>CM038719.1:3769614-3822192 GCA_021613375.1 Megaleporinus macrocephalus
TTCTTTGCACCAGGCATCTACTTCCATGACTGTTCGCCTGCCGCTCTGTTGCCTGCTTATGTAAACGTGTGCTTAGGTAGTTGTTTTTAGGACTTTATGTACACATATTTTATATAGTCTGCATGCACACATAAGCACACAGACACACCTGCAACACAGCGAAAACAGACACGCAAGAAACGCCGAGTTCACAAAACAGAAACGCACGCATTTCTCCCAGCAGCCACACACAGTGATCTCAGCAGCGTAGCAGCAAAGCTAGCCTGAGTCTGCTAGCCTGCAGTGCAAACACTAAATAGAAACACAGGAACGAGGGAGAGAGAGAGAGCGAGAGAGAGTGAAAGAGAGAGAGAGAGAGAGAGAGAGAAGTGCTGAGGTAAGTCCTCTCAAAAATAGCTGGAAGCGTGGTTGCTGAGAGGTTTTGGCAGTCACCGCCGAGCCTCTGTGCTGCTGTGATAGTTTACATGGCTCAATAAAAGACCCACGGATGTCCTGATTAAAGCGATAGTTCAGCGAAAAATCACATTTACAACACCCACCACAACCGCCTCCCCCGTTTCCCCAACCCCAGCCCCGGAATTTACTTCCAGTGCAGTAAAAGTTTGCTTCTCTAATTTACAAGTAATGGAATCTTCTGTGGACCAGTTAGCAACACTACCTGAGCAGCTCTTAACTGCTGCCCCATTTCTGCCTGAACAGAAGTAGAAAGGAGTCCTGTTCCCACATACAGGCTCAAAATGTTGATCTCATCTGAAAGGTGACACTCTCAGGCCTCCTCACCCTAACCACCCCCACCCTAACATCCACATCCCCACCCTAACCACCCCCACCCTAACATCCACATCCCCACCCTAACCACCCCCACCCTAACATCCACATCCCCACCCTAGCATCCCCATCGCAACAATCCCCAACCCTAAAAATACCATCCCTAAACCAACCCAACCCACCGCAACCCAATCCACCAAAACCCACCCCTCCCCACCCCACTGCAACCCACCCCTCCCCACCCCACTCCAACCCACTCCAACGCAACCCACCCCTCCCCACTGCAACCCACCACACCCTTCCCCACAGCAACCCACTGCAACCTACATGTATGTTAGGTTGATCACTCACTGTAAACTGCCCGTAGGTGTGAGTGTGTGTACCACGCCTTCGCCCGATGATGCTGGGATTGGCTCCAGGCCTCCCTCCCCACTACAACCCACCCCACCCTTTCCCACTGCAACCCACCACACCCTTCCCCACTGCAACCTACCCCACCCTTCCCCACTGCAACCTACCCCACCCTTCCCCACTGCAACCTACCCCAACCCATCTCAACCCAACCCACCGCAACCTAACCCACAACAACCCAACCCACCACAACCCAACCCAACCCACCACAACCCAACCCAACCCAACCCACCACAACCCAACCCACCCTGACCATCCCCATCCCAACCCACCCTGACCATCCCCATCCCAACCCACCCTGACCATCCCCATCCCAACCCACCCTGACCATCCCCATCCCAACCCACCGCACATCAACCATCCCCACCCTAACTATCCCCACCCCAACAATTCCCTATCGTAATGATACCCATCCCCACTCTAACCTCCCCATCTTAACCCACTGCAAGCCAACCCAACCCACTGCGACCCAACCCCACATAGCTATCCCCACCCTAACCATCCCTATCCCAACCCATGCCCTACCATCCCCACCCCCATCCTAATCATCCCCACCCCCACTCTAACCATCCCCACCCTAACAATTCCAACTCTAATAATACCCAATCCCCATCCTTACCCATCTCTATTTTAACCCATCACACCCCAACCCAACTCAATCATCCCCAACTCAATCATCCCCACTCCACCGTACCCCACGATACTCACCCCAGCTCTCCACCAATCCCCAACCAGAGGATTTAGTACGTCTTTACTGAGTACTTAGGTTCCCCTTAGGTCCTCTTAAACAGACGTTCTAAAGTGGTTTATCTGTAGAACGGGATCAAAAGTACTGTTGAGATTCAGGTTTCCGGGTGGCGGACACTGGTACTCGTGGCGCTGTGTGTTTAACTAAAACTGTAAGTTGAATTTTTTACACTGAATTATTCCTTTAATCGCTCGCGCTCCATCCCACCCTTCCAGCCAACAGGAACCCAGAGTATCAACATGCTTAGTTCTCTAAAGTGCTGATTAATTGTTTGCCAGGAGGCCGTACGTGAGTGTGTGTTTGCGTGTGTGTGTGTGTGTTTGTGTGTGTCTCTGTGTGTGTCTCTGTGTGTGTGTGTGTGTGTGTGTGTGTGTGTGTGTCTCTGTGTGTGTGTGTGTGTGTGTGTGTGTGTGTGTGTGTGTGTGTCTGTGTGTGTGTGTGTGTGTGTGTGTGTGTGTGTGAGCCTGGGGTGCTTTTTTTTTCGTTGTTTGTTTTTTCACGAAAGCTCCTCTGCTGCAGCGAAATCCCAAAGTCGGGTGACATCCCGACTGTGCTGAACGCAGGGCCATTGCTAAGGGGGGCATTAAGAGGCAGTGCCCCACCACCAGCCCCCTGCCAGGATGAGGTTAAACATATAATTCTAAAGTTTGGTTTAATACATGAATACATTTTTAATTAATTGAATTGATTAAATTGTAGTGGTTAGTATGGTGGTGTAGTGGTTAGTATGGTGGTGTAGTGGTTAGTATGGTGGTGTAGTGGTAACTACGATGGTGTAGTGGTTAGTACGGTGGTGTAGTGGTTAGTACGGTGGTGTAGTGGTCAGTACGGTGGTGTAGTGGTCAGTACGGTGGTGTAGTGGTTAGTACGGTGGTGTAGTGGTTAGTATAGTGGTGTAGTGGTTAGTACGGTGGTGTAGTGGTTAGTATAGTGGTGTAGTGGTTAGTATGGTGGTGTAGTGGTTAGTACGGTGGTGTAGTGGTTAGTATGGTGGTGTAGTGGTTAGTATGGTGGTGTAGTAGTTAGTATGGTGGTGTAGTGGTTAGTACGGTGGTGTAGTGGTTAGTATGGTGGTGTAGTGGTCAGTACGGTGGTGTAGTGGTTAGTACGGTGGTGTAGTGGTTAGTACGGTGGTGTAGTGGTTAGTATGGTGGTGTAGTGGTTAGTATGGTGGTGTTGTGGTTAGTACGGTGGTGTAGTGGTTAGTATGGTGGTGTAGTGGTTAGTATGGTGGTGTAGTGGTAACTACGATGGTGTAGTGGTTAGTACGGTGGTGTAGTGGTTAGTACGGTGGTGTAGTGGTCAGTACGGTGGTGTAGTGGTCAGTACGGTGGTGTAGTGGTTAGTACGGTGGTGTAGTGGTTAGTATGGTGGTGTAGTGGTTAGTACGGTGGTGTAGTGGTTAGTATGGTGGTGTAGTGGTTAGTATGGTGGTGTAGTGGTTAGTACGGTGGTGTAGTGGTTAGTATAGTGGTGTAGTGGTTAGTACGGTGGTGTAGTGGTCAGTACGGTGGTGTAGTGGTTAGTATGGTGGTGTAGTGGTTAGTATGGTGGTGTAGTGGTCAGTATGGTGGTGTAGTGGTTAGTATGGTGGTGTAGTGGTTAGTATGGTGGTGTAGTGGTTAGTACAGTGGTGTAGTGGTTAGTACGGTGGTGTAGTGGTTAGTACGGTGGTGTAGTGGTTAGTACGGTGGTGTAGTGGTCAGTACGGTGGTGTAGTGGTCAGTACGGTGGTGTAGTGGCCCCACTAGCATAAGATAATAGATGTATGCATAGTATTTCACCCAAAACCCCACCCAGACATCAGGACAGTTCTGGGGATGACCCTGGCTGACCTAGTTGTGGACCACAGAGGAGATAAAGAAAAAACTCTGGGCTGAGAACGTGATTGGCTGAGAGATGTTCTCGTATATAAGGCGTCTGTGTTTCTCAGCGAGACGTTTTGTGTGTAACAGCGAGGTATGAGATATTTGGGTCTTTGCCTGAAGATGAAGCAGTCAGCAGTTTTTTATTTAAGTTTCTGAAAGTAGATGTTGTAGCTGGAGGTGTTTCTTGGAGTTTTCAGTTTTCTTGTTATTTTTTTTTTCATCTTTTTAAATGAATATTTCAGCTAAAAACTGATTCCGGCTTATATGTAGACTAATACACGTAGTGTCTTACACACACACTCACGCTGAGACTCCATTCACACCTGACATTAACTGGCACCTGGAGTAATCAGGTCCTGAGTGGAGGTGTGAACAGGGTCAGAGACGTAATGGGGAGGAGTCTGTTCGCTGGTAGGGAAATACATGAGCATTTAATGTTATGGATCTGCGCACACTGAAAAATCTGAAATGTTTCGGCTTTCAGTTCGTCATTCTCTCCCCGTTCAGAGAGAGAATAAACGTTCCAACACACCGGGTCAAATTCCATGTCACTGCTGAAGTTCTGAGTGTAAATAAGTTACAGGTCCTCTACAGAGACACACTTCTACACTGTTATCTGTTATTGTACAATTCATTTATTTTTGTGTATTTACTAAATATATCAGTCTGGGGAAAACTGTACTAAATTATTTCAAGTCTGTTACAATTCTGATTTTGCAATTTCCAATTTTGATTGCATGCCTGGTATTCATACAGCCATAGGAAATGAAAATTGGTTTGTGGTTGGTGCTCTCCACTGAATGATAATACGAGTACACTAGAAATATCCAGTCACTTGTACGACTAAACCATAGATCTTTACCATAGACTTCATATGATAGCCCTCTACTGTAGACTTTCATCATAGATCTTATACCATACCTTATACCATATACCATACCTGTATCATAGACATACCAAAGACCCCATATCATAGGCCTTATATCATAGACCTTATACCATAGACCTCTTACTATAAACCTATATCATAGACCTCTAATGTAAACCTCTATCATAGACTTCTACTATAAACCTGAATCATAGACTTCTACTATAAACCTATATCATAGACCTCTACTATAAACCTATATCATAGACTTCTACTATAAACCTGTATCATAGACTTCTACTATAAACCTATATCATAGATTACTATGTTTACTATAGACCTATATCATAGACTTTTACTATAAACCTCTACCACAGACTTCTATTATAAACCTATATCATAGACCTCTACTTTAAACATATATCATAGATTTCTATTGTAAATCTACATCACAGACCTCTACTATAAACCTCTACCACAGACTTCTACTATAAATCTCTACCACAGACTTCTACTATAAACCTTTATCATAGACTTCCACTATAAACCTATGTCATAGACTTCTACTATAAATATCTACCACAGACTTCTACTATAAACCTTTATCATAGACTTCCACTATAAATCTCTACCACAGACTTCTACTATAAACCTTTATCATAGACTTCCACTATAAATCTCTACCACAGACTTCTACTATAAACCTTTATCATAGACTTCCACTATAAACCTATACCATAGACTTCTACTATAAATCTCTACCACAGACCTCTACTATAAACCTTTATCATAGACTTCCACTATAAACCTCTACCACAGACTTCTACTATAAACCTATATCATAGACTTTTACTATAAACCTTTATCATAGACTTCTCTTATAAATCTCTACCACAGACTTCTACTATAAACCTTTATCATAGACTTCCACTATAAACCTCTACCACAGACTTCTACTATAAACCTATATCATAGACTTTTACTATAAACCTATATCATAGACCTCTACTATAAACTTATATCATAGACCTCTACTATAAACCTGTATCATAGACCTCTACTATAAACGTATATCATAGACCTCTACTATAAACCTATATAATAGACCTCTACTATAAACTTATATAATAGACCTTTACTATAAACCTATATCATAGACCTCTACTATAAACCTATATCATAGACTTCTACTATAAACCTATATCATAGACCTCTACTATAAACCTATATCATAGACTTCTACTATAAACCTATATAATAGACCTCTACTATAAACCTATATCATAGACTTCTACTATAAACCTATATCATAGACCTCTACTATAAACATATATCATAGACTTCTACTATAAACCTATATCATAGACTTCTACTATAAACCTATATCATAGACCTTATACCATATACCTTATACCATAGACATATACCACAGATCTATATCATATACCTTATACTGCAGACCTCTACCATAGACCCTATTTCATAGATTTATACTGTGTACTCTTACCATGGACTCTTACCATCTGCCTAGCTACCATCTCGTTGCAACATCGTGGCAACCATTTAAAACATCCTAGCAACTGCTTGGAAATCACTAACACCGTGTAATCATTCTACATCTTCAGGAAACACACTTTTCTAGTTGATGTACTCAGTCTAGTCTTAATTTGATCAATAATGAAAGTTTAGTTTGCTGTATTACTCTGTAGTATCTTTATGTTTAGTAAGTTTATTAAAAACAAATAAAATAAAAAAACACTCTTTCAAGTTTTGACCGGAAACGTTCATTTCTGTGAGTCACTGCTGGAGCCGGACGCCGATACGGAGCGTGAACAGGGGGGCAGAGGCGCGCACTAACGCAGGAGCAGGTGTTGAGGGCCTGGAGCAGTCGGCGGAGTGGAAATCTGATGTGCTGGCTTAGCAATGTCTGCTGTTCAAAGCAGGGAGGGGGGCGGAGCCTACATCACGGAGAGAGAATGAATAGAGCAGACCTTCCATCTGCATCCCACGAGAGAAAGAGAGAGAGAAAGAAAGAGAGAGGAGTTAAAAGAGAGAAAATGGAAGACGTTAGTTGAATTAAAGATTAGAAACGTGTCGACTGCTATTTTACTCTACACTACTAATTAAACCAGCACTGCAGGTCTTCACCTTATGAAGTGTTCTCTTATGAAGAGCCTTTCAAAACCAAAAGAGGAAAAACAACACATTTTCTTTTCATTCCTCAGGTTATGTGGTTAGATTCGGTTTATAGAAAAGCCTATTATAAGCCCAAGACTAGACCATCTTATGCCATAGACCTTACACCATATACCTGTACTAAAGTTCTATACCAGGGGTGTTTAATTAGAGTCAGTAAGGTCCAGTTAGAGGAGATCTCCTCAGGCCAAAGTCCGGACCCTCATCATCTCTAACGTGTGTTCTGATTCAGTGGTGTATCCTGTTTACTGAAGTAGTCTAGTATCAGCATCTCATACCATCAGCTACTGAAACACCAACACATCACACATACCGTTCAGTATATTTACTGTTTAAATGCTGAACTGAATGAATTATTAAACTAATAATAAATGTTTTTTACTCGCTTCAATAAAAACAAGAGCTACGTTTAGAAAACTGAATTCTTTTTTTAAAAAGATCATCTTAAAGTGTTTATTTATAGAGAAAGTAAATAAATGTGGTTCTTCTTGTTAACTCAGCTTCTCAGATGAACATGTTGGTTGTACAGAGCGGTGTTCTCCAGAACTAGACGAGCAGGTTCATTCCAGAACCGTTCCTGTTAAACACTCAGTTCTCTCTGTTCACTTTTCTGTTTTTAGAGCTCCTTATTCTTTCTGACTCGCTTTAGTCTCTGACTGCTGCTCCTCGCTTCCTACCTCGCCTGTGTGTGCGCCGGACGCCCCAATGTGTACAGATCTGATTGGCTGAGGAGCACCTTCGGTGATCTTACAGCACACACGATTGGTCTCTGAGTTCACTGCACGTGAAGCCTGTATACCATAAAGATAAGAAAAACTCCTCCGCTTAAAATAAACACAGTCTAAATTAAATCGTTCTCTATAGTTTATCGGTTTGGGTCCGCATTGGGTAACGTCTGGATCCGGATCCGCCTATAAGTGACCCCTGTTCTACACCATAACTGTATCACAGACATACCATAGACCCAGTACTGTAGCTCTGATATCTCGGTCCATTCCTGGTTAGTAAGTTGCTTTTCCTTTTTTAGAGCACGCCGCCCGATTCGCTTTACTCTCCGACTGCTGCTTCTCGCCTGTGTGTGTGCTGCGCTCCCGAATCTGCACAGATCTGATTGGCTAAGGAGCGTTTGGTGATTTTACTGCGCACGCGATTGGTCTTTGAGGTTACTGCACCGCCAGTACACCGTAAAGACAAGAAAAGCTCCACCTCTTTAAATAAACACTGTCAACATTAAATCATTCTCAATAGATTATCAGTCTGGGTCCACATTGGACAACGTCTGGGTCCGGACCCGAACCTGGACCGCGATCCGCCTATTAGTGACCCCTGTTCTACACCTATACTAAAGACCTCTAACACAGACTTCTACTATGAACCTATATCACGTGAAACCTGGCCAGTACCAAAGAGATTACACCATAAACTGAAAACTTTACAGGAGAGGACAAAAACCTTCACTACTTTCAATGTAAGTCAATGGAACCAGAATTTTTTCTAAGCGGTTTTGGAGCATTTCTATTGGTCTCTTTATCACGACTTGTTCACACAACGTAAACGTCAACCGCTGCGTTCAAAGGATGTAGATTTTTTTTTTTGACAAAAATAGAGATGCATGTGTTTCTTTGGACAGTGAAGATATATTAGGTATCACTGCTGTTGGGACAGTACCTCATATCTCTGTGGGTGTTTGTTTATCTTCAAGTTTATAGCAGGTTTTACACGGAGTATAAATTTCATGATGAGTAGAACAAACGAAATGACCCCAAATGAGTTGGGGGGGATTAAATGGTCCTGTTCCATTGACTTACATTAAAAGTAAAGTATGTCATCATTTTGAATAGCCAAGTTTTTATTCCAACAGCAGTGATATCTGATATATCAACCCGTCTCCAGAGAAAAACAAATACCTCCAAAATTTTACAGGAGAAGACAAAAACCTTCCTTACTTTCAATGTAAGTCAATGGAACCAGAATTTTTTCAAGCTATTTTGGAGCATTTCTGTTGGTCTGTTGGGATCAAATGATGTAGAAAAATGTATTTTTTAAAAATTTACATATTTTTTTTGAACAGCGTTGATATATTATAGCAGGTTTTACATGGAATATAAATTTCATGATGACTAGACCAAAGGAAATGACCCCAAATGACTTGGGGGGGATAAAACATTATGGTTCCATTGACTTACATTAAAAGTAAAGTATGTTATAATTTTGGATATCCAATGTTTTATTCCGACGGCAGCGATATCTGATATGTCATCGCTCTCCAGAGAAGGACAAGTTTCTCCAAAATGGGAACTTTACAGGAGAGGCCAAAAACCTTCACTACTTTCAATGTAAGTCAATGGAACCAGAATTTTTTCCAAGCTGTTTTGGAGCATTTCTATTGGTCCATTCATTACGGCTTGTTCACACAATGTAAACGGCAGCTGTTGTGATCCAATGATGTTGAAAAATATATATATTTTTTAATTGACATTTTTTTTTGGACAGCGATGATATATTAGGTATCACTGGTGTCGGGACAAAGCTTTATGTCTCTGTTTTTTTTAAGTTTATTTCATAAATTGAAAATGTTTAACATGTTTGTGATGAATGGACCAAAAAAAAATAACCCCAAATAGCTTTGGAGGGGGTAAAAGGTCTGGTTACACTGACTTACATTAAAAGCAAAGTATGTTTTTATTTTGGATATGCAAGATTTTATTCCGCCAGCAGGGATATGGGACCATGAATAAATAAACTAGAAAAGTTGGCAGCTTAAGCAGTGCGAGGAACGAGGGATGAATAAATGACAAGTAGAGGAGTGCGGGTCAGTGTGTTCGGGGACCTGCTCTGAGTGAGTACAGGCAGTTTGGAAGCTGTACGTTGAACGAAATCATGATGTTTGGTTGCGCTCAAAAATGAATGGGGGGGACTCTCTGGGGGGAAAAAAGAGGGATGGAAAAAAAGGAAACAGACAAGTGCAGGTCAAACCAACCATTACAGAGCATATCAGATGATTGCCACACACAGGCACTTACTGGGCTGCACCAGCTTGTGTAACTGTGGTAGGTTGGACTTCTGTATCTGCACCAGTCTGTTAAATGTGTTGTTCAGGGATCGATTATTGACCAGAAGACCAGTAGAGTCAGGGTCTGCCTCTGATTGCCAGGAGCCTCGGGGGGCTACAGACCACAAGGTCTAAAGACGGCTCAAAGATGCAAAGCTTAGAAAAAACTGTGAGAACAAAATAAATGAAACACCCAGCTGTATTATTTATAGGGCCCATTATTTACAGAGGACTTCCACTGAGAACCTACTATACTGCTATACTGCACTGTTGTGAACTTCTGTGGTGCCTTATGGTCGCTGTGGTTGTACCATAGTTGTACTTTTGTGGTTTACATAGTTAACCATGAATCTGTTATGAACTCATATGGTGTATTATGGTAAATATGTTTGTATCGTGGTTCTGCCGTAGTTGTATTGTTGTGGCTTGCAGTTGTTATTATGTTCACTATGTATCTAACCATAATTCCACCATGAATTGATACCATAGTTTGCCATAGTTTTACTACTGTGATTTATAGTGGCTGTAGTCATTGTATAGTTAACCATTAATCTACTATGAACTGATATGGTGTATTATGGTAAATATGTTTGTATCGTGGTTCTGCCGTGGTTGTACTTACTGTGATTTATAGTAACTGTGGTTTTTTTATAGTTCACCATGAATCTACCATGCGATTCTGATGTAGCTGTATTGTTTGGCTTGCAGTTTTTATGTTCACTATGTATTTAACCATAATTCCACCATGAATTGATACCATTGTTTGCCATAGTTTTACTACTGTGATTTATAGTGACTGTGGTTATTGTATAGTTAATCTACTATAAACTGATATGGTGCCTTCTGGTAACTATGTTTATACTACAGCTTGACTATTGTGGTTTATAATAATTATGGTTATTGTATAGTTAACCATGAATCTACCATGAACTTTTTTGGTGCTTTATGGTAACTGTTTTAGTTGTTTGATAGTTTCATTAAACTATCAGGAACCTCTGTGGTGTTCATGTTAAAAAAAAGTTTGTATAGTGGTTATGCCATAAGTTTACCACTCTGGTTTATATTAACTGTGGTTATTGTATGGTGCCTTACAGTAACTATGGTTACACTGTGATTCTGATTTAGTTGTATTGTTGTGGTTTAACCAGTTGTATAGTTAACCACGAATCTACCATGAACTGATATGGTGCCATATGGTAAATATGTATTTACCATGATTCTGCCATAGTTTTACGGTTATGTTTTATAGTAACTAAGGTCATTGTATAGTCAACTGTGAGTCTACCATGAATTGATATGGTGCTTTATGGTCACTATTTGTATACCATGATTCTGCTATAGGTTTACTGTTTACTGTTGGTTTATAGTAACTGTGGTTATTGTATAGTTAACCACAAATCTGCCATGAACTGATATAGTGATTATGGTAACTATGTTTATACCATGATTCTACCAAAGTTTTACCGTTGTGGTTTATAGTAACTGTAGTTATTGTACAGTTAACCACAAATTTGCCTTAAACTGATATGGTGACTTATGCTAACTATGTTTACACCATGATTCTCTTGTTTTACTGTTGTTGTTCATAGTAACTGTGGTTATTGTGCAGTTCACCATAAATCTGCCATGAGCTGATATGGTGACAAATGGTAACTATGTGTATACCATGATTCTGCCATAGTTTTATGGTTGTGGTTTATAGTAACTAAGGTTATTGTATAGTCAGCTGTGAGTTTACCATTAACTTTTATGGTGCCCTATGGTCACTATATGTGAATACCATGAGTCTACCATAGTTTTACTGTTGTGGATTATAGTAACACTGGTTATTGTATAGTCAGCTGTGAGTCTACCATGAATTGATATGACACTTTATGGTAACTGTATACCATGATTCTGCCATAGTTTTACGATTGTGGTTAATAGTAACTGTGGTTATTGTGTAGTTAACCACAAATCTGCCATAAACTGATATGGTGACTTATGCTAACTATGTTTATACAAAAATTCTCTAGTTTACTGTGATGGATTATAGTAACTGTGGCTATTGTACAGTTAACCATGAATCTACCTTGAAAAGATATGGTCACTATGTGTATACCATGGTGCCATAGTTTAATGGTTGTGGTTCATAGTAACTGTGGTTATTGCATAGTCAGCTGTGAATCTACCATGAATTGATATGACGCTTTATGGTAACTGTGTTTGTACAATGGTTTTGCTGTAGTTATTTATTTGTGGTTTATAGTAACTGGCTATTGCACAGTTAACCATGAATCTGCCATTAACACATATGGTGCCGTATGGTAACTATGTATATATCATAATTCTGTAGTTTTACTGTTGTGGTTTATAGTAACTTATTGTATAGTGAGTCATGATTGTCACATATAACCACTCTGAATGCCTTTGATTTATATCTTAACAACTGAATTATGCAAAATATAGTTGATTTTGTATTTTAGTGGTATCACTGGCTCTGTTTCTAATCTGTGTTTATTGTAACGAGAAGCGCTGTAACTCCGTTTTGTTGTTGTTTTTTGTATAATTTAAAACTCCAGTTACCCTTTGCATTGCATTAAAATTTCATGATGAAGAAAAATGATGCAAAATTATTTAGCAACATAAAAAAATGTTGTTCCATTAACTTCCATTACAAGTGATTGTGAGATTTCTCCTTCTCGTGTAAAGCTGTCCTATCCTAGGTTTTCTCCAGACAGGGCTATATGTACAGTATGATCCCACGTCCTGCCGAGGTATGAAAACAAGCCTGCGTGTGTGAGGGTCCGTGTCTCTGGGTTCGCTCTCTGTCTGTACGGCTCGTGTAGGATCTCCTCACCCGCCGGCTCAGCTCTAAAACTTTATGAGATGAGTGAACGGAAGATTTTATTTTTTTACCACCGCCGCCCTATTATCCCCAGCCGCGGCCATCAGCCCTGCGCTCCCTCGCAGCCCGCTCAATTACCACCACACACACACCGTGTCCTTGGCAGACGGCAGTGTATCTGCAGTGTGTAAAAATTAAGTGCGAAGTGAAAATAGGGGGTGATACTGGGAGGAGATCAATAAAGCACCGTGATATTCACGTCTTTAACTGTCACTGAGAGGGGCTGAGCTAGGACACACTCCCGGCTTTGTTTTACTGCACTGCCAGGATATCAGATCCACAGGAACATTACATATACACTACCGCTCAAGAGTTTAGAATCACAGTGAAATGTTCTTGTTTTAATGGTGTATCTTCTTCCTTAACACAACAATGGACTGACGGGTCTCTAAAGAAAGTTGTTTCTTTCTGGTCATTGTGAGTCGGTCAGCAAGCCATCAACTGCTGATCTTCAGATACTAAACTAACCTAGAATGTTGTTCCCTTTTATACTCACTTATTAGTAGAATGTTTTTCAGCTGTGATCACAATTGATCAAGAGTGTCCAAACAACCAACTAGTCCAATAACATCCTTAACTTGGATTGGTGGTCGTACCAGGAGATTTAGACAGAGGACTGAGAATTACTGATAATAGACTATATGTAAAATAAGCCTCTATACAAAAATAGACTTTAATACAAACATTTTTATTCTTTAAAAATAATCTGATACACTTACATTCATTGTGAAATGGACAATATTGTTTGTGAATTTCATGAAAATTGCATGAAATGAAATTCTAAAGTAATCCTCAACCTTTGAGCGGTAGTGTATATATATATATATATATATATATATATATATATATATATATATATATATATATATATATATATATATATCGTCGCTGTCCAAAGAAAAACAAGTATCAATGAAAAACGACAACTTTACAGGAGAGCCCAAAAACCCTCATTACTTTTGTAAGTCAATGGAACCAGAATTTTTCCCAAGTTATTCTGGATCCATCATGAAACTATTAAACAATGTAAACGGCAGCTGCTGCTTTTAAATAGGACAAATATAGAAATACACATTTTACAGCACTGCACAAAGGTTTTACATACTTGGGGATGTTATTTTATTTAAAAAGCTATTTATTACAGACAGAAAGCTTTTATTTTCTAAAAAACTTTATTATTAAATATTAAACAGTATTAAAAGAGTAAGTAGAGCTTTTACATACGTCAGTGTGTTTATTTAACCCTTTCCAAGCTTCTCCTAAACAACCCAGTATTATTATCAGTTCTCATCTAATACCTGCTTTGACTGCTCAGTACTTCATTAAGCTAAATCAAGATTTGCTGCTGAAGGAACTGAACACATTCATACAATGTCTGGGGCGTCCAGGAGAAATCTGGAACCTAACTTTGTTCTTCAAACTGGATCAAGATCTGATCTACTTCTCTCACAATAACATATTCATGTTACTTTGTATTGTATGTCTGATTATTTACATTTGTTCTAATCAGATCTGGTGGTGAAAATACACTTATTGATCAGATAAAGACTTTTACACAGTCAGCTAAGAGTAAGAGTGGCAGACAGTCTTACCCAGAAAGATTTACAGTTTACCTGTACACAGGTAGGTGAAGGTAGTGTTACTGTTTACCTGTACACAGGTAGGTGAAGGTAGTGTTACAGTTTATCTGTACACAGGTAGGTGAAGGTAGTGTTACTGTTTACCTGTACACAGGTAGGTGAAGGTAGTGTTACAGTTTACCTGTACACAGGTAGGTGAAGGTAGTGTTACTGTTTACCTGTACACAGGTAAGTGAAGGTAGTGTTACAGTTCACCTGTACACAGGTAGGTGAAGGTAGTGTTACAGTTTACCTGTACACAGGTAGGTGAAGGTAGTGTTACAGTTTACCTGTACACAGGTAGGTGAAGGTAGTGTTACAGTTTACCTGTACACAGGTAGGTGAAGGTAGTGTTACAGTTTACCTGTACACAGGTATGTGAAGGTAGTGTAAGGTGGTTACCCAGATGGGGAAAGAACCCCAGTCTACAGGCAGCAGTGTAACACACTACACTATAAATATTTATTTTTAATATTTATGGTGAAATCAGCTTAAAGCTCGACGGTATTTTGACAGAATTATACCGTAAAAGCTCGAGGTCGTTTCAGCAGCCTCGTTATGTGAAATTAGTTAAATGAGGTGTGAATTCTGGTGGTAGGATGTGTTTAAACAATAATCAACTGCTTGCTTTCAATTATCGTCACACATCACTAGTTGCTAGGCACTCTTCAGACGTCTGGTTCCGATCACCACCACTGTAAGGAAGTCCTGACTTGACAAGCTTCTCTAAAACATTTTGATTTTACAAAAATCAGCTTCCGTAATCATAAGATCTGCATTTCCTTTTAAAAGCGAGAGTCATTTGTCCTCAGCAGCGGAAAGTCCCCACAACGTCAACATGTTCATTTGTTCTCTTCATCCTGGAGGCGTTTGGTCACTACAAGCAGCTAAACGCTCTCACACACACACACACACACACACCTCTGCTCAGCTCCTGTTGCCGTGGGTAGAGTATCGACTGGCGTCATTGATTTACCTGTACAAACATTCAGCCTCGAACCCCGTGTAGAATATTTCAATAACCTGGGGGCCCCCTCCCCCGAGCCCACTCATAAATCACCAATTACACGCGCTGCACAAAGCAGGCAAGTTAGCACACTATTAGTCACGCTTCTTACCGCGCGAGCCGGCCGCAGTGTGCGCTGCGTGCGGAGGGTGTGGACACGTGATGTCCATTCATTTATTCAGTGTCTCAGCCAGCTCTGTGGCTCGCGTGGTGTGACCCCTGCAAGCCCACACCGTAGCTGCAGGACCGCAGCACCGCACTGCTCTGCACCTCCACTCTACCGTACAGACATATGACCAATAACAGGAGAGCATTCAGGGACCCCAGGCATTGTTAGCTGCAGAGACCAGAGACCTGCTACTTTGTTCTTCTCTCCTTCGGCTAATTCATCATTCAGGAGACGCGGCCGAGTCACACCCACCTTTCGTTACGTAGGTTGCAGCGTTCTGGTCCAGGGAATGTGGTTTTCATAGCATTCTCTGGAGACTCACCCATGTGGAAGACACTCCCAACTGATCTGGGTCTGAATCCATCCTTGCAGATCATGTACACCATACATGCTGATTGTCTTCTCTGGGGCGGATGGGATCTTCCAGCAAGATGATGCGTTACATCACACGACTAGAAATGTCCCACACATTGGTTGGAAGAGCTGACCAAGACTTCCAAGTTCTACCCTGGACCCCTAATTCCACAGACTTGAAAGCAGTTGAGCATCTGTGGGACCACCTGTATGGTGGTGTTGGCTCTATGGATCCTCCTCCACGCTTCCTCCAGCAGCTGTGGGATGCACTGCAGTCAGCATGATACCTCCAGATACCTGTGACCACCTAGCAGGACCTTACTGAGTCTCCCAGTCCGTCTAGCGGCTGTCCGTGCTGAACATGGCACTCTCTCTGGATATCAGCTGGTGGTCATAATAATGTGACTGTGTGTGTATAACTTAAGAGTGCTTTTTGAACGAGGCAAAATCCAGGACAGCCAATCAGAACAGAGCTCATTTACACTATACACACTATACACTATCATCTACTACACTATACCAATTTCCCACACTGGTTGGAAGCGCTGACCAAGGCTTCCAAGTTCTACCCTGGACCCCTAATTCCCCAGACTTGAACCCAATTGAGCATCTGTGGGACCACCTGGATGGTGGTGTTGGCTCTATGGATCCTCCTCCACGCTCCCTCCAGCAGCTGTGGGATGCACTGCAGTCAGCATGATACCTCCAGATACCTGCGACCACCTACCAGGACCTTATTGGGTCTCCTAGCCCGTCTAGCTGCTCTCTGGATATCTCTCTGGATATTAGCTGGATATCTCTCTGGATATTAGCTGGATATCTCTCTGGATATTAGCTGGATATCTCTCTGGATATTAGCTGGATATCTCTCTGGATATTAGTTAGTGGTCATAATAATGTGACTGTGTGTGTGTCTAAAGCATGCTTTTTGAATAAGGCACAATCCAGGACAGCCAATCAGAACAAAGCTCATTTACCCTATACACTATAACCCATTACACTATACCAATGTCCCACATTGGTTGGAAGAGCTGACCAAGACTTCCAAGTTCTACCCTGGACCTCTAATTCCACAGACTTGAAAGCAGTTGAGCATCTGTGGGACCACCTGGATGGTGGTGTTGTCTCTATGGATCCTCCTCCACGCTCCCTCCAGCAGCTGTGGGATGCACTACAGTCAGCATGGCTCTAGATACCTGTAAGAACCTACCAGGACCTTATTGAGTCTCCCAGTCTTTGTAACACACGGCGGCTACTCGGGACATTTGCGTATGTGGCGGTGTTACCAATGAACACCGAATTTGACTTCATTTATTTTTATTGTGTTATTATTTATCCTAAGTTATTCCTAAGCACAAATGATGCTACATCAAGCGACACGTTGTGGTCCGGCAAACCCGTTTAAGCGGTCTCGTAATGCGGGAATGAATGCGCTCATAAAAGATAATTAAATCTTATTTTCGTGGCGCTTTTATTAGTAGCAAATTGTATTAAGTTCTTTATTGATGTTTTGTTCAACACAAGACTGTTAGACTGCCTTTAAATCCTCAGTGGAGAGCATGCTGGTGGGGGGATCCCTCAGAAGTCACAGCCCTGCCCCCCAGAAGAGAGAGAGAGAGAGAGAGAGAGAAGCGTCTTCCTGTTCTGTGTTATTTCCGAAGAAAGAGCCAGTGTTTTGCGTTCCTCCGTGTTGTTTGAACGGCCGAGGGTCGTGACGTGGCACAATGGCGCCTTTCACCTCCGGAAAAGCCGGGGCTCTGTGACGGAGTCTGCGACTCCGACGCGCTTGGCTGGGGCTCAGCTGATTTAAATGCCGGCTCCTGCCTGGCACTAATACATGCTTACATTCCGGCTGTTCCTCCCCGAGAGCCGGGAGACAAGATAATAATCCGAGAAAGGATTCGCTCCTCAGACCAAAGATTAGGGAGGAGTGCTAGAGCGCTATCCCGTCGGAGGATCTCGGGCGGGGAAGGAATGGGGACGAATGTGTGAAAATGAGGCCCCTGATTCCGGCACGGCTTGTAGTTTCCGCGCGGTAATGAAGGATCTGTGCAGCGAAACCGCGGTATGTAAACCGTGCCATCCGCTTTTCCCATGTGACTCACTAAAAATAAAGAGAGATCTCGGCTCGTCACGTCGGATTAGCTCGACACAGCTTAGTTCCTCCTGGAAGCAGACGTTCCACAAACATATTATTTATTTGCCACATTCGGGCGGAGAGGCGCTGCCGATAAGACGAACCCTGGAGCCAAGACGACGATGATAATGAACACTATGTCCACTCACTGTCCACTCTATTAGACACTCCTACTACTTGCTGGTCCACCTTGTAGATGTAAAGTCAGAGACAGTAGCTCATCTGCTGCTGCACAGTTTGTGTTCCTCTAGTCCTTCATCAGTGGACACAGGACGCTGGTCACAGGACACTGGTCACAGGACGCTGCCAACAGGATGCTGGTCAAAGGATGCTATCCACAGGACACTGGTCAAAGGACACTGCCTACAGGACACCACCTACAGGACACCACCTAGAGGACGCTGCTCACAGGTTGCTAGATACAGGACGCTGGTCACAGGATGCTGCCAACAGGACGCTGCCAACAGGACGCTGGTCACAGGATGCTGTCCACAGGACACTGGTCAAAGGACACTGCCTACAGGACACCACCTAGAGGACGCTGCTCACAGGTTGCTAGTTATAGGACGCTGCCCACAGGACGCTGCCCACAGGACACCACACGCAGGATACTGCCTACAGGACACCAGCTAGAGGTGGCTGCGCAAAGGTTGCTAGTTACACAACGCTGGTCACAGGGTGCTGGTCACAGGACTTTGACTTTGATCACAAGGCACTACCCACAAGACTGCTGGACAGTTTTAGTTAGTGGACTATTCTCAGTCCAATAGTGACACTGACATGGTGGTGGTGTGTTAGTGTGTGTTGTGCTGGTGTGAGTGGATCAGACACAGCAGTGCTGCTGCTGGAGTGTTTAAACACCTTGGTGTCACTGCTTGACTGAGAAGAGTCCACCAACCAAAACTAGCTAGTGAACAGCGTCCTGTGGGCGGCGTCCTGTGTCCACTGATGAAGAACTAGAGGAACACAAACTGTGCAGCAGCAGATGAGCTACTGTCTCTGACTTTACATCTACAAGGTGGACCAGCAAGTAGTAGGAGTGTCTAATAGAGTGGACAGTGAGTGGACACAGTGTTTAAACACTCCAGCAGCACTGCTGTGTCTGATCCACCCACACCAGCACAACACACACTAACACACCACCACCAGGTCAGTGTCACTGCAGTGCTGAGAATGACCCACCTCCCTAATAGTAGCTGCTCTGTGGTGGTCCTGTGGGGGTTCTGACTATTGAAAAACAGGTTAACAGTGTAATGTAATTGTAGCTTCCATATGGCCAGTGGAGCTGATTAAATGGACAGTGGGTGTAGATACCAGGAGGTGGGCCTAATGAAGTGGTCTGCTCCTCTTGTTAGAGGGTTTCATGTTCTCGCAGCATTCACACTGAACACTAACACTGCTACTCAGTCATACTGACACTCACTGGGTCCTTACAGAAACGTCCCGCCACTCAGCTGCCTAATAGCCAGACCCTAAACACACCCCCGGGCTTCAGTTCTGGAGGGACCGAGACGCTGCTGTAAGCATATACCGTGTGTCATATATGGATCTGAACAGTGATGCAGTTTAAAAGAGCTGCAGTGTTTGTAGACATTATAAAGCTGCAATCAAGTAGACGGTGTGTCTGTACAGATCAGATCTACCATCACCTGCGATTCAAGTCCTGTAAGCCCCCCAACTCCTGGGTCACTTCCTGTCTTGAAAAAACAGGATGATGTTGTGGACTCGCTGGATACTTCTGGCTTCTGGTGGAGTTGAACACAGCAGTGTTCTCTAAAACTAGGCCAACAAATGGTAGGAGTGGTCAGTAGACAGCAGCAGCCCCCTCTGTTGGTCCCTGGAAAGTGGAGACATCTGGTCATCTGACACCCAGCCTAATCACTGTAAAGGCTAGCATCTAGCCTTAATAGTAAAGTAACTACAGTTTAGCCTTAATAGTAAACTAACTACAGTTTAGCCTTAATAGTAAACTAACCTCAGTTTAGCCTTAATAGTAAACTAACTACAGTTTAGCCTTAATAGTACACTAACTACAGTTTAGCCTTAATAGTACACTAACTACAGTTTAGCCTTAATAGTAAACTAACTACAGTTTAGCCTTAATAGTAAACTAACCTCAGTTTAGCCTTAATAGTAAACTAACTACAGTTTAGCCTTAATAGTACACTAACTACAGTTTAGCCTTAATAGTAAACTAACTTCAGTTTAGCCTTAATAGTACACTAACTACAGTTTAGCCTTAATAGTAAAGTAACTTCAGTTTAGCCTTAATAGTACACTAACCACAGTTTAGCCTTGATAGTAAACTAACTACAGTTAAGCCTTAATAGTAAACTAACTACAGTTTAGCCTTAATAGTACACTAACCACAGTTTAGCCTTGATAGTAAACTAACTACAGTTTAGCCTTAATAGTAAACAAACTACAGTTTAGCCTTAATAGTAAACTAACTACAGTTTAGCATTAATAGTAAACTAACTACAGTTTAGCCTTAATAGTAAACTAACCTCAGTTTAGCCTTAATAGTAAACTAACTACAGTTTAGCCTTAATAGTACACTAACTACAGTTTAGCCTTAATAGTAAACTAACCACAGTTTAGCCTTAATAGTAAACTAACTACAGTTTAGCCTTAATAGTAAACTAACCACATTTTATCCTTAATAGTAAACTAACTACAGTTTAGCCTTAATAGTAAACTAACTACAGTTTAGCCTTAATAGTACACTAACCACAGTTTAGCCTTAATAGTACACTAACCACAGTTTAGCCTTAATAGTAAACAAACTACAGTTTACCATTAATAGTAAACAAACTACAGTTTAGCCTTACTAGTACACTAACTACAGTTTAGCCTTACTAGTACACTAACTACAGTTTAGCCTTAATAGTAAACTAACTACAGTTTAGCCTTAATAGTAAACTAACTACAGTTTAGCCTTACTAGTACACTAACTACAGTTTAGCCTTAATAGTAAACTAACTACAGTTTAGTCTTAATAGTAAACTAACTACAGTTTAGCCTTAATAGTAAACTAACTACAGTTTAGCCTTAATAGTAAACTAACTACAGTTTAGCCTTACTAGTACACTAACTACAGTTTAGCCTTAATAGTAAACAAACTACAGTTTAGCCTTAATAGTAAACTAACTACAGTGTAGTCTTAATAGTACACTAACTACAGTTTAGCCTTAATAGTAAACTAACCAGAGTTTAGCCTTAATAGTAAACAAACTACAGTTTAGCCTTAATAGTAAACTAACTACAGTTTAGCCTTAATAGTAAACTAACTACAGTTTAGCCTTAATAGTAAACTAACTACAGTTTAGCCTTAATAGTAAACAAACTACAGTTTAGCCTTAATAGTAAACTAACTACAGTTTAGCCTTAATAGTAAACTAACTACCGTTTAGCCTTAATAGTAAACAAACTACAGTTTAGCCTTAATAGTAAACTAACTACAGTTTAGCCTTAAGAGTACACTAACTACAGTTTAGCCTTAATAGTAAACTAACTACAGTTTAGCCTTACTAGTACACTAACTACAGTTTAGCCTTAATAGTAAACAAACTACAGTTTAGCCTTAATAGTAAACTAACCACAGTTTAGCCTTAATAGTAAACTAACTACAGTTTAGCCTTACTAGTACACTAACTACAGTTTAGCCTTAATAGTAAACAAACTACAGTTTAGCCTTAATAGTAAACTAACCACGGTTTAGCCTTAATAGTAAACTAACCACAGTTTAGCCTTACTAGTAAATAAACTACAGTTTAGCCTTAATAGTAAGCTAACTACAGTTTAGCCTTAATAGTAAACAAACTACAGTTTAGCCTTAATAGTAAACAAACTACAGTTTAGCCTTAATAGTACACTAACTACAGTTTAGCCTTAATAGTACACTAACTACAGTTTAGCCTTACTAGTAAACAAACTACAGTTTAGCCTTAATAGTAAACTAACCACAGTTTAGCCTTAATAGTAAACTAACCACAGTTTAGCCTTAATAGTAAACTAACTACAGTTTAGCCTTAATAGTACACTAACTACAGTTTAGCCTTAATAGTAAACTAACTACAGTTTAGCCTTACTAGTACACTAACTACAGTTTAGCCTTAATAGTAAACAAACTACAGTTTAGCCTTAATAGTAAACTAACTACAATTTAGCCTTAATAGTAAACAAACTACAGTTTAGCCTTAATAGTAAACTAACTACAGTTTAGCCTTAATAGTAAACAAACTACAGTTTAGCCTTAATAGTAAACAAACTACAGTTTAGCCTTAATAGTACACTAACTACAGTTTAGCCTTAATAGTAAACTAACTATAGTTTAGCCTTACTAGTAAACAAACTACAGTTTAGCCTTAATAGTAAACTAACCACAGTTTAGCCTTAATAGTAAACTAACCACAGTTTAGCCTTAATAGTAAACTAACTACAGTTTAGCCTTAATAGTACACTAACTACAGTTTAGCCTTAATAGTAAACTAACTACAGTTTAGCCTTACTAGTACACTAACTACAGTTTAGCCTTAATAGTAAACAAACTACAGTTTAGCCTTAATAGTAAACAAACTACAGTTTAGCCTTAATAGTAAACTAACTACAATTTAGCCTTAATAGTAAACAAACTACAGTTTAGCCTTAATAGTACACTAACTACAGTTTAGCCTTACTAGTACACTAACTACAGTTTAGCCTTAATAGTAAACTAACTACAGTTTAGCCTTAATAGTACACTAACTACAGTTTAGCCTTAATAGTAAACTAACTACAGTTTAGCCTTAATAGTAAACTAACTACAGTTTAGCCTTAATAGTAAACTAACTACAGTTTAGCCTTACTAGTAAACTAACTACAGTTTAGCCTTAATAGTAAACAAACTACAGTTTAGCCTTAATAGTACACTACAGTTTAGCCTTACTAGTACACTAACTACAGTTTAGCCTTAATAGTAAACTAACTACAGTTTAGCCTTACTAGTAAACTAACTACAGTTTAGCCTTAATAGTAAACTAACTACAGTTTAGCCTTACTAGTACACTAACTACAGTTTAGCCTTAATAGTAAACTAACTACAGTTTAGCCTTAATAGTAAACTAACTACAGTTTAGCCTTACTAGTAAACTAACTACAGTTTAGCCTTAATAGTAAACTAACTACAGTTTAGCCTTAATAGTAAACTAACCTTAGTTTAGCCTTAATAGTAAACAAACTACAGTTTAGCCTTAATAGTAAACAAACTACAGTTTAGCCTTAATAGTAAACTAACTACAGTTTAGCCTTAATAGTAAACAAACTACAGTTTAGCCTTAATAGTAAACTAACTACAGTTTAGCCTTAATAGTAAACTAACTACAGTTTAGCCTTAATAGTAAACTTGCTTTTAGCTACTAGTTTGCTGAAAAAAACAGCCCAGACCAGCAGTGTTCCTTACTGGTTTAAGCTGGTATAGTGCTGGTCTGATGCTGGTTGGCCAGCGAACCAGAATCAAAGCACAACATACACAGCAGTCTGTGTAGCGTCTAACGCTGAGACCGCCTGACTGTAGCCCGTTAGCAGTGAAGCTCTTGATTCACAGCTTTATTGTTTTTAGAGCACCGAATAACTCACAAGTATAAATACATTAACCGTGTAGATCAGGAAGTTCATCAGCTTTGACACTGACCTGTACTCCGTCCACCTTCTCGCCCTTCAGTGAAGGACATTGGACACTTTGCGTCTCGCTGCCTATCTGAGAACTCAGCCCCCCAGGGACGGTTCTGACTGATAATTTGCTCTGAAAATTGACCTGCTGATCAATATCACAGATATGTGGGGATTTACTGTTCCTGGTTCACTCGGTATGCACTCAAACTTCCAGCTTCCAGCGTGAACTTCTCGCCGCCCTTCTGAGCCCAAATCACAACTTTCTTACTTATATTTATCATTTTTAATAATTTATACACACGTACACAGACGCTACGCTGCACACCGACACTGCTAGAGGAGAAGAAATGTAACCACCCTACACCTACCCCTAACCTTAACTACCCTACACCTACCCCTAACCTTAACCACTCTACACCTACCCCTAACCTTAACCACCCTACACCTACCCCTAACCTTAACCACCCTACACCTACCCCTAACCTTAACTACCCTACACCTACCCCTAACCTTAACCACCCTACACCTACCCCTAACCTTAACTACCCTACACCTACCCCTAACCTTAACCACCCTACACCTACCCCTAACCTTAACTACCCTACACCTACCCCTAACCTTAACCACCCTACACCTACCCCTAACCTTAACTACCCTACACCTACCCCTAACCTTAACCACCCTACACCTACCCCTAACCTTAACTACCCTACACCTACCCCTAACCTTAACCACCCTACACCTACCCCTAACCTTAACCACCCTACACCTACCCCTAACCTTAACCACCCTACACCTACCCCTAACCTTAACTACCCTACACCTACCCCTAACCTTAACCACCCTACACCTACCCCTAACCTTAACTACCCTACACCTACCCCTAACCTTAACCACCCTACACCTACCCCTAACCTTAACTACCCTACACCTACCCCTAACCTTAACCACCCTACACCTACCCCTAACCTTAACCACCCTACACCTACCCCTAACCTTAACTACCCTACACCTACCCCTAACCTTAACCACCCTACACCTACCCCTAACCTTAACTACCCTACACCTACCCCTAACCTTAACCACCCTACACCTACCCCTAACCTTAACCACCCTACACCTACCCCTAACCTTAACTACCCTACACCTACCCCTAACCTTAACCACCCTACACCTACCCCTAACCTTAACCACCCTACACCTACCCCTAACCTTAACTACCCTACACCTACCCCTAACCTTAACTACCCTACACCTACCCCTAACCTTAACCACTCTACACCTACCCCTAACCTTAACCACCCTACACCTACCCCTAACCTTAACCACCCTACACCTACCCCTAACCTTAACTACCCTACACCTACCCCTAACCTTAACTACCCTACACCTACCCCTAACCTTAACCACCCTACACCTACCCTAACCTTAACTACCCTACACCTACCCCTAACCTTAACTACCCTACACCTACCCCTAACCTTAACCAGCCTACACCTACCCCTAACCTTAACCACCCTACACCTACCCCTAACCTTAACTACCCTACACCTACCCCTAACCTTAACCACTCTACACCTACCCCTAACCTTAACTACCCTACACCTACCCCTAACCTTAACCACTCTACACCTACCCCTAACCTTAACTACCCTACACCTACCCCTAACCTTAACCACTCTACACCTACCCCTAACCTTAACCACCCTACACCTACCCCTAACCTTAACCACCCTACACCTACCCCTAACCTTAACTACCCTACACCTACCCCTAACCTTAACCACCCTACACCTACCCCTAACCTTAACTACCCTACACCTACCCCTAACCTTAACCACCCTACACCTACCCCTAACCTTAACTACCCTACACCTACCCCTAACCTTAATCACCCTACACCTACCCCTAACCTTAACTACCCTACACCTACCCCTAACCTTAACCACCCTACACCTACCCCTAACCTTAACTACCCTACACCTACCCTAACCTTAACCACTCTACACCTACCCCTAACCTTAACCACCCTACACCTACCCCTAACCTTAACTACCCTACACCTACCCCTAACCTTAACCACCCTACACCTACCCCTAACCTTAACTACCCTACACCTACCCTAACCTTAACCACCCTACACCTACCCCTAACCTTAACCACCCTACACCTACCCCTAACCTTAACCACTCTACACCTACCCCTAACCTTACCTACCCTACACCTACCCTAACCTTAACCACTCTACACCTACCCCTAACCTTAACCACCCTACACCTACCCCTAACCTTAACTACCTACACCTACCCCTAACCTTAACCACCCTACACCTACCCCTGACCTTAACCACCCTACACCTACCCCTAACCTAACTACCTACACCTACCCCTAACCTAACTACCCTACACCTACCCCTAACCTAACCACCCCTACACCTACCCCTAACCTTAACCACCCCTACACCTACCCTAACCTTAACTACCCTACACCTACCCTAACCTTAACTACCCTACACCTACCCTAACCTTAACCACCCTACACCTACCCCTAACCTTAACTACCCTACACCTACCCTAACCTTAACCACCCTACACCTACCCCTAACCTTAACCACCCTACACCTACCCTAACCTTAACTACCCTACCCCTAACCTTAACTACCCTACACCTACCCCTAAACTTAACTACCCTACACCTACCCCTAACCTTAACTACCCTACACCTACCCTAACCTTAACTACCCTACACCTACCCCTATCCTTAACTACCCTACACCTACCCCTAACCTTAACCACCCTACACCTACCCCTAACCTTAACTAGCCTACACCTACCCCTAACCTTAACCACCCTACACCTACCCCTAACCTTAACTACCCTACACCTACCCCTAACCTTAACCACTCTACACCTACCCCTAACCATAACCACCCTACACCTACCCCTAACCTTAACTACCCTACACCTACCCTAACTACCCTACACCTACCCCTAACCTTAACCACCCTACACCTACCCCTAACCTTAACCACCCTACACCTACCCCTAACCTTAACCACCCTACACCTACCCTAACCTTAACTACCCTACACCTACCCCTAACCTTAACCACCCTACACCTACCCCTAACCTTAACTACCCTACACCTACCCCTAACCTTAACTACCCTACACCTACCCCTAACCTTAACCACCCTACACCTACCCCTAACCTTAACCACCCTACACCTACCCCTAACCTTAACTACCCTACACCTACCCTAACCTTAACCACCCTACACCTACCCCTAACCTTAACTACCCTACACCTACCCTAACCTTAACCACCCTACACCTACCCCTAACCTTAACTACCCTACACCTACCCTAACCTTAACCACCCTACACCTACCCCTAACCTTAACAACCCTAAACCTACCCCTAACCTTAACTACCCTACACCTACCCTAACCTTAACCACCCTACACCTACCCCTAACCTTAACCACCCTACACCTACCCCTAACCTTAACTACCCTACACCTACCCTAACCTTAACCACCCTACACCTACCCCTAACCTTAACTACCCTACACCTACCCCTAACCTTAATCACCCTACACCTACCCCTAACCTTAACTACCCTACACCTACCCCTAACCTTAACTACCCTACACCTACCCCTAACCTTAACCACCCTACACCTACCCCTAACCTTAACTACCCTACACCTACCCCTAACCTTAACTACCCTACACCTACCCCTAACCTTAACCACCCTACACCTACCCCTAACCTTAACCACCCCTACACCTACCCCTAACCTTAACCACCCTACACCTACCCCTAACCTTAACTACCCTACACCTACCCCTAACCTTAACTACCCTACACCTACCCCTAACCTTAACCACCCTACACCCTACCCCTAACCTTAACTACCCTACACCCTACCCCTAACCTTAACTACCCTACACCTACCCTAACCTAACCACCCTACACCTACCCCTAACCTTAACCACCCTACACCTACCCCTAACCTTAACTACCCTACACCTACCCCTAACCTTAACCACCCTACACCTACCCCTAACCTTAACCACCCTACACCTACCCCTAACCTTAACTACCCTACACCTACCCCTAACCTTAACCACCCTACACCTACCCCTAACCTTAACCACCCTACACCTACCCCTAACCTTACCTACCCTACACCTACCCCTAACCTTAACCACCCTACACCTACCCCTAACCTTAACCACCCTACACCTACCCCTAACCTTAACCACCCTACACCTACCCCTAACCTTAACTACCCTACACCTACCCCTAACCTTAACCACTCTACACCTACCCCTAACCTTAACCACCCTACACCTACCCCTAACCTTAACTACCCTACACCTACCCCTAACCTTAACCACCCTACACCTACCCCTAACCTTAACTACCCTACACCTACCCCTAACCTTAACCACTCTACACCTACCCCTAACCTTAACCACCCTACACCTACCCCTAACCTTAACTACCCTACACCTACTCTGAACAGAATGATAGAAAGTACCTGTTTCTAAACATTGGCGTTGGCGTGTGTTTGGTACGCTGAGCTGACCCGGACGCTCCGGAGTTGAAGTATTATTTAGTATCTTTTAACACGACGTGTGGAATAATTAATAACGTGGCTTTTAGAAGACGTAGCGTTTGTGTTTCTGCGGCCCCTGATATCCTCACTCCGTGTCACTATTAATAAAGCATTCAGTTTGTTTATGAGGCGATTCAGGTCCATCATGTCTTCCTAATTACAGTTTCACAGTAAAAATGTTTTATGATGTGTTCACAAAGGATGTTTTACACATACTCCTGTTTTTAACTCGCCCCCATCAAAACCTGTAAATTAGCTTTTTTAATTAACGACGTTGAGTTTTTTAAAATAATGATTTAAATATTTCTCTTCTTAATGTGGAAAATGAATGAAAATAGGTTGCGGATGCGATACTGTTATTTATTTATTTATTTGTTTGTTTGTTTGTTATTTTGTTTTGTGGCAATTAGAGTGAAGCAGCGACACAGCCAAAAGTACAATGCATGCTGTAGTGTTAATTAAAGACGGGAAAATAGAGCGGAAAAATCTGAAACAACCACTAAAAATATGGGAGATGCTTCACAAGGTCTACTTAAAATCATGCTCGAGTATTTTTGGGGTCAGGTGTTCCAGAATAGGCTCCCACACACTAACCTCAAAGACTAAGCTTCACTAGTTCTTACACTTACAGTTACAGTATTATCCAGAGAGACTGTAGGTAGATGAAGGTAGTGTTACAGTTTACCTGTACACAGGTAGATGAAGGTAGTGTTACAGTTTACCTGTACACAGGTAGATGAAGGTAGTGTTACAGTTTACCTGTACACAGGTAGATGAAGGTAGTGTTACACTTTACCTGTACACAGGTAGGTGAAGGTAGTGTTACAGTTTACCTGTACACAGGTAGGTGAAGGTAGTGTTACAGTTTACCTGTACACAGGTAGATGAAGGTAGTGTTACAGTTTACCTGTACACAGGTAGGTGAAGGTAGTGTTACAGTTTACCTGTACACAGGTAGATGAAGGTAGTGTTACAGTTTACCTGTACACAGGTAGGTGAAGGTAGTGTTACAGTTTACCTGTACACAGGTAGATGAAGGTAGTGTTACAGTTTACCTGTACACAGGTAGGTGAAGGTAGTGTTACAGTTTACCTGTACACAGGTAGATGAAGGTAGCGTTACAGTTTACCTGTACACAGGTAGGTGAAGGTAGTGTTACAGTTTACCTGTACACAGGTAGGTGAAGGTAGCGTTACAGTTTACCTGTACACAGGTAGATGAAGGTAGTGTTACAGTTTACCTGTACACAGGTAGGTGAAGGTAGTGTTACAGTTTACCTGTACACAGGTAGATGAAGGTAGCGTTACAGTTTACCTGTACACAGGTAGGTGAAGGTAGTGTTACAGTTTACCTGTACACAGGTAGGTGAAGGTAGCGTTACAGTTTATCTGTACACAGGTAGGTGAAGGTAGTGCTACAGTTTATCTGTACACAGGTAGGTGAAGGTAGCGTTACAGTTTACCTGTACACAGGTAGGTGAAGGTAGTGTTACAGTTTACCTGTACACAGGTAGATGAAGGTAGTGTTACAGTTTACCTGTACACAGGTAGATGAAGGTAGTGTTACAGTTTACCTGTACACAGGTAGGTGAAGGTAGTATTATAGTTTATCTGTACACAGGTAGGTGAACGTAGCGTTACAGTTTACCTGTACACAGGTAGGTGAAGGTAGTGTTATAGTTTACCTGCACACAGGTAGGTGAAGGTAGTGTTACTGTTTACCTGTACACAGGTAGGTGAAGGTAGTGTTACAGTTTATCTGTACACAGGTAGGTGAAGGTAGTGTTACAGTTTACCTGTACACAGGTAGGTGAAGGTAGTGTTACTGTTTACCTGTACACAGGTAGGTGAAGGTAGTGTTACAGTTTATCTGTACACAGGTAGGTGAAGGTAGTGTTACAGTTTATCTGTACACAGGTAGGTGAAGGTAGTGTTACAGTTTATCTGTACACAGGTAGGTGAAGGTAGTGTTACAGTTTACCTGTATCCTGTACACAGGTAGGTGAGGCATCCTCTCACAGTCGAAGGATGGACAGAAACACCTGTGGATCTTCTCAGATCTAAGGCAAGAGTGGGGCTTCTTTCTCTGCTTTTTATCTGGGGCAGTGTTAGTGGGTCTCCAAGATCTTCCAGGTGGTTGTTAGGAGACCTGGTTTCTCTGTAGCTCTGTAGCTTTTTTTTTGATTGACATCCCATGTATTGGGACATACGTTGGCTTGAAAAAAAAACCACTAACCCGCTCTTGACACGAAGGTTCCACTGCGTCGCAGGCATGTTTCCATTTGGTTAATCCTAAAAAATGTGTACTTGCTGTGATCAGGCCTTTACAGGAGGTGGCAATAAGCTGCACTGGGAATTGTACTAGCATCAACCTGAATCTGCGAGGCAACTGATGGACTCTACCCAGTGTTTTTTTTTTCTTAAGCTTGTGTACTTTAGCTGATGCCCCATCCACAGAGACGATAAGGGTCTTAACTAACTGCTGAGTCTGAGCAGATTACATGGCCTTCTTATCGATTCTTTATTTGCATTTAAAACACATTATTCCAGCACCGGGGCATCGCAATCCTGTAGTTTGTTGTGGTCCGTTGAGCTCCGAACCGTGGCTACAGAAGATTTATTGGCCTCTCTTCTCTTTCAACTGCTCTCGGAATCAAACCGCATTCATTTTCCTTTCATATTCCTCAGATGCCTACAAAGCAACTGTCAGAAGTACAGTTGAAATTAATCGTTACAGTTTTATTACAGTGAGAGACCAAAAAAAAAAAAGAAAAGAGAAAACAATAACAGTGAGATATTTGCTCTGACATGGAGCCAGAGCATCTGGCAGCGGCGAACGGCCCGAACGGCGATCATTACTTTCCTGATGGATTTGCATCGGGTTCGTTGCATTTCAGAAGGTTTGTTTTATTCCACCGCTTCTGCTTGTCCAGCGTTGTTCTTTATTTGAGGAGGGCCTCCGCTTGGCCTGCAGCGCGTTACCTTAAAGAACGGAGTAAAAATACGACCAGCGGCCCCAACTCGGGACGTGCGAGAGCAAAAAATAGAGAAACTGTTTCCTCCTGCGCATCCAGCCGGCGCCGCCGACTTTGCATGGCATCCCTTAAAGACATTATGTGTTTTGGGGGGGTTTTTTGGGGTTTTTTTTTTTTTTGCTGCATTGTGTGTTTTGTCCCAAATGGAAGCCTGAGAGCGCTTCCGTTCTGTTACGGAGGATTTGAAGGGATTTTTTTTTTTGCTAGAAAACTGGGAGCAGCCGCACTGGTAACTTATTCCGCAACACGGACGCAACATGGAGTTATTTGAGTCCTACAGAAGACCCTGGCTGTTTCTGACACCAAGGTTAAAACTTTCGGGTTCAGAATCTAGAAATCAGACTTAGAGGTTCAGACTCAGAGGGTTCAAACTCTGGGGTTCAAACTCTGGGGTTTGGTCTCCGGAGTTTGGATTCAGGGGTTTAGACTCAAGGGTTCTGACTCAGAGGTTTAGACTCAAGGGTTCAGACTCAGAGGTTTAGACTCAGAGGTTCAGACTCAGGGGTTCTGACTGAGGGGTTCCGACTCAGGGGTTCAGACTTAGAGGTTCAGAATTAGAGGTTCAGACTTAGAGGTTCGGACTATGGGTTTCAAACTCTGGGGTTCAAACTCTGGGGTTCGGTCTCAGGAGTTTGGATTCAGGGGTTTAGACTCAAGGGTTCAGACTCAAGGGTTTAGACTCAGAGGTTCAGACTCAGGGGTTCTGACTGAGGGGTTCCGACTCAAGGGTTCAGACTTAGAGGTTTAGAATTAAAGGTTCAGACTCAGAGGTTCGGACTATAGGGTTCAAACTCTGGGGTTCAAACTCTGGGGTTCGGTCTCAGGAGTTTGGATTCAGGGGTTTAGACTCAAGGGTTCAGACTCAGAGGTTTAGACTCAGAGGTTCAGACTCAGGGGTTCTGACTCTGGGGTTCAGACTTAGAGGTTCAGAATTAGAGGTTCGGACTATGGGTTTCAAGCTCTGGGGTTCAAACTCTGGGGTTCGGTCTCAGAAGTTTGGATTCAGGGGTTTAGACTCAAGGGTTCAGACTCAGAGGTTTAGACTCAGAGGTTCAGACTCAGGGGTTCTGACTCTGGGGTTCAGACTTAGAGGTTCAGAATTAGAGGTTCGGACTATGGGTTTCAAGCTCTGGGGTTCAAACTCTGGGGTTCGGTCTCAGAAGTTTGGATTCAGGGGTTTAGACTCAAGGGTTCAGACTCAGAGGTTTAGACTCAGAGGTTCAGACTCAGGGGTTCTGACTGAGGGGTTCCGACTCAGGGGTTCAGACTTAGAGGTTCAGAATTAGAGGTTCAGACTCAGAGGTTCGGACTATGGGTTTCAAACTCTGGGGTTCAAACCCTGGGGTTCGGTCTCAGGGGTTTGGATTCCGTTCTGTTACGGAGGATTGTAAGGGATTTTTTTTTTTGCTAGAAAACTGGGAGCAGCCGCACTGGTAACTTATTCCGCAACACGGACTTCCCCTCGAGGAGGCTGATCTCCGCGCCTCGGCGCCGGCTGGAGCAGCTGGCACTAGAAGTGATACATGCGTGTGTTGTGTTCTGTCGCCTCCGAATGCGATTCCGTCCTCTGCGCATGGGAAGAACTCGCCGGCGCTCTGCGGATCTCGTTGTGCCGAGCCCGCGTGCAACCTACTTCGCGAGACTGCTTATGTATGTGCATGTGTGCCGTGCGGATACGTGTTCCTGCGTGTTAATGAGCGGGAGGTAGAGGAAGCGGAGGGGGATGGTAGCACGGGAGGGATACAGCTGGAGAGAAAAAGAGAGAGAGAGAAAGATTGAGTTTGGTGAAAAGGTAACCATGGTAACTCCCTTCGCTAAGGTTTGCATTGAGGGAGAGAGAGAAGAGAGAGAAAGGGAGGGAAGGAGGGAGGGAGGGAGGGAGGGAGTGGGGTGGCTGGAACAAACAGGCAGGGAAGAAAGAAGAAGTGGGGGATGCTGTTGGGATGCTGATGTAGAGTCCGGGCTAAGGGGTTAATATGTGTCAGAGCAGCAGGTTAATCTTTCATCAAACGTAGAGGGCAGCGCAGTATTTACACACTCGCCAGACCCTGCAGGACACGCATGGATGGAGAGAGAGAGAGAGAGAGAGAGTGGAGAGAGAGAGAAGGAAGGAGGACGCGGAGACGCTTAGGGAAGGGACGAGGGTAGGACAGTGGAGGGGAAAAGGCATTCAGAGAGCAAGAAGGCAGGAGCCGGCGGCCATAGGAGGACCTGAGAGTCCACGTTTCGCATGGACGAGTCGGAGCGCACGGCGACTACGTTTCCCAGCAGGTCCGCGGCTGACTCAGTTTCCCATCAAGCGGCGTCATTTACGAACTGTATTTCCCATCAGCGCCATGGCAGCAGATGTCATCTTCCATTACGGTCACTTAACGTGGCAGTTCACACTCGGAGCTAATTGTGTCTCTTGTCAGTCATGCGTGAAGATGACACAACGCGGATAAATAAAATAAGGTGACGGTAATTTCGAGCACGATGTTTTAATAATCGTTTTTTATGGCGAGCGCGTCCGTCCTTTCGCCTGGCAAGCTGGCCTGCAGCATTCCACACAGATGCAGTGAGCGGGTTGGGGGAGGGGACAGACGGAGGCTGGAGCAGGTGCGGATGCAGTCTGGAGTTATTTGAGTCCTACAGAAGACCCTGAGCCTCCTCGGGCTGTTTCTGACACCAAGGTTAAGACTTTCGGGTTCAGAATCTAGAAATCTGACTCAGGGGATCCGACTCAGGGGTTTCGATTTAGTGGATGAGACTTAGAGGTTCAGACTTAGAGGTTTAGACTCAGAGGTTCGGACTATGGGGTTCAAACTCTGGGGTTCGGTCTCAGGAGTTTGGATTCAGGGGTTCAGACTCAAGGGTCCAGACTCAGAGGTTCAGACTCAGAGGTTCAGACTTAGGGGTTCTGACTGAGGGGTTCCAACTCAGGGGTTCTGACTCAGGGGTTCAGACTTAGAGGTTTAGACTCAAGGGTTCGGACTCTGGGTTCAAACTCTGCTGTTTGGACTCAGGGGTTCAGACTTAGAGGTTCAGACTTAGAGGTTTAGACTCAGGGGTTCGGACTCTGGGTTCAAACTCTGCTGTTTGGACTCAGGGGTTCAGACTTAGAGGTTCAGACTCTAGGGTTGGGACTCAGGGGTCGAGACTCAGAGGTTAACACTCTTGGGTTTAGACTCAGGTTTGGACTCTGGGTTTGGGCTTATTGGTTCAATTTCTAGGATACTTGCATTTGTACTTTAAAGGTAGATCTTTGAAGTGTGGACTCAAGCACTGGGATTGGGACTCTAGATTTGAGTCCTTGGATCGGACTTCCGGACCCTACAGTAAAGATCTGTGGTTGAGAATGGAGTTTGGACTTTAGGCTGAAGACTCAGCATCAGGATTGCAAGAGTTTGACTCTGGGATCTGTGCCTTAGGGTTTGGAGTCTGGTTTTTGGCCTCTTTGGGTTCAAGTTCTAGAGTACTCCTGTGATATGTGGACTTTGGAGTGATGTCTTTGAGGTTTGGACGCAATACATTAAGCTCGGGGACTGGGATTCTGGGGTTGGGCTTTCTGGATCTGACCCTTGGACCCTAGAAAACAGATCTATAGTTCAGACCAACATTAGGACAAAGTCTTTCAGGTTTAGACTCTGGGGTTTACACTCTGGGTTTCAAACTCTGATGTTTTGTCTCATTGGGTTCAACTTCTAGGGTGCATTCTCCTGTGATTGGGACTCTTTGAGGTCTGGACTCTAGACATCTAGCTCTGGGAGTGGGACTCTGGGGTTTGGACCCAGGGTTTGAGCTCCTTGGATGTGACTTCTGAACCCCTGAGTAAAGATCTGTGGTTCAGACTGCAGTTTGGAACCTAGGCTCTCTGGGTTGTACCCTGGGGTTTAATCTCCCAGTGGAGCTGCTATGGGGTAGCACTGCAAATGACACAGTAACTCTGGGGTCAGAGTTAAACAAGGCTGACATGCAAGCTCCACAGAGTGCTCTCTGCAGTCTGTGTGCACGCTCGAGCGTTGGTCTTAATGTCATTACACACTCTGTGCACATTATTGATTAATCTAAGCAGGCTTACCGCCCTGCTCCCTCACCGCACCCTCCCCTCCATCTCTACACCTTTCCACCCATCCACTACAGCACAAGCCTGTCCTCTCGCCACCTCTCCGCTCCTCTCCTCTTCTCAGTCCACCTCTGCCTGCTTTATATTCATTCGCCTGTATTGTCTTTCTTCCTCATCTCTCCCCCTCTCGTTCACTTTCTCCGGCTCTCTCTGCTTTATATGCACCTCCGTGTTGTCGTTGCCCTCCCTCCATCTCGGTGTTTCATATTCATTTCTTCCTATTGAGCCCTTCCCCTCCCTCCCTCCCTCCCTCTCTTTCTCTCCCTCCTTCTCTCTTTCTCTGGGAGAGATTATTAATATTAATGTCTCCGTCTCTTCCTCTCCTTCTCTCTCTTCTCTCCCTTTACCCAAAATCTCTCTTTTCTCCTCCGCCCTCGATCTCTCTAATATTTCCCCCTCTGAAAGTGTTTTGCGCTGCCTTGTCCGTCTCTCTCCCCTCTCTCCCTCCCTTCTTCTCTCTTTATCTTCATCTCTCTCTCTCTCCCTCTCTCAGATTCTTTTCCCCCCCTCTCTGTAGCTGCTCTGTATTCATCTATTAGTGTTGATAATTCCCCTCTCTCCCTGCGGCTGTACAGTCATCTATCAGTTTAATAATCCCTCGTTCTTTCGCCCCTCATCCCCCAGATTTATTTTTTTGTGCCAGGCGTGAAGCCTCGTCGTGTCAAATGAGTTTGCGTGTCGGCGTCCCGTCATTAGGGCCGTAATCATTAATAACGGCCCCCGTTTCACCAGATTTGCCCTTATATAAGGTTACCCGGGTCTAAATAACCTGCAGTGAGATGGGAACTCTCCTGCTCAGGGTCCGCACTGAATTAGCCATCCATCAAAGTAAACGCACTGCGCCATCGTACGCCCTCGTTGTGGTCCCATGAGCATATGGGCTCCTGCAGACGCGAGGATTAGCACAATGACCCGCAGCGGCTATATTACACTGTAGACACCTGAGGATTAGGAATGGAACTCCGGCGCTAATGAGGTGTGAATGTGGACTTGTGTATTTTGCCTTGAATCTGCATTACAAGCGACAGGCCGGGTAAAGAAACCTTGCAAGGACTAAACTCCTCAGTCGCTCACTCCTCCTTAAGCCCGGCACCTACAAACAGACAGGGTTTGTTCTGTGCTACAGACTGAGAGACATTTAATGTGAATGAAAAAGTGCCTGAACTTTCGGAACTACTTGAACTTCTGCATGGATAATTAAATCAATTTCAAATTTTATTTGTAATAATAGTAACCACAGAGCATATCGTCGCTGTCCAATGAAAACATTTATTAACATTTATTAACATTTTTTGTCAATTTTAAGTTTTCTACATCATTCGAACATGCCAATGCTCGTTTACATTGTGTAAAAATTTCATGTTGAACGGAAAAATAGAAGAGCTGCAAAACAGCTTGGAAACAATTCTGGTTCCATTGACTTGCATTGAAAGTTAAGTATGCAATTTTGGAGATACTTTTCATTGGACAGCGACGATATACACGAATGTACATCTGTATACTTCATTGTTCTTCACTGAAAGGAAGTAAGAAAACACTAATAAGCTATATAACGTAGACGATGTCCAAAGAAAAAGTCTCCAAAATGGCATATGTACAGGAGAGGCCAACAAAGACTAAAAAGTCAGACCTTCAGTGTAAGTCAATGGAACCAGAACTTTTCTATTGGCTGAGGAGCGCCTTACAGCGCACGCGATTGGTCTCTAAGTTTACTGTGCCATAAAGCCTGTATACCGCAAAGACAAGAAAAGCTCCGCCGCTTAAAATAAACACAGTCAAAATAAAATCATTCTCAATAGTTTATTGTTTTGGCTCCGCATTGGACAACGTCTGTGTGCAGATCCGGACCGCGGCCCACCTATTACTGACCCTGTTCTAGAAGGACTTACGTACACAAACATTTCTACAATACATACAGGATTATTCAGAAACTGTTGGATTCGGTCTTGGAGGCGGTGAGCATCTATCTGCCATAAGTGTATAAGTGTTGTGGCATAACTGTGAATATTGAGCTACGTTAGCTGAGAAAGAAAAATATCCAGTATAATATCTAGTGGTAGTACAGCTGGTCTACATATATATATGATAAATGCACCAATAGAAATGCTCCAAAATACCTTTGACTTAAGTAAAGAACAATTTTGGCCTTTTCTGTAACTTTGCAATTTTGAAGATACTCGTTTTTCATTGGACGGTGATGATATGTATTCTATATACAAGTAAACCATTGACATAGCATGATGTTGCTTTTCAGTTTTACAGACATGTGTTAATAATATATGTTATATAAAATGCAATGCTCATAACAGCAGAGTTGACAGACGACTGTGAAGTACACTGTAAATAATTATCTTTTTGAAAGATACATGCAAGCGTTTGGCTTTAGATGGCTCCGTTCTGCACTTCCTGTAAATCAACTTATTTTCCGTGTGGTTAATATTTGCAGTGTTGTGTAAAATTCCCTTTGGTGTAATTTTAATAAATGAAAACAAACAATCTGTGCCAGATTTAGAGCAGAGTCTTTATTGATGCACATTTAAATCTCATACCATCATGTTGTGAAACATTTGGAAAATGTCATGATGTTGAATTCCACAAATAGCATCCAGTGCTAGCACAAGAAATTATATACACATATATATATATATATATATATATATATATATATATATATATATATATATATATACATATATATATATATATATATATATATATATATATATATATATATATATATATATATATACACACACTGATCAGCCAGATCAGTAAAACCACCTCCTCGTATCTACAATATCCGCCTGTTAAATCAGCTGAACTTACCATACAGAAGCACTTTGTAGTTCTACATCTACAGAACGTAGGCCATCTGTTAGTGTGTGCTGTGCTGGTGTGAGTGGATCAGACACTGACTGTGTCCACTCACTCACTCTATTAGACACTCCTACTACTTGCTGGTTCACCTTGTAGATGTAAAGTCAGAGGGAGTAGCTCATCTGATCCACCTCTCTAATAGTACCTGCTCTGTGGTGGTCCTGTGGGGGTCCTGACCATTAACAGAGTAACAAAGTATACAGAGAATCGAATCAGATGGACTACAGTGCTCCTATATGGTCAGTGGATCTATATATATATATATATATATATATATATATATATATATATATATATATATATATATATATATATATATATATATATATATATATGTGTGTGTGTGTGTGTGTGTGTGTGTGTGTGTGTGTGTGTTTTATTTTATATGTATTTATTATTTTTTTCAAAGCATGTAAGAAAGGCAACGGTACATGTAATTTAACCAGGGGTGTCGAGTTATTCATGCAGCTATCTGTCCCATCAACAAAACCACACTATAAAATCACATGTCTTCAGCAATAGTGAACATGAGATTGCTATCAGAATGAGAGATTACATGTGAAACCCATTATTCAACCTCAATAATGATTCATTGCTTGTGTAATTCTGGTCTCCAACCCTCAGCTCTGGAGAGTTTGACTGTACAGATGATTTGTGAAGAAGAAGCAGAACAAAGTTACATTGTATAATTTCTACCATCTCCAAACATGCAATCATGATCTGTTAAAACCAGGTCCTGGAAATCCAGCACCCTGGAGAGTCCAGATTCAACATGCCTGGCTGAGACATTCAGACACCCTGAATGGCTTAATTATCAGGTATTATGTTTGGAGCTAAACTCTGCAGGGTGGTAGATCTCCAGGACCAGGAATGATCCCTGATTTAGCCATTAAACTAGACAAGTGTTATTTAATATTAATCTTAAAGGAGAACACTTATGCTTTCCCAGCTTGTGTCTTTCCTTTAGTGTGTATGTAGATTATTGTGCATTTAAACATTGTATATATATTTATATACAGTATATAGTTGCTGTCCAAAGAAAAACATGCATCTTTGTTTGTTTTTTTTTTTTTTTGCATTTTTCTACATCATTTGCACACGACCGCTGCCGTTAACGTTGTGTGTCAATGTCATGATGAATGGACCAATAGAAATGCTCCACAGTACCATGGAAAGATTTCTGGTTCCATTGAATTACATGGAAAGTAAATAATCTAGGAGACACATGATTTTCTTTGGTAAGCAACGATACAGTATAAGTAAGTGGAATCATTTTTCTCAGCTGCTTGAAACGCCTCAATGGAATTGCAGCCCTTTTATCTGTTACTAAGTGACATCATCTTGTAACAGAGTCTTGATTTCCCACCTACCAGCAAGCTCGACTCAACCTCTCACAATGCAGTTTGTATAGAGAGCTAAAACTATACAAACTGACCACTCCAAATCAAAGGCCTGCTCAAGTCTAGCCTGACTTTGTGGTGGTTGACCAGCAAGCAGACCAATCAGAGTGCACTGGGCTCATCAGGAGGCAGGGCTTAAGGTCACAGGAGCTCTAACAGAGAGGGTGAATACAGATGTAGAGTATGAGAATGATACTGTGTGTTGGGAAAATATATTTTTATACTTAGTAAACATTTTAAGACAATTAGTAAACACTAATAAATAATGTGCAAGCTCTACAATTATGAAAGAAGAGAAACTGAAGCATGAACCCACATACTGGTGCCTTTAGGGGTTTCAGGATTCATTTCCATCTTTTTATTTCTCAGGAAGGCGACCAAAGGAAGTGTTGCGATCCTGATGTTTCCTCTGTTTTCTCTTTTCCAGTAACACACATATCCCACACCGAGCGGCTTCTGCAATTCTCAGAGGATGCTTTAAGGAAAACGGAGACCCAGCATATGTAAATGTGTCATATCTTCCTGAAAATAAACAAGGAGGGAAGAAACGTGCGTACCGAGGAGACGGAGGAGCGTTTCACCTGAAATAACAACACAAAAACAATGAGCGACTGAACTGAAATCAGCGGCTGGTCGCGAGCCGAGACCCCATACGGATATTTCTGGGATCAGTCTATCATACACCCTCGGATTACGGGAAAGGTCATGACCCAGTTGCCATGCGTATCACCACGGTGACCGGCCTTCCCAGCCCCTCCCCCCTCTTCCTTCTATTGGCCCAGCTGCCGCTGTGGCTCCTCCTCCTCGGCCAAGAGGTAGCGGGAGCCACGTCTACCTGCCCCGCACCTTGCAGTTGCTCCAATCAAGCCAGTCGAGTGATCTGCACCAGACAAAATCTGGATGAGGTGCCCGAGAATATCTCAAACAACACGCGATACCTCAACTTACAGGAGAACTCAATACAGGTAAATATTGACCCGCCTGCTTTACTCACTCACCCGCCGTGTTTGTGCGAGTGGTTGAATGTTGATGCGCGTGTTTGCCGCTTGTCTGTCAACACCACAGCTTTAATTAGTGAAGCATCGAGAGCCTGTAACACAAGCACTGCTTAAACAGCGAGCGAAGATGCTGTGAGCGTCTTTCTGCGCCGGAGCACACGGCAAATGAAATAGTTGCTGATTTCGTTTGAGCCCTCGTTTGCGTTTACGGCTCCTGAATCGGGGGTGACCTAATTTGAAAGCTCATGGGAGAGAAAAGGAATTCCACCCTTTTTTCCCAACAATTCTGCATAAGTAATTAGGTGTAAACTAAGCCGTTCAGGGTGGGTTGGTGCGAAATGCTTTGCTCACCTAGCGAGCACCCTTTCTTCACAGTGGTGGTGAATGGAACCAGACGTCCACCTCTAAAAGCTCCCCTGCAGGACATGGACATCACTATCAATGTGCTGCAGGATGCCGGAGTTAAGATAGTTTTGAGAGAGGTTTGGCCTTAATTTGTTCATGGCAAAGGACGTTGTGAGGCAAAATAGTCCCTAAATAAGGAACCACAGTGAAACATCTCATGTTAAAACACTCTTTGTTTAGAGTAGAGATGCACAGATGCAAAGGTTTTAATACCTCCCATATAATTTTGTTTTGTTGATATAGCCCACAAGCTTTGACACGTTTTGTTGATTTTCTCAGTAAAACAAGGTTTTTCTGCTAATTTAATTTAATTCCTTTTTTTGAGAACTTAAAAAGGTAACACTGTACTATAAGGTACTGTTCATAAGGCTACATGAAACATATCATTCCTGTCCAAAGAAAAACACTTCTACAGTTTTATTTTTCTACACCACGCAGCAGCTGCTGTTTACATTATATACAAATTACTATAAATATTTCATGATAAATGGATCAATAAACATGCTCCAAAATAAAAATTCTGGTTCCACTGACTTACATTTAAAGTAATAACAGTTTTGGCCTCTCTTGTTGCCATATACTTGTTTATGTTTGGACAGTGATATGTAAATATAAGGTGTAAATGCTTATATACTATAGGGGCCACGAGCTATAATGGATCAAATTTTGTTAACACAGTCCTTTGCACCTATTCACGCTATTTTCCATGACAACACTGGAGGGGCATCTTTGTTTACTTTGTGTTAGAACTTCCGGTGCAGCCGCGGATGCGTTGATACTGATTACAAGCAAAACGACAACAATGACTAGAATAACATGTTCAGTTAGAGGGAGTCAGTAACTGGAAGAAGAGAAAAACTTGGCTTGAACAACAGAGTTACAAACACAGCACATAAAGATCAGAGTGTTGGGGGGCCGCCTTCCAAAGAAGCGGACCTGCGTCAATGACTGAAGCGCTAAATTTAAAACATCCACCCAAACCTCCGTATGTCTGCTCTTACCATTCTGTGGAGGAGAACCAGCACCAGAGCTTCCTTATCCAGAGAAACGTCTCGCTTATGAAGCTCCGAGGAAGCAGACGTGTCGGGTGCTGGTGAGTCTATCAGTTCAGTAACTGTTTTCTGATCAGTGTCCACCGCGCTAGGCTATCTGGACTGTAACTAACACCCACGCAGAGTGGCTGGGCAGCTGGCTGGACTTGGGTTTAACCGGCTTTCAGAAATATAAACTCACCGTCTGTGTGTAGGAGGACACGCCCACCTTCCCACTGTGCAGGTACTGATACGCTTCAGTACTTTTATAGTTTTTCATTACTGAACCGTCTACACCTTCCGAGAGTACAGAGTATTTAAACATGTCTCCATAAGTAACCTCAGACCACCTTCTCATATCACCCACCCACTGTGTTATTAACCTCAGACCACCTTCTCATATCACCCACCCACTGTGTTATTAACCTCAGACCACCTTCTCATATCACTCACCCACTGTGTTATTAACCTCAGAGGAGACAGTGACGTCCCATTAGAACTTCTTACTGTTTCTCTGGTCTCCTCCCATGTAACTGTATTCATTTTGGTTAGCTGAGCGGAAGTTCTAACACAAAGGCAGAACAAACACACGCTTTAAAGTGGGTGTGGCAAAATACAGTGAATAGGCATAAGCCTTAATAAACAGTTATGTGGGGTTATGTGATTTGTCTTGCTATTTAAATATAGGTGTCATGTAGCCTTATGAAGAGTATCCAACAATAAAGTGTAAGACATAAAATATAAAAACTTGTGCATAGGCCACATTTGAGTTTATTTTAATTAACATTAAGTCTCTGTAGAGTATATGTGCTTGTTTTCACTTAGAAAATCAACAAAGCATGTAATCTGACCAGGGAGTGTCCAGGTTTTGCAGACAACTGTAAATAAAATCAGTGCATGCAGAAATTTTGAAATACTGGTGGAATTCTCCCTTAAATAGTACAACGCAGAGAGTTAGACCACCCTTGTGGTTTGGTCTGAAAGAGTTAACAGAAGGCATCCCTATTAAAAATAGAAAAAAATAATAATAATACTCATCACGTCTCCCTCTTAGCGTAAAAATTCTGATTTGGTTAGTCGTATCCTGGAGCCCCATTGGAATGATTAAAAATCTAAAAATGTTTAAACACCTGAAGGCATCCTAGATTTTTTTTTCTTTCGTTCTCATTGCTGTGTACCCCGAGAGTAGAGATTTGACAGTTTCTCTCCCTTCCTCTCTCTGAAACACCCCCAGCTTGCCATGTTTCACACCCACCTCCCCGTCCCTGTGCTCCCCTCCTCTCCCCTCCTGTGGTTCGTATATAGAGAGAGCTGTGGCAGCAGGCCAGGACTAGGCTTCGCTCTCTACCCAAGGAAGGCAGCTCAGGCTGTCGCTAATGTGCCGATTCTCTGTGTAACGCAGCTCTCCGTATCTTCAATCTGTGAAATTGCGGCGGCGTTTGAAACCCCTACATCACGTCAAGAGGAATTTCAGCCATCTCTAATGAGAGCGGCCTTGGATGTGCTTGCTGGTTAAGTAAAGATATTCCGTAAAATACATTTCTTATGCCGCTGCTCCTGGAGATGCGCCCCGCCCGTATCTTTTTTCGAGTTTTTATCAGGTAGTACTGTCAAGCAGAGTGCCTCAACTTTTGACTGCTGTTGTTTCACTGGAACGTTTCATTGACACTCGCTTTTGAGACTACAGTGCACTGCAAATATAGAACAAATGAAACGGGGTTTGTGACTGGCTGCAAACAATGGCTCCGTGCTCAATAATAATTTGTAGACTGTGTTTTATGCCTGGATCTTTGACTGTACCATTTGTCTAAAGTTTTATGAGAAACAGACAGTTGAATCAAGCCCTGACACAAAAACATCAGTGAAAGGGAAAAAAAACATGATTGGGATGTGACATAACTGGCAGTTCTATTTATGAAGCGATAGAAGAAATTGGATCAAAAATAGCCAATAGCTGAACTTAAAGAACCTTACATTGCTAGAACCTCAAAGATAAAAACTGTCCATGAAATCATAGAAAATAACTTGGACTTGAACTTCTCTCACCCAGGTGATTAGGTCAGATACCTTCAAGCACTTGCGGCACCTGGAGATCCTCCAGCTTTCCAAGAACCACATCCGTCAGATTGAGGTGGGCGCGTTCAATGGCCTCCCGAACCTCAACACGCTGGAACTGTTCGACAACCGCCTCACGCTGGTGCCGTCGCAGGCGTTTGAGTACCTCAGCAAGCTACGGGAGCTCTGGCTTCGCAACAACCCCATCGAGACGCTGCCAGGCTATGCCTTCCACCGGGTGCCCTCCCTTCGTCGGCTTGACCTGGGGGAGCTCAAGAAGCTGGACTATATTTCAGATGCTGCCTTCGTTGGTCTCATCAATCTGCGCTACCTAAACCTTGGTATGTGTGGTCTGAAGGACATCCCCAACCTGACGCCCTTGGTCCGGCTGGAGGAGCTGGAGCTGTCTGGAAACAGACTGGAGATCATAAGACCTGGATCTTTTCAAGGCCTGGAGTCTTTGCGCAAACTGTGGCTCATGCATTCCCAGATGTCCGTCATCGAGCGCAATGCATTTGACGATCTCAAGAGCCTTGAGGAGCTGAATTTGTCCCACAATTCCCTGCATTCTCTGCCACATGACCTCTTTACCCCCTTGCAGAAGCTGGAGAGAGTGCACCTCAACCACAATCCCTGGGTGTGTAACTGCGATGTTCTTTGGCTCAGCTGGTGGCTTAAAGAAACAGTACCCAGCAACACCACCTGTTGTGCCCGGTGCCATGCACCACCCTATCTGAAGGGCAAATACATTGGAGAGCTTGACCAGAGCCATTTCACCTGCTATGCACCCGTCATCGTTGAACCTCCCACGGACCTCAACGTGACTGAGGGTATGGCTGCTGAGCTCAAGTGCCGCACTGGAACCTCCATGACTTCTGTCAACTGGATCACACCCAATGGTACCCTGATGACCCATGGGTCTTACCGTGTCCGGATCTCTGTGTTGCATGATGGGACCCTTAACTTTACCAATGTCACCTTGCGTGATACTGGCCAGTACACATGCATGGTGACCAACTCAGCTGGTAACACCACGGCAACAGCTGTCCTGAATGTTACCGCAGCAGATGCCAGCGTCAACTACACCTACTTTACCACTGTAACTGTGGAAACTGTGGAATCCACAGGCGAAGAGGATTCAGCCCTGCGCTCCATCAACGAAACCATCATTCACATTCCTGGGCCAACACCTTCTGGGCGTCTCTGGCATGACGTGATCCCAACCACGGCCTCATCTCTGACGGTTTTTGGCTCGTCCTCTCCCCGGGCAACCAAACCCACCTTCACTGTACCCGTCTCTGAGCCCAGCTACCCTTCCGGCCTGGATGACGTGATGAAAACCACGAAAATCATCATCGGCTGCTTCGTCGCCATCACTTTCATGGCGGCCGTGATGCTGGTGGTTTTCTACAAGCTGCGGAAGCAACACCAGCTTCACAAGCACCATGGACCGGCGCGGGCCATCGAGATCATCAACGTGGAGGACGAGATCGGAGCCGGGGCCAGCGTCCGAGGCAGCGGGATCAGCGGCGGCTCGACCGTGCCCCAGGTAGGATCCGGAGGAGGAAGCCAAAGCTTGCGGCTGCACCACCCAGAGATTGTCAACTTGCCCAACCTTGCTCGGGCGGAGCACCTCAACCACTACTACAAGCCCCACCACTTCAACAACAACATGATGGGCCTGGGCCTCTCTGGAGGCTCTGGTGTCGGCCTCAACAACAACAACAACCCTTCTCCTTGCTCCCAGTCCCAAACCGCCCCCATCTCTTGTGCCCAGGTGCCCGTCTCTATGGGCAGCATGCCATGCTCCATTCCCACCTCGATGCCCCTGCCGACCCTCGGCCTCCACGGGTCGCTCAAAGGCCTGATAGGTAAAGGGCAGAACCCTCAGATCGAGCCCCTGCTTTTCAAGAGCGGCTCCAAGGAGAACGTCCAAGAGACTCAGATCTAAAACAGGAAGAGAGTGAGTGAGAGTGAGAGTGAGCGAGCGAGCGAGCGCGAATGAAAGATAGGGGAGATGAAAAGGAGGAAGGTATAATAGAAAGATAGCATCAGGAAGACAGTAACAGATGAAGGGCACTGGCTGTTCAGCCCCCGTGGGTATGTTCTCAGGAGTAACGAGCGAGGTAGACCCAGCATTGTATGACATATTACCTACACGAGAATAAGAACGTAGCTGTGAACCACTGCAAAGTCGGCACTGCGACGACACCGAGTGGGCGACGAAGGAAGACAGGACCACCAGTTAGGCTAGCAGTTTTACTTACCGCACTGATCAGTGTCAAAACAAAGCGGATGTGCCGAAACGGCGTCAACACATTCGAATTTACGATCAGTATCATGTGCCAAACCTGCACAGGTATGTGCCAAAGCGGAAACCTTTGCACATCAGCGTCACGAAGCATGTCCACCACCTCACAGGAAGGGTTGAGAACAATGTCAGCGTCTGCGCTGAGATGTTAGAACACACGATGCACCGTATGCATTAGTGAACACGGTCTCTGACAAAAAATAGATATATACATATAAATAAATACATATTTATATATATATATAAATAGAACACAAGCTGCGGAAAGTCTTTGCTTTCCTGCGTGAGTGCCGAGGGACGACTGGGACGACGAAAAAGGGGACGTTTGCAGTAGCATTCAGGGAGGACGGTGGATTAGACAGACCAGCACTGTGTCGAGGGCTTGTGTTTCGTTCTGATGGACTCTGCCATATTCTCACTTTCTCCTCCCTTCGAACCTTCTTCTCGAGTTGAAAGGAAGAGAGAGGGAGCGAGGGAGGAAGGGGGGGGAGGGAAGACAAGTTCAGAATTTTTCTTCTTTTTTTTCTTTTTTTCGGAAAAAGAACCTTAAAGGGCAAAAGACATTGATCTTAAAGAAAAACACCACGACAACTACGACAAAAAAAAAAGAAACTGTGAAAATACACACGATATATAAATATATTTTCATTCAGAGAAATAAATTATGGAGAATCTTTAGCTTTTTTTTTTTTTTTTTTTTTTTTTTGGTTCCCATTTTCTGACCGAAAGCCACGACTCTTGAAGAATCGAGCAGCTGCAGTTGTAGCGCTTTGACACTCGGGAGAAACCTTTAGTCTGCTCACGGGCCGACGTTACGGGCGAGAACCTCGGCTGTGGGACGCCAGTCGGTCACGGACGGAGGGGTTGGGGGTGGTGGGGTTAGCTGTGGGGCGGGGGGGGCTATTAAAATTCAGGAGATTGTGTCTACAGCTTATTTTTAGTCTCTAAATCCTCTTCCCTTTTCTTGTCGCATTCTTACTAACAGGGTCGCTGAAGGAGAGTAACGCTCGTCCGTCGTTTGCGGCGGAACTGTAACGGAGTATAACCGTTTTTAGTGGTGGGGAAACAAATGACCAATACCGATAAACTATGCTAACCGTAACGCAGATAATACAGTAATAGGAAATGTATTGAGAGAGCAAAATGTGAATTTTTATCTAAATGCTGCTATACAGAGAGATATTTGATGTGTGGAAACGTGGAAACGACTTCTCTGTCCCTCTATATTGAATAAGAGTAAATACCATATTATTGATATTGCAGTTATTATAACTATAAAACGCTTGTCAGCTGTATTTTATTTTTTAAATCATTATTATTATTAATATGATTATTATTACTTTCCTTTTGTATCCAGAGGTGATGTTTGTATTTCATTGTGCTAAAAAAAAAAAAAGAGTGCTCAGCATATATTCCCTGAGGGATTACAACAACTTGCAGGAACTACAACCACAGATTTGCTCGGAAAGCAGCAACATTCCCCCCCTGGAAAGTGGGAAAAAGGGTCCCGAACGGGATCACGGGTTCCTTCGGTTTTGTACAAGAACTCATCCGGAGCCTGTGTGTCCCCGCCCCATTTTTTTCTATTTTTTTCTTCTTCTTTTTTTTTTGATTGAACACGTTTCCGAACTGAACACAGACTCACGGTGGATTACAGCGAATCACAGCGTTCCCGGACGGACGCAGGACACGGAGATAAAGACTCTGAGGGCGAAAGGGGACGGACAGGATTTCGAAAGGTAAGAGAAACGCAACTCGAGACCGCTAGACTGGAATAAAAGAGTTTGGCGAGTCAGTTTTTTTGGTTTTTGTTTTTTTTTTAAAAAATGGGGAAAAAAACGGACAAATAAACAACAAAAAAAACAATAGAAACTTATAGAGCTCTTTTAAAAACACCTATTATGATAAGTGTCTCATTATTTGTTTGTTTTTTTGTTTTTTGTTTTTTTTTGGGATCTAGTTTGATTAATTTTGGTTTGTTTTTCCTTTTTTTAAAAAAAAGAAAAGAAAAGATCAAGTGTTATCTTAATTGTAATATTGTTATTGTTATTATAATTAGCTAAGATTACACTGGTTATTATGAGAAATATTCTGTTAGCGGAAGTCACTTCGGAATTAAAAAGAAACATGGCACACGAAAACGTGGCAAGTGGACGAGTGGAGCCTGTCTTCTTCTTTTCCTTCTTCTTTTTTCTTCTTCCCGTCTCTCGTGAGCCGAGGAAACCCAACACACGACCCGTCATACGTGAGGGATGCTGAGGCAGTAGCTGGTGTGGTGGGGCCGTCGTGTACAGATGGAGGGTTGGGTGGGAATGGGGGGGGGGGGGGGGGGGGGTTATTTGTGTCTGTTCTCAGAATGACACCCATTATCAGTGCCAAGAAGTGCGACTGCGCCGTGTCAACACCCTGTTGCCTCAGCAATACGCCTCAGAATTAATGAGCCAAACTGCATCAGAGCTGGGGCGGCATCTCTTCTGCTCCCCGTGCAGACGTGTTCATCGACCTTCCGCACCTCAAAACACGTACGCAGGGGTCCGTGAATGGCGCCGCTGTCCTAGGAAAAACAGGTAACTCAATTTTTTGTCGATTTTTTTAAAATATATAATTTGAAAACGACGCATTTACAAATTTTCATGATGAACCGACCAATACAAATGCTTCAAGACATTCTGGTTCCATTCACTTACATTGAGATACACGTTTTTCTTTGGACTACGACGATATGTAACACATGTACACGCTGTCATATATAGGCATGTAAGATAACACTTTATTTTATTCTGCTTTTTAAAGATTACTAAATTATTAACAAGCAGTTAATAATCATCTCGTAAGCAATTAATAACACCCTAATACACAGACACATAATTTGTAAGCAGCTTCTTGTCAAGATGATAACTAATTAGTGGAACTTATTCATTCTTGATTATCAATACAAAACTGTTATTAAATGCTTATAAATTACCTAGATCTACTTAATAAACACTTATCTACCTCTATTAGATCTTTATAAATTAATTTGCAAGACCATAACTAATAAGCATAATTATCAATATCATTATTAATTTCTTATAAATGACACAGAAATGGTTTACAAACACACACAAACACTATAGACACACAAGACTATATCTAATACGTGTAATTACCAATACATAACTGTTATCAAATGCTTATAAATGACTTGGAAATAGTTTACGAACAAGGCTATAACACAACTGGGGCCCAAATTACAACACAACTGGAGGCCAAAGTTATAACCCAAGTGGGGCCCAATGTTATAACCCAAATAAGGTCCAAAGTTATAACCCAATTGGGGACCAAATTACAACTTAACTGGAGGCCAAAGTTATAACCCAAGTGAGCCCCAACAGTATAACCCAACTGGGCCCCAAAGTTATAACCCTACTGAAGCCCAAAGTTATAACCCAAGTAAGGTCCAAATTTATAACCCAACTGGAGCCCAAATTTATAACCCAACTGAAGCCTTAAGTTATAACCCAAATAAGGTTGAAAGTTATAACTTAACTGGGGCTCAAAGTTATAACCCAATTGGGGCCCAAAGTTATAACCCAAATAGAGTTTAAAGTTATAACCCAACTGGAGCCTAACATTAAAACCCTATTGGGGCTCAATGTTATAACCCAACTGGAGCTCAAAGTTATAACCCAACTGGGGCCCAAAGTTATAACCCTACTGGGGTCCATGTACCACTAATCAAAAAGTCACTACAAGCACATGTAAAACCCTTACAGCCCAGATAAGAACAATATGGGGCGTACATGGACATGTTGGCTGGGATGTTTCTATTATTACAGTATTAATTGCTTACTAATAGTTAATACAGTGTTAGGAAGCAGGCTTTAAAATAAAGTGTTACCGCATGTAAATATATACTAAACACATGTGCACATATATATTAAGGTAGGTACCTATATGTTACAGTGTTACAGCCTCATAAGCTGAACCTTCGTTTTAAACATTCAGTGTTTATAAGATGTTCTTTACTGAGCTGTGTTGTTTTTTCTGGTTTTCCTATAAAAATGTACAAAATAACGAATGCAGACACATCACCTCCACCATGTCGCTGCTTTGCGTCCACCGAGAGCTTGAGCAGCCCAGCATCTCCACAGGTTCCTACGGTGAGGTTTCCCTGGCAACTGTTGCCGCTGCGACGACAGTCCCCCATCACCCAGCGTTCGGGTCTTGGATGCAAATGTGAGGACGGAGGCAGTGCAGGACGGCCTTTTGTCGCTGCTAGGGCTGCGGATGGATTACACAGTGCCTGTTATATTGATACAAATAGTGCTGTGCAAAAGTTTGAGGCACCTGGGAACATTATTATATTTAAAAGGCTATTTTGTCCAGACAGTAAGCTTTTAGTACTATTCAAACAGTATTGATAGAGGAAGTTGTGCTTTTACATATGACAGTGTGTTTATTTAACCCTTTCCAAGCTTCTCCTTCTATAAACAACCCAGTATTATTATCAGTTCTCATCTAATACCTGTTTTGACTGCTCAGTACTTCATTAAGCTAAATCAAGATTTGCTGCTGAAGGAACTGAATACATTCATACAATGTCTGGGGCGTCCAGGAGAAATCTGGAACCTAACTTTGTTCTTCAGACTGGAGCTCAAGATCTGATCTACTTCTCTCACAATAACATATTCATGTTACTTTGTATTGTATGTATGATTATTTATCTGTTCTAATCAGATCTGCTGTTCTTACTGGTAAAAATGCACTTACTGATCAGCTTAGGGGCCTCAGACTTGCACAGTAGTGTAATTCCCATTGCTATTGGATTAACATACTTAAAATATGATGCTCAAGCATTCACATGATGTGGTTAAGCAATGAAGAAGGCTGTCCAAGCTGGAAACATCACGCTGAACAGAGGTTCATTTCATTTCTTGAGTAAAGGGTCAGCAAGGGCCTCCCTTCATACAAACACCCCATGAACATCTGCGATAGGTTGTGATTTACAGTTCCAGTATTGCGGACTTCTGCGATATCAATAAAGGGTAATATCTAGGTGCCCTCAGGTCATAATTTGGTTCATGGTTTGATATTCTCATCATGTTTGTGCACAAAATGTGAGTAAAAAAATAATGTCTGTATCAATGTTGTATATGTGGGTTATTTTGACTGAACCTTTGTAACCCTCGAAGACGAAGGGGGTTAGGTGTCTTATTCAAGGGCACTACAGTCGTGTCCTGTAAGTTCAGGGGATAGAATCAGTGACCTTCCGGCCACATAGGGGCAGTGAGCACACTTGCTCAGAGTGGTGGGCAGCCCTATCCATAATACCCAAGGAGCAGTTGGGGGTTGGCTATCTTATTCAAGAGCACTTCAATCCTGTCCTGTAGGTTCAGGGGATCGAACCAGCGACCTTCCGGCCACATAGGGGCAGTGAGCACACTTGCCCAGAGTGGTGGGCAGCCCTTATCCACAATACCCAAGGAGCAGTTGGGGGGTAGGTGTCTTATTCAAGGGCACCACAGTTGTGTCCTGAGGTTTCAGGGAATCAAACCCGCAACCTTCTGGCCACATAGGGGCTGTGAGCACACTTGCCCAGAGTGGTGGGCAGCCCTATCCATAATACCCAGGGAGCAGTTGGGGGTTGGGTGTCTTATTTAAGGGCACTACAGTCGTGTCCTGTAATTTCAGGGGATCGAACCCGCGACCTTCTGGCCACATAGGGGCAGTGAGCACACTTGCCCGGAGTGGTGGGCAGCCCTACCCACAATATCCAAGGAGCAGTTGAGGTTAGGTGTCTTATTCAAGGGCACTACAGTTGTGTCCTGAGGTTTCAGGGAATCAAACCCGCAACCTTCTGGCCACATAGGGGCTGTGAGCACACTTGCCCAGAGTGGTGGGCAGCCCTTATTCACAATACCCAAGGAGCAGTTGGAGGTTAGGTGTCTTATTCAAGGGCACTACAGTCGTGTCCTGTAATTTCAGGGGATCAAACCAACGACATTCCGGCCACAAGGCTGC
>CM038719.1:3823191-3840691 GCA_021613375.1 Megaleporinus macrocephalus
AGGTCAGGGTCAGGTTAAGGTTAGGTTTAGGTTAGGTTAGGTTAGGTTAGGATTGGGGTTGGGGTAAGGGTTAGGTTAGGTTAGGGTTAGGTTAGGGTTAGGTTAGGGTTAGGTTAAGATTAGCGTTAGGGTTAGAGTTAGGGTTAGGTTAGGTTAGGTTAGGATTGGGCTTAAGGTTAGAGTAAGGGTTAGGTTAAGGTTAGGTTAGGGTTAGGTTAGGGTTAGGATTAGGTTAGGTTAGGGTTAGGTTAAGATTAGGGTTAGGGTTAGAGTAAGGGTTAGGTTAGGTTAGGATTGGGGTTAGGGTTAGAGTAAGGGTTAGGTTAGGTTAGGTTAGGATTGGGGTTAGGTTAGGGTTAGGTTAAGATTAGGGTTAGGGTTAGAGTTAGGGTTAGGTTAGGTTAGAATTGGGCTTAAGGTTAGAGTAAGGGTTAGGTTAAGGTTAGGTTAGGGTTAGGTTAGGGTTAGGATTAGGTTAGGTTAGGGTTAGGTTAAGGTTAGGGTTAGGGTTAGAGTTAGGGTTAGGGTTAGGTTAGGTTAGGGTTAGGTTAAGATTAGGGTTAGGGTTAGAGTTAGGGTTAGGTTAGGTTAGAATTGGGCTTAAGGTTAGAGTAAGGGTTAGGTTAGGTTAGGATTGGGGTTAGGGTTAGAGTAAGGGTTAGGTTAGGGTTATGGTTAGGTTAGGGTGAGGTTAGGGTTAGGTTAAGGTTAGGTTAGGCTTAGGATAAGGTTAAGGCTAATGTTAGGTTATGATTAGGATTAGGTTTAGGTTAAGGTAAGGTTAGATTAGATTAGGCTTAGGTTAAGGTTAGCGTTAGGTTAGGATTGTGGTTGGGTTAGAGTTAGAGTTAGGGTTAGGTTAGGTTAGGGTTATGGTTATGGTTAGGTTAGGGTAAGGTTAGTTGAGGTTAGGGTTAAGGTTAGGTTAGGCTTAGGTTAAGGTTAGATTAGATTAGGCTTAGGTTAAGGTTAGCGTTAGGTTAGCGTTAGGTTAGGTTAGGTGAAGGTTAGGCTTAGGTTAAGGTTAGTTTCGATTAGATTAGGCTTAGGTTAAGGTTAGGGTTAGGTTAAGGTTAGGGTTAGATTAAGGTTGTGTTAGATTAAGGTTAATGTTAGATTAGGGTTAGTGTAACGCCAGGCTTAAGATGCAGTTGCAGAGGATTTTAATGAAACAGAGAGGTAGAGTGTGGGGCAAGTGTACAGAAAACCAGTAGGCAAAATCCAAAAAGCTGAGGCAGAATTAAAGTCCAAACCCACCAGGCAACCCGTACATCAGAGAAAACCAACAAAACAAAGTCATAACCAGGCAAGTGTTCAAAATAGCAGAGATCCAGATTAAACAGGAGTAAATGGCTCAATAAAGACACATAGCGAGTGGCAATACCTCGAACGAGGCAGAGAGAGAGAGAGAGAGAGAGAGAGTCCAGGTATAATTAGTCTGGCCTAATGAGGGAGTGAGAAGCAGGTGAGGGAGGAAGGGCAGAGTCAGCACTAGTACTCTGGAGAGGCAGATCTCAGATGAGCAGGCGTGACAGTTAGGAATAAGGTCAGGGTAAGGCTAGGGTAAGGATACATTTAGGTTTAAGATTACGGTTAGGTTAGGGTAAGGGTAAGGTTAAACTTAGGTTAGTTTAGGGTTAAAGACACTGGAGCTCTAACAGAGAGATTGAAACGGAGAGTGAATGTAAATCCGATTCGCTAGAAAATCACAGTTTATAAGGTTGTAAATGAGAATATTAGGTTTGTATGAATTAATTTTGTTTGTATGGACTTCAAAGCTCTGGATATGAGCACCTACAAGGCTTAAACTATTTGTACTGACTATTAAAACTTATTTTTTAATAGTTTTTATTGTTAATATAGAAAATTTAAATAATGGAGATAACTGGACATATTGGACGGAAGTAGTTTAGAGATCCGGAGTGTGTGTGTGTGTGTGTGTGTGTGTGTGTGTGTGTGTGTGTGTGTGTGTGTGTGTGTGTGTGTGTGTTTTGTGAGCTGAATGAGATCAGCTGTTCTCTGCGGCTCTTTGCGTCATCACACTGATCTGTACAAGAGCCCGAGGCAGCTCCTCAAACACTGATTACCCTCAACACACACCACACACGTCAACGCAAGCACTTAGCCCACCCTCACCTGAGTACACACACACACACACACACACACACACACAGTCCCTTGACACTCGTTCCTCACTGACACCCTGAAGACTGTATCTGATGTCCTATTGAGGTTTACAGTGAAGGAAATGATATCATTCCCATCTTATCTGATTCATTATGACTGTAACTGTAACTTCTCTATAGTCAGAGAGATTGTGTGTGTGTGTGTGTGTGTGTGTGTGTGTGTGTGTGTGTGTGTGTGTGTGTGTGTGTGTGTGTGTTTCTTTTGGTACATAATTGATTGAATTAGTTGCAGAAGTGTTGGCGCCGCAGGTCAGATGACCTGTTCTTGGCTCTTGTGGAAGTGAGATCAAGTGAACACACTTCTGCACATTTAATACACAATTATTCTTCATTTACTGTAATTTAACTTGCTGCAAGAAACAAAACATTAAATATTAATTGTGCCGGAGCGCTTGCCGGTGTGCGAAGTTCACTAACTAAACAGTAACAGTGTATTTAAGTGTGTAAAACTGTGCTTACACTTACAAAATCAACAACAACATGTAACCAGTTCCAAACTTCTGCACATCACTTTATATATATAATATATATATATATATAGTATATACAATATCTGTCCACTGTATCAGCTCCACTGACCATACAGGACCTCCACTCACTGTCCACTGTATCAGCTCTACTGACCATACAGGACCTCCACTCACTGCCCACTGTATCAGCTCCACTGACTATACAGGACCTCCACTCACTGTCCACTGTATCAGCTCCACTGACCATACAGGACCTCCACTCACTGTCCACTGTATCAGCTCTACTGACCATACAGGACTTCCACTCACGTCCACTGTATCAGCTCCACTGACCATACAGGACCTCCACTCACTGTCCACTGTATCAGCTCCACTGATCATACAGGACTCCACTCACTGTCCACTGTATCAGCTCCACTGATCATACAGGACCTCCACTCACTGTCCACTGTATCAGCTCCACTGATCATACAGGACCTCCACTCACTGCCCACTGTATCAGCTCCACTGACTATACAGGACCTCCACTCACTGTCCACTGTATCAGCTCTACTGACCATACAGGACCTCCACTCACTGTCCACTGTATCAGCTCCACTGACCATACAGGACCTCCACTCACTGTCCACTGTATCAGCTCCACTGATCATACAGGACCTCCACTCACTGTCCACTGTATCAGCTCCACTGACCATACAGGACCTCCACTCACTGTCCACTGTATCAGCTCCACTGACCATACAGGACCTCCACTCACTGTCCACTGTATCAAGCTCCACTGACCATACAGGACCTCCACTCACTGTCCACTGTATCAGCTCCACTGACCATACAGGACCTCCACTCACTGTCCACTGTATCAGCTCCACTGACCATACAGGAGCTCCACTTACAGACTGTAGTTCATCTGATTCTCTGTATACTTTATTACTCTGTTCTTTAATGATCAGGACCCCCACAGGACCACCACAGAGCAGATACTATTTGGATGGTGGGTCATTCTTAGCACTGTAGTGACACTGGATCAGACACAGCAGTGCTGCTGCTGGAGTGTTTCAACACTGTGTCCACTCACTGTCCACTCTATTAGACACTCCTACTACTTGCTGGTTCACCTTGTAGATGTAAAGTCAGAGACAGTAGCTCATCTGCTGCTGCACAGTTTGTGTTCCTCTAGTTCTTCATCAGTGGACACAGGACGCCGCCCACAGGACACTGCTGTCTGGATAGTTTTGGTTGGTGGACGATTCTCCGTCCAGCAGAGACACTGGATGTTTAAACACTCCAGCAGCAGCACTGCTGTGTCTGATCCACTCACACCAGCGCAACACACACTAACACACCACCACCACGTCAATGTCACTGCAGGGCTGAGAATGACCCACCTCCCTAATAGTATCTGCTCTGTGGTGGTCCTGTGGGGGTCCTGATCATTAAAGAACAGAGTAATAAAGTATACAGAGAATCAGATGAACTACAGTCTGTAAGTGTAGAACTACAAAAAGCTCCTACATGGACAGTGATGCTGAGGTCTGGACTCTGGGGTGGTCAGTCCACCCTTTGTAGATATGATTCACATTTGTTGGTTCTTATGAATCCTTCAGCCAAAAGCGAAACACCTCCAGATGTTAATACTCATCTACAAACATGAACTGATCTCCCAGCACGCTCGACTGATGGTCCACAGGGTCTTATGTTGCTTTGGCAGCGTACATAGTGCCTTCAGCCACTTCTCTCTCAGACCTGGACTGAGAACATGGCTCACACCACAAAGACTCCTTCATTTCCAAATAACTATCCTTCACATTCCCTACATCCCATCCAGGATCTGAACGATCTTCCCAGCAGAGATCAGAGGTGTCAAGTAACGAAGTACAAATACTTTGTTGCCTTACTTAAGTAGAAATGTTGGTTATCATCAGTATTATCAGGTCCATTATCAGTACTTTCTACTCCTTACATTTACACTCCATTATCAGTACTTTATACTCCTTACATTTACACTCCATTATCTGTACTTTCTACTCCTTACATTTACACTCCATTATCAGTACTTTCTACTTCTTACATTTACGCTCCATTATCAGTACTTTATACTCCTTACATTTACACTCCATTATCAGTACTTTCTACTCCTTACATTTACACTCCATTATCAGTACTTTCTACTCCTTACATTTACACTCCATTATCAGTACTTTTCTACTCCTTACATTTACACTCCATTATCAGTACTTTCTACTCCTTACATTTACACTCCATTATCAGTACTTTATACTCCTTACATTTAAACTCCATTATCTGTACTTTCTACTCCTTACATTTACGCTCCATTATCAGTACTTTCTACTATTTACATTTACGCTCCATTATCAGTACTTTCTACTCCTTAGATTTACACTCCATTATCAGTACTTTCTACTCCTTACATTTACACTCCATTATCAGTACTTTCTACTCCTTACATTTACACTCCATTATCAGTACTTTCTACTCCTTACATTTACACTCCATTATCAGTACTTTCTACTCCTTACATTTACACTCCTTTATCAGTACTTTCTACTCCTTACATTTACACTCCATTATCAGTACTTTCTACTCCTTACATTTACGCTACATATCTGTACTTTCTACTCCTTACATTTACGCTACATTATCTGTACTTTCTACTCCTTACATTTACGCTCCATTTTCAGTACTTTCTACTACTTACATTTATACTCCATTATCAGTACTTTCTACTCCTTACATTTACACTCCATTATCAGTACTTTCTACTGCTTACATTTACACTCCATTATCAGTATGTTTTATTGCTTACATTTCCAATCCATTATCAATACTTTCTACTCCTAACATTTACACTCCATTATCAGTACTTTCTACTGCTTAAATTTACACTCCTCTATAAGTACTTTCTACTCCTTACATTTACACTCCATTATCAGTACTTTCTACTCCTTACATTTACACTCCATTATCAGTACTTTCTACTCCTTACATTTACACTCCTTTATCAGTACTTTCTACTCCTTACATTTACACTCCATTATCAGTACTTTCTACTCCTTACATTTACGCTACATTATCTGTACTTTCTACTCCTTACATTTACGCTACATTATCTGTACTTTCTACTCCTTACATTTACGCTCCATTATCAGTACTTTCTACTATTTACATTTACGCTCCATTATCAGTACTTTCTACTCCTTACATTTACGCTACATTATCTGTACTTTCTACTCCTTACATTTACGCTCCATTATCAGTACTTTCTACTATTTACATTTACGCTCCATTATCAGTACTTTCTACTCCTTACATTTACGCTCCATTATCAGTACTTTCTACTCCTTACATTTACACTCCATTATCAATACTTTCTACTCCTTACATTTACACTCCATTATCAGTACTTTATACTCCTTACATTTACACTCCATTATCAGTACTTTATACTCCTTACATTTACACTCCATTATCTGTACTTTCTACTCCTTATATTTACACTCCATTATCAGTACTTTATACTCCTTACATTTACACTCCATTATCAGTACTTTCTGCTCCTTACATTTACACTCCATTATGAGTACTTTCTACTCCTTACATTTACACTCCATTATCTGTACTTTCTACTCCTTACATTTACACTCCATTATCTGTACTTTCTACTCCTTACATTTACGCTCCATTATCAGTACTTTTTACTATTTACATTTATGCTCCATTATCAGTACTTTCTACTCCTTACATTTACGCTACATTATCTGTACTTTCTACTCCTTACATTTACGCTACATTATCTGTACTTTCTACTCCTTACATTTACGCTACATTATCTGTACTTTCTACTCCTTACATTTACTCTCCATTATCAGTACTTTCTACTCCTTACATTTACTCTCCATTATCAGTACTTTCTACTCCTTACATTTACTCTCCATTATCAGTACTTTCTACTCCTTACATTTACACTCCATTATCAGTACTTTATACTCCTTACATTTACGCTACATTATCAGTACTTTCTACTCCTTACATTTACACTCCATTATCAGTACTTTCTACTCCTTACATTTACACTCCATTATCTGTACTTTCTACTCCTTACATTTACACTCCATTATCAGTACTTTCTACTCCTTACATTTACACTCCATTATCAGTACTTTCTACTCCTTACATTTACGCTCCATTATCAGTACTTTCTACTCCTTACATTTACGCTCCATTATCAGTACTTTCTACTCCTTACATTTACGCTCCATTATCAGTACTTTCTACTCCTTACATTTACGCTCCATTATCAGTACTTTCTACTCCTTACATTTACACTCCATTATCAGTACTTTCTACTCCTTACATTTACACTCCATTATCAGTACTTTCTACTAATTACATTTTAAACATAGTCTCGTTACTCGTATTTCATTACAGCTTGTTTTCATTCATGCTCTCGGATCTTGCTTGTCTCTCTCCCAGAGCGCCGCCACCGTCCCGGCCGCGTGGACATGAACGTCTGAATTAATATCCATCTTAGGAGAGCGAGCGAGAGTGTGTGTGGCTCTGATTCACGCCCCAGAGACGGCCGCTGCTTAGCACGGCCCCCTCAAAAGGCCCTCTGTGGAGAGATGTCAGTCACTGTCGTCCTCACGATGACGTGATGGTCAGCTAAGCGAGGTCGCCGGGTCAGACGAGGTCTCCTGAGGTCTCCCGAGGTGCTCACGTCGGTGGTGATAACGTCACAAAGGTGCCTCTGTTGTTGGTTTGCGAGAAACCCTGCCGCCACCAGCTGTACCGAGTGGTCAGCAGCAGTGTCCGCTCGGGCCACGAGCGAGATCATCGGGTCACGTCTCCAGAAGGCTGGACTTTTTCCACGAATCCCTCAGAGACCTTCAGATCCGGGATGGTTTTATTACAGAGCTGAGCAGATTGAATGTGACTGGTAGCCCACGCAGAGTGTGCCGGGCAATCGGCAGCGGTCAGCGGTTATATGAACAAACCAGTCCACTTTATTAGAAACTGCTAGCTTTTAGCTCAACTGCATACAGACTGTAGTTCATCCGCGACCCCCCCTCTCAGGACCACCGCTGACCAGATATTAATTTTGGTGCCAGTTCATCAGATTTATTGCAGCGCTGGTGTTCTGTTGGGCTCAGCTCAGCTGTACGTGTGAGCGTCCAACAACAATAAGGTTGGAAATGAAGAGAACATCAAAACAGCAGGTGTAAAATAAGGTCTGACGATAAAAGAGACGGGGCATGTGCACAGATGGGCCCTGCGGGGGGCTTGAACCCCGCCCCAGACTGTGCGTGTGCCCTCCTGGCGGGTGTGGGTGGTTATTGTATTGTATATGACCTCTGTCATTGTTAGGGATCCGACTCGGTCTCGCCCCAGGATGGGAGCCAGCGGCTGGGCTCGGGTTCCTCAGCGCTCCTCTCTGTTGGTGCGGTGCCGACTGCCTATGGAGAGAAAATGTCACCGCTTCAAAGTTAATTTGGACGTCGTCCAAACTCGACGGGGCACTCTTAACGGAGTAGCTTGGCCTAACGCGCTCCCCACTCAGATGATCAGACGAGTGTGGCGTACAAATTGCTTCCATAGTTTCAGTGCCACAAAGTTTAGCGTGGCTGGAATTCAACAGAACAGAGTTCTGTTTGGGGGGAACTTTTAGGTCCCTATGTAACCCACCTTAAAAGGACATTTCCTTAAGTTAGTTGAAGTTCATAGCAAATTCCTGTAAGGGGCAGCATAGCGCTATTAAAATCAACAGGTTACGGCTAGTTTCTAGAGGAGAAAAATATTGTACTTGAAGTGTTTGAACTAATTTTTCAATGATTTTCAGATTTTTCTGATTTTTGGGAGAAGTTGGTGTTCTTTAGGAGGGTTTCTAATCGAGAATTCCTTATTTTGGTGTGAAACTCCGGTGAGTCATATTTTTCAGTGCTAGTCACTCTATTAGCTTGACGGTTGTAACTTTAAAAGATGTAAAATTCAAGGCAGAAGTGTGTAAAAACAGTTTTCAAGAGAGGAAAAGAAACTACTGGAGTTGTGATTAAGTTCATTTTGACTCAGTATATCTTGTATTTGTTTTTATTTATGGTTGATGCACTAGGAAAATAAAACTAACTGCTAGCACCAGTATGTGGGGCTAGTCACACCCATGCTTTGACAATTGATGTGCAAATTAGCCTCTAAAACGTACCACCTCCTTACATTTACACTCCATTATCAGTAATTTCTACTCCTTACATTTACACTCCATTATCAGTACTTTCTACTCCTTTCATTTACACTCCATTATCAGTACTTTCTACTCCTTACATTTACACTCCATTATCAGTACTTTCTATCTCCTTACATTTACACTCCATTATCAGTACTTTCTACTCCTTACATTTACACTCCATTATCATACTTTCTACTCCTTACATTTACACTCCATTATCAGTACTTTCTACTCCTTACATTTACACTCCATTATCAGTACTTTCTACTCCTTACATTTACACTCCATTATCAGTACTTTCTACTCCTTAGATTTACACTCCATTATCAGTACTTTCTACTCCTTACATTTACACTCCATTATCAGTACTTTCTACTCCTTAGATTTACACTCCATTATCAGTACTCTCTACTCCTTACATTTACACTCCATTATCAGTACTGTTTTCAGATTTTTGGGAGAAGTTGGTGTTCTTTACGGTTGTAACTTTAAAAGATGTAAAATTCAAGGCAGAAGTGTGTAAAAACAGTTTTCAAGAGAGGAAAAGAAACTACTGGAGTTGTGATTAAGTTCATTTTGACTCAGTATATCTTGTATTTGTTTTTATTTATGGTTGATGCACTAGGAAAATAAAACTAACTGCTAGCACCAGTATGTGGGGCTAGTCACACCCATGCTTTGTCAAGTGATGTGTAAATTAGCCTCTAAAATGTACCATTTTGATTCTAAGTTTGTCGTATATTATAGAGGTCTACGGTGATTTGAAGTATTGAAGCTCTTTTTTTTCTGTTTATAAGGGAGAAACATGTCTGTTTGGCATTTCAGTTGTTTTTTATATATGTAAGAATTGTGGTGATTTTATACCAGCGTTCAGATTTAAGTCTGTAAAAGAAAAATGTGTAATGTGAAGCAAGCATAACAGTAGTGTGTTGTGTTTGAGTCTGTCTGCTTTCCTATTCATGCTATCTTCCATGACAACACTGGAGCGACCATCTTTGTTTACTTTGTGTTAGAACTTCCGGTGCGAGCGTGAATACGTTGATACTAATTACAAGCAAAACAACAACAAACATATAAAATGACTAACATAACATGTTCAGTTAGAGGGAGTCAGTAATTGGAAGAAGAGAAAAACTTGTGTTGAACAACAGAGTTACAAACACAGCACATAAAGATCAGAGTGTTGGGGGGCCGCCTTCCAAAGAAGCTATGACTGAAGCTCTAAATTTAAAACTTCCACCCAAACCTCCGTATGTCTGCTCTTACCATTCTGTGGAGGAGAACCAGCACCAGAGCTTCCTTATCCAGAGAACTGTCTCGCTTATGAAGCTCCGAGGAAGCAGACGTGTCGGTGCTGGAGAGTCTATCAGTTCAGTAACTGTTTTCTGATCAGTGTCCACCGCGCTAGGCTATCTGGACTGTAACTAACACCCACGCAGAGTGGCTCGGGCAGCTGCTGGACTTGGGTTTAATCGGCTTTCAGAAATATAAACTCACCGTCTGGGTGTAGGAGGACACGCCCACCACTTCCCACTGTGCAGGTACTGATACGCTTCAGTACTTTTATAGTTATTCATTACTGAACCGTCTACACCTTCCGAGAGTACAGAGTAATTAAACATGTCTCCATAAGTAACCTCAGACCACCTTCTCATATCACCCACCCACTGTGTTATTAACCTCAGACCACCTACTCATATCACCCACCCACTGTGTTATTAACCTCAGACCACCTTCTCATATCACCCACCCACTGAGTTAGTAACCTCAGACCACCTTCTCATATCACCCACCCACTGTGTTATTAACCTCAGACCACCTTCTCATATCACCCACCCACTGTGTTATTAACCTCAGACCACCTTCTCATATCACCCACCCACTGTGTTATTAACATTACCTTTACACATTATTTATTTATTTATAACTAAACATTACATTTACACATTTATTTATTTACAACTAAACATTACATTTACACATTTTTTATTTATTTATAACTAAACATTACATTTACACTTTATTTATTTATAACTAAACATTACATTTACACTTTATTTATTTATAACTAAACATTACATTTACACATTTATTTATTTACAACTAAACATTACATTTACACTTTATTTATTTATTTATAACTAACATTACATTTACACATTATTTATTTATTTATAACTAAACATTACATTTACACATTTATTTATTTACAACTAAACATTACATTTACACATTATTTATTTATTTATAACTAAACATTACATTTACACATTATTTATTTATAACTAAACATTACATTGACACATTATTTATTTATAACTAAACATTACATTTACACATTTATTTATATACAACTAAACATTATATTTACACTTTATTTATTTATTTATAACTAAACATTACATTTACACTTTATTTATTTATTTATTTATTTATTTATAACTAAACATTACATTTACACTTTATTTATTTATTTATAACTAAACATTACATTTACATATTATTTATTCATTTATAACTAAACATTACATTTACACTTTATTTATTTATTTATAACTAAACATTACATTTACATATTATTTATTTATTTATAACTAAACATTACATTTACACATTATTTATTTATTATAACTAAACATTACATTTACACATTATTTATTATTTATAACTAAACATTACATTTACACATTATTTATTTATTTATAACTAAACATTACATTTACAATTATTTATTTATTTATAACTAAACATTACATTTACACATTATTTATTATTTATAACTAAACATTACATTTACACATTATTTATTTATTTAAACTAAACATTACATTTACACATTATTTATTTATTTATAACTAAACATTACATTTACACATTATTTATTTATTTATAACTAAACATTACATTTACACATTATTTATTTATTTATAACTAAACATTACATTTACACATTATTTATTTATTTATAACTAAACATTACATTTACACATTATTTATTTATTTATAACTAAACATTACATTTACACTTCATATATTTATTTATAACTAAACATTACATTGACACATTATTTATTTATAACTAAACATTACATTTACACAATTATTTATTTATTTATAACTAAACATTACATTTACACATTATTTATTTATTTATAACTAAACATTACATTTACACATTTATTTATTTATTTATAACTAAACATTACATTTACACATTATTTATTTATTTATAACTAAACATTACATTTACACATTATTTATTTATTTATAACTAAACATTACATTTACACATTATTCATTTATAACTAAACATTACATTTACACTTTATTTATTTATTTATAACTAAACATTACATTTACACATTATTTATTATTTATAACTAACATTACATTTACACATTATTTATTTATTTATAACTAAACATTACATTTACACATTATTTATTTATTTATAACTAAACATTACATTTACATTATTTATTTATTTATACTAAACATTACATTTACACTTCATTTATTTACAACTAAACATTACATTTACACATTATTTATTTATTTATAACTAAACATTACATTTACACATTATTTATTTATTTATGTGTATTTAAAGAGCAGCTTGTACTAGCTGTTAATTAGCTTTAGCAAATCCATGGCCTAGCTAGCTTCTTTCTTAAAAAAGTGAAAATTGTCATTACCGCAACACGTCATTACCAACACATAACCTGTTGAGATGATAAAGACATTTGTTGATGGTAATGACAGGTTTTTCAATTTCACCATCAGTATCTTTTAATTATTTAGAAATTAAATATAATTAAGTGTAACAGTGTGATTTTATATTGAAATTCTGTGACGGAGGTCTGATGAAATTCTGTGTCGGAGGTCTGATGAAATTCTGTGTCGGAGGTCTGATGAAATTCTGTGACGGAGGTCTGATAAAATTCTGTGACAGAGGTCTGATGAAATTCTGTGACGGAGGTCTGATGAAATGAAATTCTGTGTCGGAGGTCTGATGAAATTCTGTGTCGGAGGTCTGATGAAATTCTGTGACGGAGGTCTGATGAAATTCTGTGTCGGAGGTCTGATGAAATTCTGTGACGGAGGTCTGATGAAATTCTGTGACGGAGGTCTGATAAAAGTCTGTGTCGGAGGTCTGATAAAATTCTGTGACAGAGGTCTGATGAAATTCTGTGACGGAGGTCTGATGAAATTCTGTGTCGGAGGTCTGATGAAATTCTGTGACGGAGGTCTGATGAAATTCTGTGACGGAGGTCTGATGAAATTCTGTGACGGAGGTCTGATGAAATTCTGTGACGGAGGTCTGATAAAATTCTGTGTCGGAGGTCTGATGAAATTCTGTGACGGAGGTCTGATGAAATTCTGTGACGAAGGTCTGATGAAATTCTGTGACGGAGGTCTGATGAAATTCTGTGACGGAGGTCTGATGAAATTCTGTGACGGAGGTCTGATGAAATTCTGTGACGAAGGTCTGATGAAATTCTGTGACGGAGGTCTGATGAAATTCTGTGACGGAGGTCTGATGAAATTCTGTGTCGGAGGTCTGATGAAATTCTGTGACGGAGGTCTGATGAAATTCTGTGACGGAGGTCTGATAAAATTCTGTGTCGGAGGTCTGATGAAATTCTGTGACGGAGGTCTGATGAAATTCTGTGACGGAGGTCTGATGAAATTCTGTGACGGAGGTCTGATGAAATTCTGTGACGAAGGTCTGATGAAATTCTGTGACGGAGGTCTGATGAAATTCTGTGACGGAGGTCTGATGAAATTCTGTGTCGGAGGTCTGATGAAATTCTGTGACGGAGGTCTGATGAAATTCTGTGACGGAGGTCTGATAAAATTCTGTGTCGGAGGTCTGATGAAATTCTGTGTCGGAGGTCTGATGAAATTCTGTGACGGAGGTCTGATGAAATTCTGTGACGGAGGTCTGATGAAATTCTGTGACGGAGGTCTGATGAAATTCTGTGACGGAGGTCTGATGAAGACCTGGATGCAGGTTTGGGAGATGTTTCATGGTTGTATTTACAGAAAAGGTTTGGGTGACTATTGACTTCTAGGAATTGTTAGTGACTTTAGAATAAAACTTAAGAAGCAAATTTCAGAGATGAAGTATCTCTGGGTGGGCGGAGACCATCAAGGTTCAGTGGAAAAGCTCCTTCAAAGAGACCACCTGCTTGAAGAAAGCAGCTCACATATCATTGCAGTCCAAAGAAAAACAAGCATCCCCCAAAATGGCAACTTCACAGGAGAGGACAAAAACTGTCTTTACTTTTAATGTAAGTCAATGGAACCAGAATTCTTCCCAAGCTATTTTGGAGCATTTCGATTGGCCCATTCATCATGAAACCTTTACAGGATATAAAGAACAGCTGTCGGGTTTAAATACTATGGAAAAATGAAAATTGGTTTTCTTTGTACAGTGAGGACATATCAGTGTAGTAGGCAGTTAGATAGTGTAGTGGATAACACAGCTGCCTAGTAAAGAGGGAGTCGCTGGTTTGATTGCCTCAGTGCTTCATTTGTGCCAGAACAAGATCCAGCACCTCTCGCTCGCATTTCGAGTACCTGCAGTCCGGAACTTATTTATACGGATCCAGCACCTCTGTGACGTTTTTTGTTTATAACATGGGGATTTTATTTATAAAGTAAATTAAAATAAATCAGTGCAGAGTGCAATCAGGTTTCTCCAAATGAACCTGATGTGCCAGTCACAGCGTGCGCCCATGCGCACTTCCACGTTATCATCTCTTCTGTTTATGAAACTTGTTGGTCCACCGCTCGTACAATTCCACCCTGTGCCACGTGTGCGATCTTGGATTGTTAAAGGACACAGAACTGCCACAGACAAGCAGAGCAAATCATGAAATCGAGTGAAGACTGCAGATGCGGTGACTGCGTTGTGGAGTAATTTGAATAATTAGAAGGTTCGGCAGTCTTCATATATGTATTGTTGTTATTGGGCAACATGAAATAGTTTCTGGGTTTTTTTTGTTTTGTTTGGTTTATTTGTAGGACACCATGTTCTAGCAAAAACTATTCCTCCAGTGTCCTCTCTGAGATTTCATGTTTGCAGCTCCTTGCTGCATTCACTAAAGCTAGTTCTATCTTATTGCATAGAATGCTTCTATGTTATGTGGACACTTGAAGCAGTGTTGTGTCTCTGTGTTCCAGGACCTTTTCTATAACTGCCCACTTGCTGGATCACCCCACCTTTAGTGTTCCACTACCTGATGTTTTACAAATTAAGCACTGCCTCAGACCTCTATTAAGTCAGCATAAGTACTATGTTAGCATGATTACATCCTCTGTCTTCTTGAACCACATGCCATATGTTGTCATTTAAATACAACGGTCATCACGTTCATGCTGTTTAGGGCGTTAGTGGGTATTTCAGGTGTCCAGTGAGTGAAACTGACCTTGATCTCTCAGAACAGGTGGCCGATTCTAGTTCTGAGTCCACGTTATGAATGTCCTTTAAGGTGTCCAGGCTTGATGAAGTCCACAGAATGTTATGGAACGCTTTGGCATGAGCACATCGTCCTGCAGCTCCAGTCTTTTCCCTCCCACAGCACCTCCTGGTTTAATGCTGGTACCTCCTGTTTTAAGAATAATTGTTTTATTTTTGTTTTGTTTTTTTATTGATATGCTAAATCCAGTAAATAAACACTATCCATGTATTAACGTGTAGACGTGTGTTCTCTGTAGTGGATTATTTATTATTTATTTATTATTTAAACTTCAACAACAACAAGGAATTTGACTAGGAATTTGATTTTGCATGTAATTTCTTGCAGGAATATTTTTTATTGTATTCAATTTTTGTGTCCATACACAAAAATATAAAAATGTAATAACAAGTTTTCATTTATATATATATATATATATATATATATATATATATATATATAATATATATATATATATATATATATATATTATAATTAAATATAGATTTCTTGTTTGTATATTAAATTATGAATTTTTTTATTTGGATTCTTTTTTATTAGCTTTTAGTCGCATAGAAATACCACCATTTAATGATGACAGTGCTTTACCTTGTAGTCTGCTGTGGTTTATTTTGACTACATTATCAACTTACAATTCAACTTACAACATCAACAAAAACAAGAAATTTGACTTGCATGCCATGTCATTTTTGTGGCCATACACAAATATATAAAATGTAAGAACAACTATTCATAAATATATAATATATATATATATATATATATATATATATATATATATATATATATATATATATATATATATATATATACACTACCGCTCAAAAGTTTAGAATCACTTTAGAATTTCATTTCATGCAATTTTCATGAAATTCACAAACAATATTGTCAATTTCACAGTTAATGTAAGTGTATCAGATGATTTTTAAAGAATAAAAATGTTTGTATTAAAGTATATTTTTTGTATAGAGGCTTATTTTGCATATAGTCTATTATCAGTAATTCTCAGTCCTCTGTCTAAATCTCCTGGTACGACCACCAATCCAAGTTAAGGATGTTATTTGACTAATTGGTTGTTGGGACACTCTTGATCAATTGTGATGCACAGCTGAAAAACATTCTACTAATAAGTGAGTATAAAAGGGAACAACATTCTAGGTTAGTTTAGTATCTGAAGATCAGCAGTTGATGGCTTGCTGACCGACTCACAATGACCAGAAAGAAACAACTTTCTTTAGAGACCCGTCAGTCCATTGTTGTGTTAAGGAAGAAGATACTGTAGTGTAGAACAGTAGTGTATATATATATTAATTTACATTATTATTTATTAGCTTTTAGTCGTATGGAAAAACCACCATGTAATGACGACAGTGCTTTACCTTGTAATCCGCTGCTGTTTATTTTGACTACATTAGCTAAACGGTTCCAGCTTCACGGCTGTAAGTCATTGCTGACCGGTGATCTGGTCACTTGTTTTAATGAGCGATTAAAGTAGCAGAGCATTCGCCCTAAGAGGATTATTTGCAGCTCTGGATTATTAATTAGCTGATTGCAGGTGAGGAGATTAGTGAAGACTCAACAGCGCGAGAGTTTGTATCATGCCTGCAGATTTAACATGCCAGTGTGGGTGAAGTGAGCAGACGAGCCATGTGATTAACACGTACTGATTATTTGTACTTATTAGTGTTATTACATAATTAATGATATCATTAGTAATTGAATGAATTGCATTTCTGTTATGTATCCACAGACGATCTGCATTGGTTTGAGTGTGAAAAATCAACTAAAACAAACAAAAACATGACCTCAGCTGTACAAGTCAAGTCAAGTTTATTTGTATAGCGTTTTTTACAACAATGTTATCACAAAGCAGCTTTACAGGAATTTTAAAGCATGAAAAACATGAAATCACACACTTTATCGCTTGTGAGCGACCCAGAGGCAACAGTGGCAACAACTCCCTCAACTGGAGGAAGAAACCTTGGGAGGAACCAGACTCACAAGCAGAGACCCCTCCTCCTCAGGTCGAACAGTATTTACAGTTTATAAACTAAAGCTGAGTCTGAAGGTAAGAGCTTTAGAAGCTGTACAGGTGCTACATCAGGTGGGTGATACAGTGAT
>CM038719.1:3845691-3880691 GCA_021613375.1 Megaleporinus macrocephalus
CAATAAACATATACAAATACAATAAACAATACACATACACATATACACATACAATAAACATATACACATATACATATACACATACAATAAACATATACAAATACAATAAACTATACACATATACACATACAATAAACATATACAAATACAATAAACTATACACATATACACATACAATAAATATATATACATATACAGTAAACATACACACATATACAAATACAATAAACAATACACATACACATATACACATACAATAAACATATACAATAAACATATACACATATACATATACACATACAATAAACATATACAAATACAATAAACAATACACACATACACATATACAGTAAACATACACACATATACACATACAATAAACATATACAAATACAATAAACAATACACATATACACATACAATAAATATATATACATATACAGTAAACATACACACATATACACATACAATAAACATATATAAATACAATAAACAATACACATACACATATACAGTACACATACACACATACACATACAATAAACATATACACATACAATTAACAATACACATACACATATACACATACAATAAATATGAACACATACAATAAACATATACACATATACATGTACAGTAAACATACACACATATACACATACAATAAACAAATACACATACACATATACACATATAGTAAACATATACACATACAATAAACATATACACATATACATATACAGTAAACAAACACACATACACATATAATAAACAAATACACATACACATGTACAAATACAATAAACATATACACATACACATATACACATACAGTAAACATATACACATACAATAAACACATACACATACATATACACATACATATACACATACACATATACACATACAGTAAACATACACACATACAGTAAACACGAAAAATATATACACATACAATAAACACATACACATATACATATACACATACATATACACATACACATATACACATACAGTAAACATATACACATACAGTAAACACAAAAAATATATGCACATACAGTAAACATATACACTTACAGTAAACACAATAAACATATACACATACAATAAACACAAAAACATATACACATACAGTAAACATACACACATACAGTAAACACAATTAACATATACAAATACAGTAAACATATATACATATACAATAAACACAATAAACATATACACATACAGTAAACATATACACATATACAATAAACATACACACATACAGTAAACACAACATATACACATACAGTAAACATATACACATATACAATAAACACAATAAACATATACACATACAGTAAACATCTACACATATACAGTAAACACAATTAACATACACATACAGTAAACATATACACATACAGTAAACATATACACATACACATATACACATATAGTAAACATATACACATACAATAAACATATACACATATACATATACAGTAAACAAACACACATACACATATAATAAACAAATACACATACACATATACAAATACAATAAACATATACACATACACATATACACATACAGTAAACATATACACATACAATAAACACATACACATATACATATACACATACATATACACATACACATATACACATACAGTAAACATACACACATACAGTAAACACGAAAAATATATACACATACAATAAACACATACACATATACATATACACATACATATACACATACACATATACACATACAGTAAACATATACACATACAGTAAACACAAAAAATATATACACATACAGTAAACATATACACTTACAGTAAACACAATAAACATATACACATACAATAAACACAATAAACATATACACATACAGTAAACATACACACATACAGTAAACACAATTAACATATACAAATACAGTAAACATATATACATATACAATAAACACAATAAACATATACACATACAGTAAACATATACACATATACAATAAACATACACACATACAGTAAACACAACATATACACATACAGTAAACATATACACATATACAATAAACACAATAAACATATACACATACAGTAAACATATACACATATACAATAAACATACACACATACAGTAAACACAACATATACACATACAGTAAACATATACACATATACAATAAACACAATAAACATATACACATACAGTAAACATCTACACATATACAGTAAACACAATTAACATACACATACAGTAAACATATACACATACAGTAAACATATACACATACAGTAAACACAACATATACACATACAGTAAACATATACACATATACAATAAACACAATTAACATATACACATACAGTAAACATACACACATATACAGTAAACACAATTAACATACACATACAGTAAACATATACACATACAGTAAACATATACACATACAGTAAACACAACATATACACATACAGTAAACATATACACATATACAATAAACACAATTAACATATACACATACAGTAAACATACACACATATACAGTAAACACAATTAACATGTACACATATATAGTAAATACAATAAACATACACATTTACAATAAACATACAAACATATGCATTAAACACAATTAACATATACACACACAGTAAACATATACACATATACAGTAAACACAATAAACATATACACATACAGTAAACATATACATATACAGTAAACATATACACATATACAGTAAACACAATTAACATATACACATACAGTAAACATATACACATATACAGTAAACACAATTAACATACACACATACAGTAAACACAATTAACATATACACATACAGTAACATATACACATATACAGTAAACACAATTAACATATACACATTCAGTAAACACAATTAACATATACACATACAGTAAACATACACACATATACAGTAAACACAATTAACATATACACATACAGTAAACATACACACATATACAGTAAACACAATTAACATATACACATACAGTAAACATACACACATACAGTAAACATATACAGTAAATACAATTAACATATACACATACAGTAAACATATACACATATACAGTAAACACAATTAACATACACATACAGTAAACATACACACATATACAGTAAACACAATTAACATATACACATACAGTAAACACAATTAACATATACACATACAGTAAACATACACACATATACAGTAAACACAATTAACATATACACATACAGTAAACACAATTAACATATACACATACAGTAAACATACACACATACAGTAAACACAATTAACATATACACATATATAGTAAACACAATTAACATATACACATTTACAAAACATACACACATATGCATTAAACACAATTAACATATACACACACAGTAAACATATACACATATACAGTAAACACAATAAACATATACACATTTACAGTAAACATACACACACACAGTAAACACAATTAACATATACACACACAGTAAACATATACACATATACAGTAAACACAATAAACATATACACATTTACAGTAAACATACACACACACAGTAAACACAATTAACATATACACACACAGTAAACATATACACATATACAGTAAACACAATAAACATATACACATTTACAGTAAACATATACACATACAGTAAACATACACACATACAGTAAACATATACACATACAGTAAACATACACACATACAGTAAACATACACACGTACAGTAAACATATACACATACAGTAAACATACACACATATACAAGAAACACAATTAACATATACACATACAGTAAATACAATTAACATATACACATACAGTAAACATACACACATATACAGTAAACACAATTAACATATACACATATATAGTAAACACAATTAACATATACACATACAGTAAACACAATTAACATATACACATACAGTAAACATACACACATACAGTAAACACAATTAACATATACACATATATAGTAAACACAATTAACATATACACATTTACAATAAACATACACACATATGCATTAAACACAATTAACATATACACACACAGTAAACATATACACATATACAGTAAACACAATAAACATATACACATTTACAGTAAACATACACACACACAGTAAACACAATTAACATATACACACACAGTAAACATATACACATATACAGTAAACACAATAAACATATACACATTTACAGTAAACATACACACACACAGTAAACACAATTAACATATACACACACAGTAAACATATACACATATACAGTAAACACAATAAACATATACACATTTACAGTAAACATATACACATACAGTAAACATACACACATACAGTAAACATATACACATACAGTAAACATACACACATACAGTAAACATATACACATACAGTAAACATACACACATACAGTAAACATACACACATACAGTAAACATATAGGAGAAGGAAACTCTACATCACGTCTATTAACTTGTTAATTCATCATTAAATGTACACACGGTGTAAAGACGTTTTCAGAAACTGCAAAACTGCTAAAATGTACACACAGTGTGTTGGTGCTGTAGTTGTGGAGACCCCTGCTTCCCCTCACTCACTACAATGACTGACACGTTCTTGAGGCTAATGTGGGGTTTCTATATGTTCTGTTCTATATATATCTAACATAAACATTAATACTAGTTTAATATGCTGTGATTAATATTCGGTATGTATTAATAATTAGTTATTAATAATAATAATAATAATAATGAATTGTATGTATGTTGTTTGTGAATCAGTGTGCTGCTGTACGGCGTACTGAGTGTATATTATTACATACACAGCCTTCTGTCTGCATCTCACTGACTTGATTCTGTAGACGTTTTTAAAAATTGGGTGGAGTTGCCCTTTAAGTACAGGCTTGTTGCTTGACTCCGTGTGGATCCCGCAGTGCGTGTGTGGAGGCGGGAAATTCGTTCTGCTGTAAAGGTTTCGGTGCCAAAATGTTTACATTCTCTCTTTTTTGCGTGTTTGTGCAGATCTCTCCGTCTCTGTTCGCGTGCCATACAGAAACATTTATGGACTAGAAATGTTCTTCTCAGCGCTGATCATCTGTGGGTGGTTATTCTGGATGTGTTTAATGTCAGGAGTGTGTGTGTGAGGGGGGGGGGTTAGTGTGGGGGGCTGTCAGGGGGGACTGTTACTGTTTTAATGCTTGTTTTTAATGCATTGATTATTTTGTGCATATAGAAGAAACTAAATGTGTCTCTGTGTCTACTCCTCCATCTCACTCTCTTTCTCTCTACACTTCCACTCTCTCTCTCCTTCTGCTCTCTATCGCTCCGTTTCTCTTTCTCTTATTTTTCCCTCTATCCTTTTCCTCACGTACTCTCATATCCATCCTTTTACTTCTCTCCATCTCTTCCTTTTTTCCTTTTTTCCCTTTATCCTTTTGCTCTCTTATTCGATCCATCCTCTTATTCTCTCCATCTTTTCCTTTCTTTCCATGTCTCTCTCTTACTTATTCTCTCCTTCTGCTCTCTATCGCTCCGTTTCTCTTTCTCTTATTTTTCCCTCTGCTCTTTTCCTCACGTACTCTTGTATCCATCCTTTTATTTCTCTCCACGTCTCTCTTTCCCACTATGTGCTCCCTCTTTCTCTCTGTTTCTCTCTCCATTTCTCTTTTTTCCTTTTCCTCTTTTTTCCCTTTATCCTTTTGCTCTCTTATTCTATCCATCCTCTTATTCTCTCCATCTTTTCCTTTCTTTCTACGTCTCTCTCTTACTTGTTCTCTCTTTCTGCTCTCTATCTCTCCATTTCTCTCTTTCTCTTATTTTTCCCTCTTTGTCCTTTTTCTCTCGTATCCATCCTTTTACTTCTCTCCATCTCTTTCTTTCTTTTCATGTTTGTCTGTCTTTCTTGTTCTCTTTCCCTCCATTTACTCCCTCTTTCTCTCTCTGTTTCTTTTTCCCTTTTCCTTTTGTTTCCTTTTGTGCTTTTAATTTCTTATTCTATCCATTTATTTCTCTCCATCTTTTCCTTTCTTTCCACGTCTCTCTCACTTGTTCTCTCTTTCTGCTCTCTCTCTCTCCATTTCTCTCTTTCTCTTATTTTTCCCTCTGTCCTTTTTCTCACGTACTCTCGTACCCATCCTTTTATTTCTCTCCATCTCTTCCTTTCTTCCCACGTCTCTCTCTTTCCCACTATTTACTCCCTCTTTCTCTCTATTTCTCTCTTTCCCTTTTCCTCGTTTCCCTTTATCCTTTTGCTTTCTTATTCTATCCATCCTCTTATTTCTCTCCATCTTTTCCTTTCTTTTCACGTCTCTCTCACTTATTCTCTCTTTCTGCTCTCTCTCTCCATTTCTCTCTTTCTCTTATTTTTCCCTCTTCGTCCTTTTTCTCTCATATCCATCCTTTTACTTCTCTCCATCTCTTCCTTTCTTTACACGTCTCTCTCTTTCTTATTCTCTTTCCCTCCATTTGCTCCCTCTTTCTCTCTCTGTTTCTCTCCATTTCTCTTTTTCCCTTTTCCTCTTGTTTCCCTTTGTGCCTTTAATTTCTTATTCTATCCATTTATTTCTCTCCATCTTTTCCTTTCTTTCTACGTCTCTCTCTTACTTGTTCTCTCTTTCTGCTCTCTATCTCTCCATTTCTCTCTTTCTCTTATTTTTCCCTCTTTGTCTTTTTTCTCTTATTCTATCCATCCTCTTATTTCTCTCCAACTTTTCCTTTCCTCACTGTGATTGGACAACTGAGGATGGATTACTGACCGGGCCAGTGGGTTCTGAGCTCAGGGGTCTCTGACTACCATGGTCATCTGGGTGGGCCTTGGACCACACGGCCCGAGTCAGCTCAGAGACCAGGGACAGTCCAGTGCAGGTTAGAGGTCAGCTGCTCCTCAAAGAGAGAGAGAGAGAGAGAGAGAGAGAGAGAGAGAGAGAGAGAGAGAGAGAGAGAGAGAGAGAGAAAGAGAGAGAGACAGAGATACAGAGAGAGAGACACAGACAGAGAGAGAGACACACAAAGAGAGAGAGACAGAGATACAGAGAAAGAGACACAGACAGAGAGAAATAGAAAGAGACACAGAGAGAGAGACAGAGACAGAAAGACAGAGAAAGAGAAACAGAAAGAGACACAGAGAGAGAGACAGAAAGAGAGACACAGAAAAAGACAGAGAGAGACAGAAAGACAGAGAGAGAAACAGAAAGAGACACAGAGAGAAAGACAGAGATACAGAGACAGAGAGAGAGAGAAACGGAAAGAGACAGAGAGATGGAGACAGAAAGACAGAGAGACTCAGAAAGACAGAGAGAGACACAGAAAGAGACACAGAGAGAGAGACACAGAGAGGGAGAAACAGAAAGAGACACAGAGAGAGAGACACATAGAGGGAGAAAAAGAGAGAGAGAGACACAGAGGGAGAGAAACAGAAAGAGACAGAGAGAGAAAGACAAAGAGAATGAGACAGAGAGATAAACAGAGAGAGACAGTGAGAGAGAGAGAGACAGAGAGCAAAAGAGAGTGACAGGTGTTTCACTGCCCCTATAGTGTGTGTATTCACTAGTGTGCGTAATCACTAGTGTGTGTATATGTGGGTAACAGACAGTGCCTGGCGTGCCTGTACCCAGGGAGCAGTTGGGGGTTAGATGTCTCGCTCCAGGGCTCTGCAGTCGTGTCCTGTTGATTCAGGGGATCAAACCAGCAACCTTCTGGTCACAAGGCTAGTTCCCCAACCTCCAGCCCACGACTGCCCCCGTGGCCCACGACTGCACCCCTACCCCCACCTTGGGAGGATGTAGGTGGAGATGGTAAGGACGCTTGTGCCAAGATAACGTCTCTGAGGGCAACAAGACAGCTCTGCACCAGTGAGGGCACCTTCGCAGACCCTCATGCCGCATGGACCACTTTTAATTTTTCTTCTAGATCTAAAAGATTTTATTCAGTCTCCTGAGGTTAAGGTCAAGCTTAGGTTTAGGTTTAATGTGTGGTACTACTCGGCTACAGCAATGCAATACAAGTCCCCGCAAATATAGCAATACCAACATGCTGTGTGTGTTTAGACTGCAGTAAACATGTCTCCTGTGCTGTTGGAGGTCAGCCAAAGGGTCAGCGTCTGAACGCCACTGACTCAGGGTTACAATTATCACCTAACCCAAGGGTGTGTGTGTGTGTGTGCGTGTGTGTGTGTGTGTGTGTGTGTGTGTGTGTGTGTGTGTGTGTGTGCTGCTTCATGTCAGTGTGTTTTCTGCATTTTGTAAAACACAAACAGCAGACAAGATCAGAACGTTCCACATCAAGCATGTGACCCACACTGTGAGTGTGTGTGTGTGTGTGTGTGTGTGTCTGCGAGCGATATAAAAGGTATTTACATCAAACAGTTACATTCCTGATCCATGGAGAGCAGCCATAAGCCGATAATGCTAATAACTGCTAGCACCCCTATGGGATTTTAGTTGTAGGTTAGCACTAAGCTAACTGTAACACGTAGATAAGGCTTGTAGCAGACATGATCATATATCTGATCCTGTATGGATCAGTTTCAGAGTCTTTCAACAAGATAGATAGATACTTTATTGATCTCAGAGAGAAATTCAAGATCTCCACATTTAACCCATCCGTGCAGTGAAACACTAACATATATATACACACACTAGTGAACAGACACACCAGGGGGCAGTGCCCAGAGTGGTAGGCAGCAGTCAGGGGTTGGGTGCCTTGCTTAAGGGCACTTCAGTCATATCCTGACGGCTCATGGGTTTACAAGACTGGTTCCCTAACTTCCAGACTCCCACGACTGCCCCTTCAAAGCAGGTGGTAGTCGACAGGTCGTAGTTAACAAAGAGTTAACATTCCTAACAACTACCTGGAACCTGCGTAGACTACTTCTTCTTGGTCAGTGACGTACCTAGAATTGTTAGAAGAGCTTGACTGACCTCGTTTCTCACGGAATTGGTCCTGTTTTAAATCAAGACTTGATTATACTGGTAACTGCTCAGTTAGAATAAAGAATTTACTGCTTTTTTCTGCTATGTAGCCACATCTTTGGGTGTGTCTCAAATCCTACTGAGCTGCTACATAGGCAGCATTTTATATCATAGTATGTACTCCCGACATGTAGACTGTCCCAATTCTTACATACCTTAAACATACTGTCTACTGAGGAACCTTATTTAGACCTGATTTTAAGGAAGCATTGAACGCTTCCTCAGCCGACAATCCCATGATGCAGCGCAGGCTAATCTAGGAGCAGTGAAGTGGTTTAAAAATGTGAGTTATTTTGATTCTCTGGAGTTTTAATGTGTTTCTGGTCATATAATCACACAAAACAGTATTTTATTATCAACTCTGTAACGAGTCCTTCACCATTTACACTTTATACTCCAGACATTAGCATTTATGCTAGCGGATTTTTAAGCCTCGTGCTATTGTTTTGGATGCTGGCCGGTAGCTTAGCAACCAGCTAAACCACCGGTGGCGTGCTGCAGTGGGCGGGAACAAGTCGTGACGCAGTCTCTCTCTAACTAGAGCGTCTCAGTAATCTGTTTTATGAGGAGAGATGAGGAGAGAACGCTGCTACTTACACACTCACTACCTAGACAGCCTACTTAGACACTCACTAGGGTTTGAGACACACCCTTTGTGTAAACCCTGTAAAGCCTGAGCCATAAAATTTAAAATTATAATTCTTTGAAAATGGAGTGTTTATTAGACTTTCAACAAATAATTACAATAATAAAAATAAAAATAAAATTAAATAATTTGCATTTTTACTTTCAATGTAAATCAATGGAACCAGAAGTTTTTCCATGCTACTTTGGAGCATTTCTATTGGTCCATTCATCATGAAATTGTCACACAATGTAAACAGCAGCTGTTGTTTTCAAATGATGATCTTTGCACTTGTTTGCTAACAAATAGGAGCATCCTGAGCACAATGTTTTAACCCTTTGTACTCAGAGATCATTTGAAACGTTGAGTAATTTCAAACTTAGAAAGGATTTGTCCATATAGTAGAGTTTCACACATTCTGTATCTGCTACAGTCTTCAGTTCTCCAGTTCTCAACATTCAGGACACAGTGTGGGTTTGAGAAAAGTTCCCGTCTCTGAAGACATAAGCACCCACATCTTTGTGGTTAGGTTGTCAGGCTTGTCGGTCAGACAAGGGCTGAAGAAGACAGCCTGCTATCTTTGATTTAGCTGGGCAGCACAGGCAAAGGGCTACGAGCTGAAACATGAAGATATGGCTTCATAACAAGAAACCAAAGTTTACATCGAGGAGATCCACGAAGGGACAGGTCGGCTTTTACCAGTGGGTGATAGCATTAGATAGCTCACTAACATTAACTAACAATCACTGTATCAACTGCAGCCGTTCACTCTTCTCTTTCTCATCACAAGGAAAGTTCTAGAATCAGCCTTGGGACTGGAAAGTCACCGGTTCAATCCCCTGGAGTGACAGGACACAGCCCTTGAGCAAGACACGTAACCCCCAACTGCATCCAGGTACTGTGGATAGGGCTGCCAATCACTCTGGGCAAGTGTGCTCACTGCCCCCTAGTGTGTGGGTGTTCACTAGTGTGTATTTGAGCTTTTTACAACAATGTTGTCACAGAGCAGCTTTACAGTTACAACATATACCCTCCAGTGAGCAAGCCAGAGGCAACAGTGGCAAGATCACCTCCCTCAGACTGGAGGAGGAAACCTTACAAGTGGAGACCCGTCCTCCTCTGCTCAAACAGTATTTACAGTTTAATAAACTAAACACCAAAGAAAAGAGCCTCTGTTTGAAATCTGGATAGCAAAGCTTTAGAAGCTGCACAGGTAGAGGCAGTCTCTGACTGAGGCAGTCTCTGACTGAGGCAGTCTCTGACTGAGGCGGTCTCTGACTGAGGCAGTCTCTGACTGAGGCAGTCTCTGACTGAGGCTTTCTGTAAAGTGGGCGTGAGCTGAAACAGTCCCATCCTATCTCAATGCTGGTGCATCTGGATGGTGTACAGTGATGTAACTGAGGGTGTAGCAGTAGACACTAATGGACAGGAGAGCTGGCTGGTGATGGTGAGGTGGAGGCCCTGATGGTCAGTCCTCCAACAGCGTTCAACAGACGGGAGGACAGTCATTACCTCAGGAGGAGTAAAGAGAGAGAGTTAGTTCAGCTCAGGAGTATGACTGTAGAGAATATGAAAGTAGTAGATCAAGATCATATCTTGAGCTCCAGTTTGAAGAAGCAGAACTGAGTAGTTCTTTAGTAGACTGGCAGGTGGACTGGTCATTGGTGTATACCAGCTCTCTAGAACTGGACGTACCGATAATGACATACTCAGAACATTGTATCTGAGGACCTGTGTGGCTGTGAAGAGGCCGGGTAGGGTTTGTATGCAGGCTGCCTGGTCTGTGTATGCGCCCTTCATACTGCTGATGTGACACACACCTCTAACATCACCCCCCCCCCACTTCCTCCTCCCCCCGGGTGCCTGCACTGCACTCACAATGAATAGATTAGATTATGCAAACGGCTTAACAATTCTCATTCGCACCTCGTTATGCACACACATTCACCTCTCAGAGCTTCCACAGCCCGGGATCAACCTGCTGTTCACCCCCCGCATCCCTCAACCATCAGCACCTCCACCCCCCGCACGCCTCACCATCGTACAGAACCTGCACAGCCGGCGCTGATCTGCACAGCCGTAAAGCAGAGGCACATATATCCGCATAAACACATAGCAGCACATTTCGTAAAGGGTTCTCTCATAAAGATAATGGTTCTGTGTGGAACCACAAACATTGAATGTATCTGGTTCTATTAACTTGACACTGTAACCATAGCAGGACTATATAGAACCGCAAACATTCACATCCATCAATCCAAAGCACCATTTATATAACCAACAGTGGACTGAACATTGAGGAACCAACCTTGTGACCTAGAAGGTTCTTGGTTCGATTCCCTAAACCGATAGGACGCGACTAAAGAGCCCTTGAGCAAGACATCTAACCCCCAACTGTCCCCCCCGGGTACTGTGGATAGGGCTTCTCACCACTCCAGGCAATTCTCCTCGCTGCCGGCTAGTGTGTGTGTGTTCAGTAGTGTGTGTGTGTGCATGTGGGTGTTTGACTGCCCCCTAGTGTGTGTGTTCACTAGTATGTTCACTGCACGGATGGGTTCATTGTGAATGTCAAATTCCACTGTGTGCTACAATACAAAGTAACATGAATATGTTATTGTGAGAGAAGTAGATCAGATCTTGATCCAGTTTGAAGAACAAAGTTAGGTTCCAGATTTCTCCTGGACGCCCCAGACATTGTATGAATGTGTTCAGTTCCTTCAGCAGCAAATCTTGATTTAGCTTAATGAAGTACTGAGCAGTCAAAGCAGGTATTAGATGAGAACTGATAATAATACTGGGTTGTTTAGGAGAAGCTCGGAAAGAGTTAAATAAACACACTGATGTATGGAAAAGCAATACTTACTATATTAGTACTGTTTGAATTAATTAAAGAATAAAGTGTTTTGCTGAACAAATAAAAATGTCTAGAAATACATATTTTCCGTCTGTCTCCTCACAGTAAGATGGTCTGGGTTGGAGTCCCGGTCTGGGTGGTTCTGTGTGGAGTGTGTATGGTCTCTCTGTGTTTGAGTGGGTTCCTCCTGGTACTCCGGTTTCCTCCCACAGTCCAAACACATGCATGTTAGGATCCTCACTCTAAACTGCCTGTAGGTGTGAGTGTGTGCAAGATAAAGCAGAAGATAGTGGATGGATGGATGGATGGATGGATGGATGGATGGATGGATGGATGGATGGATGGATGGATGGATGGATGGATGGATGGATGGATGGATGGATGGATGGATGGATGGATGGATGGATGGATGGATGGATGGATGGATGGATGGATGGATGGATGGATGGATGGATGGTGCATACGACCTGCAAAAAAGCCCCAAACCACATGAGGCCTTGACCAGAAGTCGGGAATTCCTTCACTCTCGTTGTGTTGGTTACTGGCGTCCAGAAAAGTGAACAATATATATGAATCTAAGTTTCAGTCCACGTGGGCCGCCCTTGCTCACAGGGTCTGAAGACACTATTAATCCTCGTCATCCGTCCGAGCACACAGCGGTCAAATTTAAGTCTTGATAACATGATCCTAATCCGCACACACTCTCTCTCTCAGGCCCACAGTGTCCCAGGCATTAGCCTGGTCAGCACTTATGGAGGATTCTGGACTTCACGGATTTGATAGAGAGACAGAGAGACAGAGAGACAGAGAGAAAGAGAGAGAGAGAGAGAGAGGTGGAGGAAGGCAGCAGACGGCAGGTAGCAGACAGACAGCGTGGGAAAGCTAACACTTCCTCCATCTCTCCGGCTTTTAAAAGGTCAAATCCTGCAGTCAGATGGAGTCTAATGCATCGGCTGCCGTCTAAACGCTCACGTCTTCAGCCAGCCTGTCCTCCAGCTCGCTGCTCCTCAACACGCAGTTCTCAAACCAGCCTGAGCAGCGACACCGTGGCCTCAGCGTGAGAACATGAACTTCATGCCTTACTCTGACTGCTAAGGTACATAAGCCAGTATTAGCTGAGCTAACAGGTCTTTACTAATATTAATAATGTTATATCAGATATCTGAGCCAGGCTTGGAGTTCAGATCTTTACTGAAGATCCTGGACGTCTGTTTCCAGCTTCGAGTGTTTGATCTAGAGGTATGTAAATATTCCCCACTGTTAGCTCGACGCTACATTAACATTGGAATCCCCATAGCAGGATAGCGGACAGCAGCAGGAGGGGAATGGGTAAAGAGATTGATGGAACTGGCAACCACAGTGCTAGCAGCCTAGCTCTAACTTCTAGCTAAGCTTCCTGATTGGACTTGTTCTTTGATGTTTGTTGTTTTGATGTTGTTTGAGCATCAAGTGAAGCTCAAGTGAAGATCCCAGTTATGATTCTAGAATGTTCCTGATGAGGGGAGTTGTGATTCTCATAGCAAAGCTGGAGCTCCACAGTATTCAACCAAATACCACTTTACTAATTTTCCATCTAAACCGGAGTACCCGGAGGAACCCACTCAAGCAAGAGGAGAACATACACACTCCACACAGAACCACCCGGACCAGGAATCCAACCCAGATCATCTTACTGTGAGGAGACAGTGCTGACCACTACACCACCATACTGACCACTACACCACCATACTGACCACTACACCACCATACTAACCACTACACCACCATACTAACCACTACACCACCGTACTAACCACTACACCACCATACTGACCACTACACCACCATACTGACCACTACACCACCATACTGACCACTACACCACCATACTAACTACTACACCACCATACTAACCACTACACCACCATACTGACCACTACACCACCATACTAACCACTACACCACCATACTAACCACTACACCACCATACTAACCACTACACCACCATACTAACCACTACACCACCGTACTAACCACTACACCACCGTACTGACCACTACACCACCATACTAACCACTACACCACCATACTAACCACTACACCACCGTACTAACCACTACACCACCATACTGACCACTACACCACCATACTGACCACTACACCACCATACTGACCACTACACCACCATACTAACTACTACACCACCATACTAACCACTACACCACCATACTGACCACTACACCACCATACTGACCACTACACCACCATACTAACCACTACACCACCATACTAACCACTACACCACCATACTGACCACTACACCACCATACTAACCACTACACCACCATACTAACCACTACACCACCATACTAACCACTACACCACCGTACTAACCACTACACCACCATACTGACCACTACACCACCATACTGACCACTACACCACCATACTGACCACTACACCACCATACTAACTACTACACCACCATACTAACCACTACACCACCATACTGACCACTACACCACCATACTAACCACTACACCACCATACTAACCACTACACCACCATACTAACCACTACACCAACATACTGACCACTACACCACCATACTAACCACTACACCACCATACTAACCACTACACCACCATACTAACCACTACACCATCATACTAACCACTACACCGCCGTATTAACCACTACACCACCATACTAACCACTACACCACCATACTAACCACTACACCACCATACTAACCACTACACCACCGTACCAACCACTACACCACCATACTAACCACTACACCACCGTACTAACCACTACACCACCATACTAACCACTACACCACCATACTAACCACTACACCACCATACTGACCACTACACCACCGTATTAACCACTACACCACCATACTAACCACTACACCACCGTACTAACCACTACACCACCATACTAACCACTACACCACCATACTAACCACTACACCACCGTACTGACCACTACACCACCATACTAACCACTACACCACCGTACTAACCACTACACCACCATACTAACCACTACACCACCGTACTAACCACTACACCACCGTACTAACCACTACACCACCATACTAACCACTACACCACCGTACTAACCACTATACCACCATACTAACCACTACACCACTATACTAACCACTACACCACCGTACTAACCACTACTCCACCGTACTAACCACTACACCACCACACTAACCACTACACCACCGTACTGACCACTACACCACAGTACTAACCACTATACCACCGTACTAACCACTACACCACCATACTAACCACTACACCACCATACTAACCACTACACCACCATACTAACCACTACACCACCGTACTAACCACTACACCACCATACTAACCACTACACCACCGTACTAACCACTACACCACCATACTAACCACTACACCACCATACTAACCACTACACCACCATACTGACCACTACACCACCGTATTAACCACTACACCACCATACTAACCACTACACCACCGTACTAACCACTACACCACCATACTAACCACTACACCACCATACTAACCACTACACCACCGTACTGACCACTACACCACCATACTAACCACTACACCACCGTACTAACCACTACACCACCATACTAACCACTACACCACCGTACTAACCACTACACCACCGTACTAACCACTACACCACCGTACTAACCACTATACCACCATACTAACCACTACACCACTATACTAACCACTACACCACCGTACTAACCACTACTCCACCGTACTAACCACTACACCACCACACTAACCACTACACCACCGTACTGACCACTACACCACAGTACTAACCACTATACCACCGTACTAACCACTACACCACCATACTAACCACTACACCACTGTACTAACCACTATACCACCATACTAACCACTACACCACCGTACTGACCACTACACCACCATACGAACCACTACACCACCGTACTAACCACTACACCACCATACTAACCACTACACCACCGTACTGACCACTACAACACCTTACTAACCACTACACCACCGTACTGACCACTACACCACCGTACTGACCACTACACCACCATACTAACCACTACACCACCGTACTAACCACTACACCACTGTACTAACCACTACACCACCGTACTAACCACTACACCACCATACTAACCACTACACCACTGTACTAACCACTACACCACCATACTAACCACTACACCACCGTACTAACCACTACACCACCATACTAACCACTACACCACTGTACTAACCACTACACCACCATACTAACCACTACACCACCGTACTAACCACTACACCACCATACTGACCACCACACCACCGTACTAACCACTACACCACCATACTAACCACTACACCACTGTACTAACCACTACACCACCATACTAACCACTACACCACCGTACTAACCACTACACCACCATACTGACCACCACACCACCATACTAACCACTACACCACCAGTGGCTAGCGGGATTAAGTGGAAGATGATGGATGGATGTTACTGCAGTAAAGAGGACGGGTTTATTATTAATATCTGTGTTTACACTGTGCTAAAGTATGCTAATGCTAAGCTCTCTCTCGTTCCAGTCCAGTATGCTGGGTTTTGTCTGCGGACTGGACTCTAGTTCTGCTCAGCGTTAGTCTGAGCTGATCTCCACTGAAGGCCCGAGTATGATCTCTAAACCCGAGTCTGGGGCGTCTGGATCAGACGGGGGGTCAGCGGTCAGAGGTGGTTACCAGCCCGGTGGTTAGCCTCTCTGAGCGAGGCTGCTCTGAAGGTTTCTCTGTGAGCTGGAGTTTAAATGAGAGCAGCTCTACAGCAGGTCACAGCAGCGCTTTGATCTCACTGCTGACTTCAGCTCCAGCTCTCCATATGCCATCACTCCTCTCCTCCCATCCCACCATCCCTCCGCTTCCTCCTCTCTGCTGTGCTCCATCCTCATTTCTTCTTCTCCTTTTCCTCCTCCTTTCTCTCAGCACTCATTTCCTACTCGCCCGCGCAGTCTTTCATCTTTCTCCACGTCCCTCTCCTTTCTTCTCTGCCCTCTCTTTACTCTCTTCACGTGTCCTCATGTTCTCTCTCTCCTCATCTTCTCTTTTCTCCTATCATCCTGTCTTCTTATATTCATCACATCTTCTCATCTCCTGTTTCTCGTCTCTTCTGTTCTTCATTCCCTATTTTATTCTCTTCTCTCTCTTGCTTCGTTCTTCTCGTTCTTTCTCTCTTCTCTTCTCTTCTCTTCTCTTCTCTTCTCTTCTCTTCTCTTCTCTTCTCTCCTCTTCTCTTCTCTCTTCTCTTCTCTTCTCTCTTCTCTTCTCTTCTCTCTTTTATTCTCTTCTCTCTTCTCTTCTCTTCTCTTCTCTTCTCTTCTTTAATCTCTGCTCTTCTCTTCTCATATCTCCTTCTCTTCTCTCTTCTCTTCTCTTCTCTTCTCTTCTCTTCTCTCTTCTCTTCTCTTCTCTTCTCTTCTCTTCTCTCTTCTCTTCTCTTCTTTTCTCTCTTCTCTTCTCTTCTCTTCTCTCTTCTCTTCTCTTCTCTTCTTTTCTCTTCTCTTCTCTTCTCTTCTCTTCTCTTCTCTCTTCTCTTCTCTTCTCTTCTCTTCTCTTCTCTTCTCTTCTCTTCTTTTCTCTCTTCTCTTCTCTTCTCTTCTTTAATCTCTTCTCTCTTCTCTTCTCTTCTCTCTTCTCTTCTCTTCTCTTCTTTAATCTCTTCTCTCTTCTCTTCTCTTCTCTCTTCTCTTCTCTTCTCTTCTCTCTTCTATTCTCTTCTCTTCTCTCTTCTCTTCTCTTCTCTCTTCTCTCTTCTCTTCTCTCTTCTCTTATCTTCTCTCTTCTATTCTCTTCTCTTCTCTCTTCTCTTCTCTTCTCTCTTCTCTCTTCTCTTCTCTCTTCTCTTCTCTTCTCTTCTCTTCTCTCTTCTCTTCTCTTCTCTTCTCTTCTTTAATCTCTTCTCTTCTCTTCTCTTCTCTTCTCTCTTCTCTTCTCTTCTCTTCTTTAATCTCTTCTCTTCTCTTCTCTTCTTTAATCTCTTCTCTCTTCTCTTCTCTTCTTTTCTCCTCTCTTCTCTTCTCTTCTCTTCTCTCTTCTCTTCTCTTCTTTTCTCTTCTCTTCTCTCTTCTCTTTTTCTCTCTCTCTTCTCTTCTCTTTACTTCTCTTCTTTAATCTCTGCTCTTCTCTTTTCATATCTCCTTTTCTTCTCTCCTCTCTTCCTCTCCTCAGTAATACAGCTGTAGAGTACGCTTAATCATCCATCACATCAGTTCCCCTCTTTAATCCCCCCTTTCTCTCTCTCTCTCTCACACACACACTCATCTCTCTCTTACACACTCATCTCTCTCCCTTACACACTTATCTCCCTCTCTTACACACTAATCTCCCTGTCTTACACACTCATCTTTCTCTCTTACACACTCCTCTCTCACACAATCTTTTCTACCTCTCTCAAACACACTCATCTCTCTCCCTTACACACTCATCTTTCTCTTCCACACTCATCTCTCTCCCTTACTCACTTATCTCTCTCTTACACACTCATCCTCTCACACACACACTCATCTCTCACACAATCTTTTCTGCCTCTCTTATACACACTCATCTTTCTCTTACACACTCATCTCTCTCATACACACTCATCTTTTTCTTACACACTCATCTCTCTCCCTTACACACTCATCTCTCTCTTACACACTCATCTCTCTCATACACACTCATCTTTCTCACACACTTATCTCTGACACACTCTTTTCTATCTCTCTCATACACATTAATCTCTCTCACACACACTCATCTCAATCTCTCTTACACACTCATCTCTCTCTTTTACACACTCTTCTCTATCTCTCTTACACACTCATCTGTATCTCTCTTGCACACTCATCTCTCTTGCACATACACTTATCTCTTTCTTACACACACATCTCTTTCTTACACACTTACATCTCTCTTACACACTTATCTCTCTTACACAGTCATCTCAATCTCATACACTCATCTCTCTCTTACACACTTATCTCTCTCATACACACACATCTCTCTCGTACACACTCATTTTTCTCTCATACGCACTTATCTCCTTCTCTTACACACACATCTCTCTCACACACTTATCTCTCTCTTACACACTCATCTTTCTCATACACACTCATCTCACACATTTTTCTATCTCATACACACACATTTCTCTCATACACACTCTTCTCTATCTCTCTTACACACTCATCTCTCTCACACATACACTCATCTCTCTCATACACACTCATCTCTCTCTCTCACATAGACACACACATATCTCTTTCTTACACACTCTTCTCTATCTTTCTCACACACGCACTCATCTCTCTCTCTTACACACTCATCTCTCTCTCATACACACACACTCTTCTCTATCTCTCTCACAGACACACTCATCTCTCTCTTACACACTTATCTCTCTCTCATACACACACACACACACACTCATCTCTATCTCCCTCACACACACATTCATCTCTCTCACATACACACACAATCTTCTCTCTCTTACACACTCTCCTCTATCTCTCTTACACACACATCCCTCTCTTACACACTCTCCTCTATCTCTCTTACACACTCTTCTCTATCTCTTACATACTCTTCTCTATCTCTTACACACTAATCTCTCGCTCTCACATACACTCTCTCTCTCTCTCTCTCTCTCTCTCTCTCTCTCTCTCTCTCTCTCTCTCTCTCTCTCTCTCTCTCTCTCCGCTCCTTAACGAAGGGCTGTTTTTTCTTCACCAGATAATTTACAGGTTTACCACCATTTCCCAGCAATCAGAGCAATTCCTGTAAATCTCTCTGCCTCATTTTCTCCCTCTACCTTTCTCTCCACCTCTCTCTCTCCCTCTACCTCTCCCTCCACCTCTCTCTCCCCCTCTACCTTTCTCTCCACCTCTCCCTCTACCTCTCTCTCCCCCTCTACCTTTCTCTCCACCTCTCCCTCTACCTCTCTCTCTCCCTCTACCTCTCCCTCTACCTTTCTCTCCCCCTCTCTCTCTCCCTCTACCTCTCCCTCTACCTCTCTCTCCCCCTCTACCTTTCTCTCCACCTCTCCCTCCACCTCTCTCTCCCCCTCTACCTTTCTCTCCACCTCTCCCTCTACCTCTCTCTCTCCCTCTACCTCTCCCTCTACCTTTCTCTCCACCTCTCTCTCTCCCTCTACCTCTCCCTCTACCTCTCTCTCCCCCTCTACCTTTCTCTCCACCTCTCTCTCTCTACCTCTCCCTCTACCTCTCTCTCTCCCTCTACCTCTCCCTCCACCTCTCTCTCTCCCTCTACCTCTCCCTCTACCTTTCTCTCCACCTCTCTCTCTCTACCTCTCCCTCCACCTCTCTCTCTCCCTCTACCTCTCCCTCTCTCTCTCCCTCTACCTCTCTCTCTACCTCTCTCTCTCCCTCTACCTCTCCCTCCACCTCTCTCTCTCCCTCTACCTCTCCCTCTACCTTTCTCTCCACCTCTCTCTCTCTACCTCTCCCTCCACCTCTCTCTCTCCCTCTACCTCTCCCTCTCTCTCTCCCTCTACCTCTCTCTCTACCTCTCTCTCCCTCTACCTCTCCCTCCACCTCTCTCTCTCCCTCTACCTCTCCCTCTACCTTTCTCTCCACCTCTCTCTCTCTACCTCTCCCTCCACCTCTCCCTATACCTCTCCCTCTACCTTTCTCTCCACCTCTCTCTCTACCTTTCCCTCCACCTCTCTCTCTCTCTACCTCTCCCTCCACCTCTCTCTCTCTACCTCTCCCTCCACCTCTCTCTCTCCCTCTACCTCTCCCTCTACCTCTCCCTCCACCTCTCTCTCCCTCTACCTTTCCCTCTACCTTTCTCTCCACCTCTCTCTCTCTACCTTTCCCTACACCTCTCTCTCTCCCTCTACCTCTCCCTCCACCTCTCCCTCCACCTCTCCCTCCACCTCTCTCTCTCCCTCTACCTCTCCCTCTACCTTTCTCTCCACCTCTCTCTCTCTACCTTTCCCTCCACCTCTCTCTCTCCCTCTACCTCTCCCTCCACCTCTCTCTCTCTACCTTTCCCTCCACCTCTCTCTCTCCCTCTACCTCTCCCTCCACCTCTCCCTCCACCTCTCCTTCCACCTCTCCCTCCACCTCTCCCTCCACCTCTCTCTCTCCCTCTACCTCTCCCTCTACCTTTCTCTCCACCTCTCTCTCTCTACCTTTCCCTCCACCTCTCTCTCTCCCTCTACCTTTCTCTCCACCTCTCTCTCTCTACCTTTCCCTCCACCTCTCTCTCTCCCTCTACCTCTCCCTCCACCTCTCCCTCCACCTCTCCCTCCACCTCTCTCTCTCCCTCTACCTCTCCCTCTACCTTTCTCTCCACCTCTCTCTCTCTACCTTTCCCTCCACCTCTCTCTCTCCCTCTACCTCTCCCTCCACCTCTCTTTCAGTCTCTTTCTCCTTTGCATTGTTTGTCCTGCAGAAGGACGTTTGTTTTCCTGTGGGGGACGAGAAGAATCGACGTCTAAAGATGAGTTATTGATTACAAAGCAGAGAGAGAGAGAGAAAGTGGGGGGGGGGGGAGAAAGAGAGAGGGGGAGAAAGAGAGAGAGAAAGAGAGTGGAAGAGAGAGGGAGAGAGAGAGAAGGAGAGATAGAGAGAGAGATGATGACATGCAAACAAGTTGTGGTTGTAGACAGTCTTCCACACTGGACCTGCTCTATGCAATATTCATGATCATATTCATCATTCATGTTCGTTTAGCCGAGCGACGCACAGCGTAGCCCAACAGTTACAACACTCAGTCAACACACAGCTGATCCCGCGGCACTCGGAGAGTCTCTGACCTGCAGAGGACGAGTTCATAATATAAACATGTCACCACATTAGGAGAAACAACACTCTCTTATCATCTAAACGCTGCCAGAGTCTCCAAATCCTACACTGTTACGTAACAGACTGGTTAATATTTACACCCCCAACATTTACACCCCACCACAACAACAACCAGCAACCACAATATTTACACACAACCACAACACCAACCAGAACATTTACACACAACCCCAACACCAACCAGCAACCAGAACATTTACACACAACCACAACACCAACCAACAACCAGAACATTTACACACAACCACAACACCAACCAGCAACCAGAACATTTACACACAACCACAACACCAACCAGCAACCAGAACATTTACACACAACCACAACACCAACCAGCAACCAGAACATTTACACACAACCACAACACCAACCAGCAACCAGAACATTTACACACAACCACAACACCAACCAGCAACCAGAACATTTACACACAACCACAACACCAACCAGAACATTTACACACAACCACAACACCAACCAGCAACCAGAACATTCACACACAACCACAACACCAACCAGCAACCACAACATTTACACACAACCACAACACCAACCAGCAACCAGAACATTTACACACAACCACAACACCAACCAGTAACCAGAACATTTACACACAACCACAACACCAACCAGAACATTTACACACAACCACAACCCCAACCAGCAACCAGAACATTCACACACAACCACAACACCAACCAGCAACCACAACATTTACACACAACCACAACACCAACCAGCAACCACAACATTTACACACAACCACAACACCAACCAAAACATTTACACACAACCACAACACCAACCAGCAACCAGAACATTCACACACAACCACAACACCAACCAGAACATTTACACACAACCACAACACCAACCAGCAACCAGAACATTTACACACAACCACAACACCAACCAGAACATTTACACACAACCACAACACCAACCAGCAACCAGAACATTTACAAACAACCACAACACCAACCAGCAACCAGAACATTTACACACAACCACAACACCAACCAGCAACCAGAACATTTACACACAACCACAACACCAAGCAGCAACCAGAACATTTACACACAACCACAACACCAACCAGCAACCAGAACATTTACACACAACCACAACAACAACCAGCAACCAGAACATTTACACACAACCACAACAACAACCAGAACATTTACACACAACCACAACAACAACCAGCAACCAGAACATTTACACACAACCACAACACCAACCAGCAACCAGAACATTTACACACAACCACAACACCAACCAGCAACCAGAACATTTACACACAACCACAACACCAAGCAGCAACCAGAACATTTACACACAACCACAACACCAACCAGCAACCAGAACATTTACACACAACCCCAACACCAACCAGCAACCAGAACATTCACACACAACCACAACAACAACCAGCAACCAGAACATTTACACACAACCACAACACCAACCAGCAACCAGAACATTTACACACAACCACAACACCAACCAGCAACCAGAACATTTACACACAACCACAACACCAACCAGTAACCAGAACATTTACACACAACCACAACCACAACCAGCAACCAGAACATTTACACACAACCACAACACCAACCAGCAACCAGAACATTTACACACAACCCCAACACCAACCAGCAACCAGAACATTTACACACAACCACAACACCAACCAGCAACCAGAACATTTACACACAACCACAACAACCAGCAACCAGAACATTTACACACAACCACGACACCAACCAGCAACCAGAACATTTACACACAACCACAACACCAACCAGAACATTTACACACAACCACAACACCAACCAGCAACCAGAACATTTACACACAACCACAACAACAACCAGCAACCAGAACATTTACACACAACCACAACACCAACCAGCAACCAGAACATTTACACACAACCACAACACCAACCAGCAACCAGAACATTTACACACAACCACAACACCAACCAGAACATTTACACACAACCACAACACCAACCAGCAACCAGAACATTTACACACAACCACAACACCAACCAGCAACCAGAACATTTACACACAACCACAACACCAACCAGCAACCAGAACATTTACACACAACCACAACACCAACCAGCAACCAGAACATTTACACACAACCACAACACCAACCAGCAACCAGAACGGTGGTGGAGAAATCCAGCGTTCCAGGCTGTGAAGCGAACGTCGCCACTTTTCATTCCTTCCCAACAAACAACCCAACTGTCAGAGCTCCATGTTCATCTTTAAACCAGCCTGAAGTTCCTCTTCTCCACATTCTTCATCTAATGTTCCACCTTAAACACTGCAGCTCGTACAGATGCCAGAATGGAACCACAGCAGCGTTTAAGGTGGAACGGAGAATTCCCAAAACCAGCTGCTGAACTTCCAACATCTTTAACAGAATCCTGAACAACTTTAACTCTCCAGTCTGTATGTTTCACTCCGGACAGTTTCTCCAACACTCGGACACCATGGAGCAGCTTCAGCTCAGCGTTCAACACTGAAGAGAATGAAGAGACGAGCAGCTCCACCTTTATTAGCACCACAACCCCAACAGTGACTGGAAGTAGCAGCCATGCTGTGTGAGTGTATCACTGTGTATATATATATATATATATATATATATATATATATATATATATATATATATATATATATATAAACTAAACCGTAGATATCATATAACTATATATATATTCCAGACTACCACACCTATGTGAGCTTGTTGAACCTGTAGCTTGTAACACTTACAGTTGACCGGGGCAGCTCTAGCAGAACATCCGCGGACAGCATCATGTTTAAAGTCACTGAGCTCCTCTGAAGTATCGACATCTAGAGATGAGTTATTGATTACAGAGCAGAGAGAGAGAAAGAGAGAGGGAGAAAGAAAAAGAGAGAGATCCTCAGTATAATCCATTCTTCTGCCAGTGTTTATCTATGGAGGCTGCATGGCTATGTACTTGACTCTATACACCTGTTAGTAACGGGTGTGGCTGAAGCCCTTGACAGTGGTGTCCATACACTTCTGGCAACATACTGCATGTTATAAGACATAGTTTCTTATTTTATTTAATTTTTTTTTTAGAAATAATAAAAAGTTAAAGGTAAGTAATTCTCTGTTTTTATTTATACTGTATGTACATGTTCTCGGCTGCGCGGCGAGCCGAACACGACGTCCTCTCAGGTTCTCTGCTGTCAGGTTAAACATGTGTTTCAGTTCCAGCCGCGGCGCTTAGATTAACACCGCTTTTACAGCCAGACTGTCATTAATGAGAGAGCGCTAAAGAGATGGAGTCCTAGCAGACGGCGGAGTGTGTGGCTTGTGTTTAGAGATAATCACTGAGGATTCACACCTTTCCGAGGCAGAACTGTCACATCACAAACGGAGGAAATAATAAAGTACAGTACATGAAGGAACTGTAATAAAACTGAGGTGCCAGATACAGGGGGTCCTGCCCTCAGACCACACAGGATGGGTAGTTGTTCAGCATTAGACTGCACAGGATGGGCAGTTGTTCAGTATCAGACTGCACAGGATGGACAGTTGTTTAGCATCAGACCACACAGGATGGACAGTTGTTCAGTATCAGACTGCACAGGATGGGCATTTGTTCAGTATCAGACTGCACAGGATGGGCATTTGTTCAGTATCAGACTGCACAGGATGGGCATTTGTTCAGCATTAGACTGCACAGGATGGGCAGTTGTTCAGCATTAGACTGCACAGGATGGGCAGTTGTTCAGCATTAGACTGCACAGGATGGACAGTTGTTCAGTATCAGACTGCACAGGATGGGCATTTGTTCAGTATCAGACTGCACAGGATGGGCATTTGTTCAGCATTAGACTGCACAGGATGGGCATTTGTTCAGTATCAGACTGCACAGGATGGGCATTTGTTCAGCATTAGACTGCACAGGATGGGCATTTGTTCAGCATTAGACTGCACAGGATGGGCATTTGTTCAGTATCAGACTGCACAGGATGGGCATTTGTTCAGCATTAGACTGCACAGGATGGGCAGTTGTTCAGCATTAGACTGCACAGGATGGACAGTTGTTCAGCATTAGACTGCACAGGATGGACAGTTGTTCAGCATTAGACTGCACAGGATGGACAGTTGTTCAGTATCAGACTGCACAGGATGGGCATTTGTTCAGTATCAGACTGCACAGGATGGGCATTTGTTCAGCATTAGACTGCACAGGATGGGCATTTGTTCAGTATCAGACTGCACAGGATGGGCATTTGTTCAGCATTAGACTGCACAGGATGGGCATTTGTTCAGCATTAGACTGCACAGGATGGGCATTTGTTCAGCATTAGACTGCACAGGATGGGCATTTGTTCAGCATTAGACTGCACAGGATGGGCATTTGTTCAGCATTAGACTGCACAGGATGGGCATTTGTTCAGCATTAGACCACACAGGATGGGCAGTTGTTCAACATCAGACCACACAGGATGGGCAGTTGTTCAGCATCAGACTGCACAGGATGGGCAGTTGTTCAGCATTAGACCACACAGGATGGGCAGTTGTTCAGCATCAGACTGCACAGGATGGGCAGTTGTTCAGTATCAGACCACACAGGATGGCCGTTGTTCAGCATTAGACTGCACAGGATGGGCAGTTGTTCAGCATCAGACCACACAGGATGGGCAGTTGTTCAGTATCAGACCACACAGGATGGGCAGTTGTTCAACATCAGACCACACAGGATGGGCAGTTGTTCAGCATTAGACTGCACAGGATGGGCAGTTGTTCAGCATCAGACCACACAGGATGGCCGTTGTTCAGCATTAGACTGCACAGGATGGGCATTTGTTCAGTATCAGACTGCACAGGATGGGCATTTGTTCAGTATCAGACTGCACAGGATGGGCATTTGTTCAGCATTAGACTGCACAGGATGGGCATTTGTTCAGTATCAGACTGCACAGGATGGGCATTTGTTCAGCATTAGACTGCACAGGATGGGCATTTGTTCAGTATCAGACTGCACAGGATGGGCATTTGTTCAGTATCAGACTGCACAGGATGGGCATTTGTTCAGCATTAGACTGCACAGGATGGGCAGTTGTTCAGCATCAGATCACACAGGATGGGCAGTTGTTCAGCATCAGACTGCACAGGATGGGCAGTTGTTCAGCATTAGACCACACAGGATGGGCAGTTGTTCAGTATCAGACTGCACAGGACGGGCAGTAGTTCAGTATCAGACTACACAGGATGGGCTGTTGTTCAGTATTAGACTGCACATGATGGGCAGTTGTTCAGCATGAGACCGCACAGGATGGGCAGTTGTTCAGTATCAGACCACACAGGATGGGCAGTTGTTCAACATCAGACTACACAGGATGGGCAGTTGTTCAGCATTAGACTGCACAGGATGGGCAGTTGTTCAGCATCAGACCACACAAGATGGGCAGTTGTTCAGCATTAGACTGCACAGGATGGGCAGTTGTTCAGCATTAGACTGCACAGGATGGGCAGTTGTTCAGCATTAGACTGCACAGGATGGGCAGTTGTTCAGCATTAGACTGCACAGGATGGGCAGTTGTTCAGCATTAGACTGCACAGGATGGGCATTTGTTCAGTATCAGACTGCACAGGATGGGCATTTGTTCAGTATCAGACTGCACAGGATGGGCATTTGTTCAGTATCAGACTGCACAGGATGGGCATTTGTTCAGTATCAGACTGCACAGGATGGGAATTTGTTCAGTATCAGACTGCACAGGATGGACAGTTGTTCAGCATTAGACTGCACAGGATGGGCAGTTGTTCAGTATTAGACTGCACAAGATGGGCAGTTGTTCAGTATCAGACTGCACAGGATGGGCAGTTGTTCAGCATTAGACTGCACAGGATGGGCAGTTGTTCAGTATCAGACTGCACAGGATGGGCAGTTGTTCAGCATCAGACTGCACAGGATGGGCAGTTGTTCAGTATTAGACTGCAGAACATGGGCTGTTGTTCAGTATCAGACTGCACAGGATGGGCAGTTGTTCAGCATTAGACTGCATAGGATGGGCATTTGTTCAGCATTAGACTGCACAGGATGGGCATTTGTTCAGTATCAGACTGCACAGGATGGGCAGTTGTTCAGCATTAGACTGCACAGGATGGGCAGTTGTTCAGTATCAGACTGCACAGGATGGGCATTTGTTCAGCATTAGACTGCACAGGATGGGCAGTTGTTCAGCATTAGACTGCACAGGATGGGCAGTTGTTCAGTATCAGACTGCACAGGATGGGCAGTTGTTCAGCATTAGACTGCACAGGATGGGCAGTTGTTCAGTATCAGACCACACAGGATGGGCAGTTGTTCAGTATCAGACTGCACAGGATGGGCAGTTGTTCAGCATCAGACTACACAGGATGGGCTGTTGTTCAGTATTAGACTGCACATGATGGGCAGTTGTTCAGCATGAGACCGCACAGGATGGGCAGTTGTTCAGTATCAGACCACACAGGATGGGCAGTTGTTCAGTATCAGAAAGCACAGGATGGACAGTTGTTCAGCATTAGACTGCACAGGATGGGCATTTGTTCAGTATCAGACTGCACAGGATGGGCAGTTGTTCAGCATTAGACTGCACAGGATGGGCATTTGTTCAGTATCGGACTGCACAGGATGGGCAGTTGTTCAGCATCAGACTGCACAGGATGGGCATTTGTTCAGTATCAGACTGCACAGGATGGGCAGTTGTTCAGCATCAGACTGCACAGGATGGGCAGTTGTTCAGCATTAGACTGCACAGGATGGGCAGTTGTTCAGCATTAGACTGCACAGGATGGGCAGTTGTTCAGCATTAGACTGCACAGGATGGGCAGTTGTTCAGCTTGGTAAAGAAACACACGGACAGTTCAGGGGAAAGTCAGTGTTTAGCTTCTCTCTTCAGCATGCTTAACTAACTAGAGATGCAGCACTGGTCCATCACAAGGTGGCGCTGTAGCACTCAGCTGAGCTCAGTTGAACTTAATTTTTTAAAAGTTTGACAGAAAGAGTGAAAGAGTTGTTTCTCAAACAGAAAACAGAAGAGGAGATAATACTGAGAAGAATCTCAGTTAACTTGATCTCAGATCTGTGGAAGACCTACCAAACTAGAGAAGAGCATTGTCAGAAGAAGAACCATTGTTGCTATTAAGGCCAGCATCAGCCAACCAACATGGATCACTATGGGGGGATTTTACACAATACTTCCAAACGAGTGCAACCAAATATGTACTTGTCTTTAATCTACTAGTGCTAACATGCTAGTTTTCTGTGCAGCCCTCTAAGCACTGTGGATTGTGGTGACAGAAGATTGGCTGATGATGTGGTTAAATGCATTTATATGATATTTAGATAAAATTATGGTATACCTTTCATTCTTTCCCGTCCCCTTAGAGAAGAGCATCTGGCTAGCAGTCCCTTGATAATTTGAGTCTGAGACCCCAGCCTTACACGTGTTACACATTAATAGGAAGCGACAGAGGAATCAGCTAATCATGTTCCAGTGGATGAGACCAATCGTGATACAAAACAATGTCACTCTAGTCCTTCTGGATGTTCTAGATATGCCACTGGCTGGGAGCCACAGGTTTCTGTTAGTCGTTAATCTTGAAATTAAGCATAAAAGTGCTTCTCAACTAATTCTGATATATCTGGAACAGAGTGAAGGCCTGGTTCTACCTGTCACTGTAATTTACAGGAGGATGAACACTTCACCTGCAGTGAAGGTTTAGATTCCTCTTCTCAGCTCTGTGGTGGAGATCCTGCAGACGCTGTTTCCACTGAAACCCCTGGTGGGGTTAAATTTGGCCGTTGAGGAGTGACGGAGTGACGGGGACCGTCTGGGTTTCTGTTTTGGGCGTTTACAGTAACACATGCTGCCGCATCAGCGAGGCTCTAACATCTCCCCATCTGTGAGCACGTAACAGCACAGCGTGTTAAAAGCATCACGGCTTTAGTCTCACACGCACTCACACACACACACACACTCACACACACACTCGCACACACACACACACACACACACACAGTCTAAACGGTGAAGAGATCAGTGACACGTCATTGACTCTGCCGCAGTGTGTATCGATCTGAAGTACAAACGTATAAACGAGTTCCACGAGCACCTCTGGACACGATACACTCTCACTCTCTACAGTAGAGCACTATACAGAGCACCATGACTGGGAAGAGGGAATTCACACTGAATCACTATTCCCTACACTGGGGAACACTACTGTACAGAAGTCTAATCACTATTCCCTACACTGGGGAACACTACTGTACAGAAGTCTAATCACTATTCCCTACACTGGGGAACACTACTGTACAGAAGTCTAATCACTATTCCCTACACTGGGGAACACTACTGTACAGAAGTCTAATCACTATTCCCTACACTGGGGAACACTACTATAGAGAAGTCTAATCACTATTCCCTACAGTGGGGAACACTACTATAGAGAACATTAATAGTGTCTAATCACTATTCCCCACACTGGGGAACACTACTATAGAGAAGTCTAATCACTATTCCCTACACTGGGGAACACTACTGTACAGAAGTCTAATCACTATTCCCTACACTGGGGAACACTACTGTACAGAAGTCTAATCACTATTCCCTACACTGGGGAACACTACTATAGAGAAGTCTAATCACTATTCCCTACGCTGGGGAACACTACTATAGAGAAGTCTAATCACTATTCCCTACACTGGGGAAAACTACTATAGAAAAGTCTAATCACTATTCCCTACAGTGGGGAATACTACTATAAAGAACATTAATAGTGTCTAATCACTATTCCCTACACTGGGGAACACTACTATAGAGAAGTCTAATCACTATTCCCTACACTGGGGAACACTACTGTACAGAAGTCTAATCACTATTCCCTACACTGGAGAACACTACTATAGAGAAGTCTAATCACTATTCCCTACACTGGGGAACACTACTATAGAGAAGTCTAATCACTATTCCCTACACTGGGGAAAACTACTATAGAGAAGTCTAATCACTATTCCCTACACTGGGGAACACAACTATAGAGAACAGGAATAATGTCTAATCACTATTCCCTACACTGGGGAGCAGTACTATAGAGAAGTCTAATCACTATTCCCTACACTGGGGAACACTACTATAGAGAAGTCTAATCACTATTCCCTACACTGGGGAACAGTACTATAGAGAAGTCTAATCACTATTCCCTACACTGGGTGACACTGCTATAGGCAACAGGAATAGTGTCTAATCACTATTCACAACACTGGGAAACACTACTATAGAGAACAGGAATAGTGTCTAATCACTATCCCCTACACTGGGGAACACTACTGTAGAGAAGTCTAATCACTATTCCCTACACTGGGGAACACTACTCTAGAGAACAGGAATAGTGTCTAATCACTATTACCTACACTGGGGAACACCACTATAGAGAAGTCTAATCAATATTCTGTACACAGGGGAACACCACTATAGAGAACAGGAATAGTGTCTAATCACTACTCCCCACACTGGGGAAGACCACTATATGCTATATATCACAATACCTACATTTAGAGTTATACAATCTAATGAGAAACCGTAGACATGATTAGGTTAAATGGGATTTTGCTGACATTCTTTAAAGCACGTCCAATCTCACAACAGTAGCTATCAAAGCTTGCATTTGTGGGCGGAGCATTATGGTGCATGGTGTACCTGCAAGAGTGCGCCGAATATTGTTCACTCTGCTTTCAAATACTCCTAAAAGTGATGTTTCAGACACAGCTGGAGTGAACGGAATCTGACTGACGGAGTTCAGCACCAACACAGGAAACAGGCCCGACCTGTCGCTCCCGAACTCCTGCCTTGCCACTTGTTGCCGCTATGTGGTTGGCCAGAGCGAAATAAGTGGTTTGTATGTGAAGCGGTGGGAGGTTTTATTCCAGTTCAGTGGTGCAACACATCCCAGTGATAAAATCACCAGCAAGTAAGACCCCAGGGGACAGACGAGGACTGCCTGCAAGATAAATATACACGCCTACCGAGAGAGAACAGTCCTCCTCGTGAACATGTAAATACAGGTGATGCCTGCTGAGACCATCACGCACACAAAATCCCCTTATTCCTGTCTGTGTGGGGGGTTTCACCACCACGTGAGCATCACAGCAGTGCTGAGAATGATCTACCACCCAAATAATACCTGCTCTGTGGTGGTCCGGGGGGGTCCTGACCATTGAAGAACAGGGAACATTCAACCTAATGAGAAACTGTAACTTAGTTTATATACAATACCTACATTTAGAACAAGTTATACATTCAACCTAATGAGAAACTGTAACTCAGTTTATATACAATACCTACATTTAGAGTTATACATTCAACCTAATGAGAAACTGTAACTCAGTTTATATACAATACCTACATTTAGAACAAGTTATACATTCAACCTAATGAGAAACTGTAACTCAGTTTATATACATACCTACATTTAGAGTTATACATTCAACCTAATGAGAAACTGTAACTCAGTTCATATACAATATCTACATTTAGAGTTATACATTCAACCTAATGAGAAACTGTAACTCAGTTTATATACAATACCTACATTTAGAACAATTTATACATTCAACCTAATGAGAAACTGTAACTCAGTTTATATACAATACCTACATTTAGAGTTATACATTCAACCTAATGAGAAACTGTAACTCAGTTTATATACAATACCTACATTTAGAACAAGTTATACATTCAACCTAATGAGAAACTGTAACTCAGTTTATATACAATACCTACATTTAGAACAAGTTATACATTCAACCTAATGAGAAACTGTAACTCAGTTTATATACAATACCTACATTTAGAACAAGTTATACATTCAACCTAATGAGAAACTGTAACTCAGTTTATATACAATACCTACATTTAGAGTTATACATTCAACCTAATGAGAAACTGTAACTCAGTTTATATACAATACCTACATTTAGAACAAGTTATACATTCAACCTAATGAGAAACTGTAACTCAGTTTATATACAATACCTACATTTAGAGTTATACATTCAACCTAATGAGAAACTGTAACTCAGTTCATATACAATATCTACATTTAGAGTTATACATTCAACCTAATGAGAAACTGTAACTCAGTTTATATACAATACCTACATTTAGAGTTATACATTCAACCTAATGAGAAACTGTAACTCAGTTCATATACAATATCTACATTTAGAGTTATACCTTCAATCTAATGGGAAACTGTAACTCAGTTTATATCACAATACCTACATTTAGAGTTATACATTCAATCTAATGAGAAACTGTACTCAGTTTATATACAATACCTACATTTAGAGTTATACATTCAGCCTAATGAGAAACTGTAACTCAGTTCATATCACAGTACCTACATTTAGAGTTATACATTCAACCTAATGACACACTGTAACTCAGTTTATATACAATACCTACATTTAGAGTTATACATTCAACCTAATGAGAAACTGTAACTCAGTTTATATACAATATCTACATTTAGAGTTATACATTCAATCTAATGAGAAACTGTAACTCAGTTTATATACAATATCTACATTTAGAGTTATACCTTCAATCTAATGGGAAACTGTAACTCAGTTTATATACAATATCTACATTTAGAGTTATACATTCAACCTAATGAGAAACTGTAACTCAGTTTATATACAATATCTACATTTAGAGTTATACCTTCAATCTAATGGGAAACTGTAACTCAGTTTATATACAATATCTACATTTAGAGTTATACATTCAACCTAATGAGAAACTGCAACTCAGTTTATATACAATATCTACATTTAGAGTTATACCTTCAATCTAATGGGAAACTGTAACTCAGTTTATATACAATATCTACATTTAGAGTTATACATTCAACCTAATGAGAAACTGTAACTCAGTTTATATACAATATCTACATTTAGAGTTATACCTTCAATACTTGCTCTGTGGGGGTCGTGAACATTAAAGAACAGAGTAATAAAGTATACAGAGAATCAGATGAACTACAGTCTGTAAGTGGAGCTCCTGTATGGTCAGTGGAGCTGATACAGTGGACAGTGAGTGGAGCTCCTGTATGATCAGTGGAGCTGATACAGTGGACAGTGAGTGGAGGTCCTGTATGGTCAGTGGAGCTGATACAGTGGACAGTGAGTGGAGGTCCTGTATGGTCAGTGGAGCTGATACAGTGGACAGTGAGTGGAGGTCCTGTTTGGTCAGTGGAGCTGATACAGTGGACAGTGAGTGGAGGTCCTGTATGGTCTGTGGAGCTGATACAGTGGACAGTGAGTGGAGGTCCTGTATGGTCAGTGGAGCTGATACAGTGGACAGTGAGTGGAGGTCCTGTATGGTCAGTGGAGCTGATACAGTGGACAGTGAGTGGAGGTCCTGTATGGTCAGTGGAGCTGATACAGTGGACAGTGAGTGGAGGTCCTGTATGGTCAGTGGAGCTGATACAGTGGACAGTGAGTGGAGGTCCTGTATCAGGTCCTGTATCCTGTATGGAGGTCAGTGGAGCTAAGAAGAGTGTAGATGCAAGGAGGTTTGAG
>CM038719.1:3885691-3890691 GCA_021613375.1 Megaleporinus macrocephalus
TCTCGTCCACCAGCCAGAGCAGACATTTTCACCCAGGTTAAACAGCGGGTCACCAGGGAAACACAAACCCCCCTGCGCTCGATCCGCCTGTTTAGTCTGACGTGACCTAACAGCCATTTCCGGGTCTGCTTCAGATCCTAACAGTAAACGACAGTGTCTGTATTTACAGCTGTGATGACGCATCTTCAGTGGACCAATCACAGCTGTGATCTAGTGTATGTACCCTCAGTGGCCCAATCATAGCTATGTTCACCGTGTGCACCTTCCAAAGCCCAATGCCAGCTGAGATCTACAGTGTGCACCCCCAGAGGCCCAACCATAGTTCTAATCTAGTGTATGCACCTTCAGTGGCCCAGTCACAGCTGTGATCCACTGTGTGCACCCTCAGTTGCCTAATCACAGCCGTGATCTACTGAGTGCAACTTCAGTGGCCCAATCACAGCTGGGACCTACTGTATGCACCCTTAGAGGCCTAATCTCAGCAGTGATCTACTGTGTGCACCCTCAGAGGCCTAATCACAGCAGTGATCTACTGTGTCCCCCCTTAGTGGCCCAACCAGAGTTCTAATCTAGTGTATGCACCTTCAGTGGCCCAGTCACAGCTGTGATCCACTGCGTGCGCCCTCAGTTGTCTAATCACAGCCGTGATCTACTGTGTGCACCCCCAGTGTTCCAATCACAACTGCAATTTATGGTGTGCACCCTCAGGGACCCAGTCACAGCTGTGACCTACTGTGTGCACCCTTAGTGGCCCAGTCACAGCTGTGACCTACTGTGTGCACTCTCATAGGCCTAATCTCAGCAGTGATCTAAAGGGTGTACCCTCAATGGCCTAACCACATCTGTGATCTACTGTGTATATCTTCAGTGGCCCAGTCACAGCTGGGACCTAGTGTGCACCCTCAGTGGCCCAATCACAGCTGGGACCTACTGTATGCACCCTTAGAGGCCTAATCTCAGCAGTGATCTACTGTGTGCACCCTCAGAGGCCCAATCACAGCAGTGATCTACTGTGTCCCCCCCTTAGTGGCCCAACCAGAGTTCTAATCTAGTGTATGCACCTTCAGTGGCCCAGTCACAGCTGTGATCCACTGCGTGCGCCCTCAGTTGTCTAATCACAGCCGTGATCTACTGTGTGCACCCCCAGTGTTCCAATCACAACTGCAATCTATGGTGTGCACCCTCAGGGACCCAGTCACAGCAGTGATCTACTGTGTGCACCCTTAGTGGCCCAGTCACAGCTGTGACCTACTGTGTGCACTCTCATAGGCCTAATCTCAGCAGTGATCTAAAGGGTGTACCCTCAATGGCCTAACCACATCTGTGATCTACTGTGTACATCTTCAGTGGCCCAGTCACAGCTGGGACCTACTGTGTGCACCCTCAGTGGCCCAATCACAGCTGGGACCTACTGTATGCACCCTTAGAGGCCTAATCTCAGCAGTGATCTACTGTGTGCACCCTCAGAGGCCCAATCACAGCAGTGATCTACTGTGCCCCCCCTTAGTGGCCCAACCAGAGTTCTAATCTAGTGTATGCACCTTCAGTGGCCCAGTCACAGCTGTGATCCACTGCGTACGCCCTCAGTTGTCTAATCACAGCTGTGATCTACTGTGTGCACCCCCAGTGTTCCAATCACAACTGCAATTTATGGTGTGCACCCTCAGGGACCCAGTCACAGCAGTGATCTACTGTGTGCACCCTTAGTGGCCCAGTCACAGCTGTGACCTACTGTGTGCACTCTCATAGGCCTAATCTCAGCAGTGATCTAAAGGGTGTACCCTCAATGGCCTAACCACATCTGTGATCTACTGTGTACATCTTCAGTGGCCCAGTCACAGCTGAGACCTACTGTGTGCACCCTCAGTGGCCCAATCACAGCTGGGACCTACTGTATGCACCCTTAGAGGCCTAATCTCAGCAGTGATCTACTGTGTATACCCTCAGTGGCCTAACCACAGCTGTGGTCTACTGTGTACATCTTCAGTGGCCCAGTCACAGCTGGGACCTACTGTGTAAATCTTCAATGGTCTAGATTCAGCAGTGATCTACTGTGTATACCCTCAGTGGTCCAGTCACAACTGTGAGCTACTGTGTGCACCCTCATAGGCCTAAACTCAGCAGGGATCTACTGTTTGTACCCTCATAGGCCCAGTCACAGCTGTGACCTACTGTGTACATCTTCAATGGTCTAATTTCAGCAGTGATCTACTGTGTATACCCTCAGTGGCCTTAAAACAGCTGTGACCTACTGTGTACATCTTCAGTGGCCCAGTCACAGCTGTGACTTACTGTCTGCACCCTCAGAGGCCTAATCTCAGCAGGGATCTACTGTGTGTACCCTCAGTTGCCTAATCTCAGCTGTGACCTACTGCGTACACCTTCAGTGGCCCAGTCACGGCTGTAATCTACTGTGTACACCTTCAGTGGCCCAGTCACGGCTGTAATCTACTGTGTACACCTTCAGTGGCCCAGTCACGGCTGTAATCTACTGTGTACACCTTCAGTGGCCCAAACACAGCTGTGATGTTGTTCTCAATAACACTGTTCCGTTTCTGTTCTACTGCTTTTACACAACAGCCTTGAAGATCATCTGTGCTTCATTATAAACACTCCCTTCCGCCACAGAAAGTAGTGCCCTTTACTGTTACAGATGGAGCCGTAAACCCGTCGAACTATATCACCTTCTGCCAGCTGGACCTGAGCGCGGTTTAGTTGCAAAGCATTTCGGCTAAACGTGTGTTTGTTTCATTTTCTCCCTCCATGCTTCTCCTCTTCTTCGCAGCGTAGCTAGGCTGCTGTTACTATGACGACGGTCGGCCAAATATATTCAGCTTTCCTCTGCTTTCAACACACACACACACACACAGACCCTTAGCTCCACCCGAACACACCCTGAGTCCACACATGAAAACCCACCCAGACCGCTCGACTCCACCCCAAACATACAACATACAGATACCTGAGCAGAGAATTCGAGGAATGTCAGTTTAAAATTTTTGTTATGGTTCATCGAGTGAGTTTAATCTGCCTCAAAAACCTCGAAACATATAATATAATCACCTCACATAAACAATTAAACACTAAACAGGAAGTTAACACAACAACAATCCGTATCCCAGTTAGCGTGCGGATTCAGGCCAAGCGCAAGTGGCCCAGTTTCAAAACATTTTAATTTCATCCCTTTAAACAGATTTGGGCCACGTCTGCTGGAGAATGTCAGCATGTTGGCTTGTGAAACAGCTCTTTCTTTCCTGGATCTGCTGGGAGCTCACTGGGAACACTGGGAATACTGCTAAACATCCGAACTGAGCTCAAATGCTTTCTAATGATTCCATGGCTGACTTACAAATTACACGCCTATCGAAATATGAAATAGTCCAGCACCCGGACTCGGAGTCAGGCCATAATTCCGTGGCAGTACGTGAGTCAGATGACGGCAGTCTGCGGGCCAGCGCTGAGCGGTCACTGGGCGGGGTGTCGTACGCTGTTATGTAATCTGATTATCTGCCGTTTGTTGAACTTCTGTGAACTCAGCCATGTTCAAAATTAAAACACCACTTTTTTATAAAGCTTATTAAATATGGATGGATGGAGCAACTCGTGTAGTCGTCTAAGCGTTCGCCTCAACATCAAATAGCGGATCTGAACCGCCGCCATCTATAAGTGGGAGCGGGAAAATAGAAGGAAATGTAAGGCTGGTTATGTGTGATGGAAAGATTCCCAGCTTTGTGGAGAAATGGAGCAGAAAAGATAGGAGATATCTTGATATGCATATTAATCCATTCACCACCGTCGCATTGTGTGGAAAACTAAAATGTTCCCACGCTGATACATTATGCTGTACTTCCGTTTTTTCCTCGGAACGTTGTCGGGTGCCCTGAATTACGAGCTCATGCAAACTAAATTGACAACTGGAACCCCACATCCAGTGCGATAGCAAAACAGCTTTATCCCATTTACTTTGAATGGGAGTCTCGGGTTTTGCTGAATGGACCGTCAGCAGCAAGTGCAGCAGTAAACGGAGTCTGCTGTGGCAGACGCAGACAGTCATATAATGTTGCTTTGACCAAGTCTTGGAGCAGCCAATAGGAGAGCAGTGGGCGTGTCTCGTAGCTCCACCCCCTGTAGTGCCGTGTAAGCAGTTTACCGCAGACAAAACCAAAGAGGGCAGCACGTACCAGCCGACAGCAGCTGTAGGTGCAGTTTGTATGTAGTGTACTTTGCATTGATTCAAAACATAATTAGGGGGTCAGGAAGAAATCAGCCAATCACATCTTGAATTCTGAGGAGTGGAACCAATTCTATTGCAAAAAACACCCTTGAGGTTTTAGTTTTTAGGCCTTTATGGTCTCAATTTAAGGCTCTCATGGTTCCCCACTGGGGAAAATTGGGCAGAGCTCGGGATTGGTTGGGATTGGACATTTAGGAATGACACGGAGAGTGGAATGATTCTGACTGGCCACGATACAATAACAGCAGCCAGAGAAATGTTAATTACCACCCAAAAAATACAGCTTAAAGGAGCAATATGTAAGACTTTAGTTTAAAACAGTTTTAACTGGTCTATTTATTGTGTTGCAGAGATATGTACTGAAGTAAAAATACTACTTTGTACCTGAAGAGGTGATAGTGAGTCACTGTAGTTCCACTTTGTACCTGAAGAAGTGATAGTGAGTCACTGTAGTTCCACTTTGTACCTGAAGAGGTGATAGTGAGTCACTGAAGTTCCACTTTGTACTAGAAGAGGTGATAGTGAGTCACTGTAGTACAACTTTGTACCTGAAGAGGTGATAGTGAGTCACTGTAGTACCACTTTGTACCTGAAGAGGCGATAGTGAGTCACTGTAGTACCACTTTGTACCTGAAGAGGTGATAGTGAGTCACTGTAGTTCCACTTTGTACCTGAAGAGGTGATAGTGAGTCACTGTAGTACCACTTTGTACCTGAAGAGGCGATAGTGAGTCACTGTAGTACCACTTTGTACCTGAAGAGGTGAT
>CM038719.1:3895691-3933191 GCA_021613375.1 Megaleporinus macrocephalus
AAGCGTGCTCACTGCACACTGTAAGTATTTCACTGCACAGGTGGGTTAAATTCCACAGTCATGACCTTATCATGACCACTTCCTACGTAGGTGGCAGCGTTGTGGTCTGGAAAATGACCACTTTCAAACAAATTTGGTCTGAATCCATCCTTGCAGATCAAGTACACCATACATGCTGATTGTCTTCTCTGGGGGGGACGGGATCTTCCAGCAAGACAATGCAGCACATCACACAAGATGTCCCACATTGGTTGGAAGAGCTGACCAAGACTTCCAAGTTCTACTCTGGACCCCTAATTCCACAGACTTGAACCCCATTGAGCATCTGTGGGACCACCTGGATGGTGGTGTTGGCTCTATGGATCCTCCTCCATGCTCCCTCCAGCAGCTGTGGGATGCACTGCAGTCAGCATGATACCTCCAGATACCTGCGACCACCTACCAGGACCTTATTGAGTCTCCCAGTCCGTCTAGCTGCTGTCTGTACTGCACACGGTGGTCACTCTGGATATTCGCTGGTCATAATAATGTGACTGTGCAGTTCTAACTTGTGTACACGTACACGAGTCGGCTGCATGTACTACTCTCTGTCACGCCGGAAGCTCTAGCAGACGGCACACCCCTGTCTGTCTATTCTGAGCCCGTCTTCACACCCGGCGGAGGTAAACAAGGCAGTGCCCATGCCGAGCGATTCAGTTTGTTATTTCACAAAAGCACATTTCATAACTATGACGCGTCCCAATCTGTTTCTCTCTCTGCGTCTGCGTCGGCCATAGCTCACCGCCAATCGTCTCAGAGAGGGGGCAGCGGAGTCGCACCTCTCACTGCTCTCTCAACTGCTATGATTAATCACTCATACTACATATAGCACTGGGTGGGATTAATCACGCACAACCGCTTACAGTTGGCGTCTGATAACCACGCGCACTCCGGGGCCACTTTACCAGAAACCCCTCGTTTGTTGCTCCACCTTGCTGGCGTACAGTTCGAGGCCCATCTGCTGATGCTCAGTCTGCGTGAGCCGTCGACAGATTCTAACCACAGAGCCGCTTTTTGGCTGGAGATCTATTTTTGGGTGGTGGTCCATGTCAGTGTCACTGCTGTGCTGAGAAAGGACCACCCAAGCAATATCCAGACTACAGCGGTCCTGTGGTCAGACTGGTGAATGAGGAATGGAGTAGAGGGCCTTGTAGATATTGCAGTAACAGATGGGCTGCAGTCTGTACCTGTATAGGACCTACAAGGTCAGTGTTTCTAATAAAGTGGCCAGGCAGTGGATATGTAAGGTGGAAGACTCTAATACAGTGCATACATACATACAGTAAATATAGATTAACAAACAGTACAGCCACAGTCTGATTAAGGTCAACCCAGCAGTGACCATTCTTCTAGCATGTCCATATTTCAGTAACTACTACAAATTACATTAATTATTCAGTAACTTTGGTCAATTATTCAGTATATACTACAAATTATTCAGCTTTTACTATGAATTAATCAATGTCTAATGTAAATTATTCAGTATCTATTAATTATTAAGAATCTACTATGAATGACTTGATAGCTAATATAAATTGACTCTATTGGATATATATATATATTACTATAAATAATTTAATATGTGCTATGAATTATCTGGTATCTACTATAAACACTAAAGTGACTCATAAATCATTCAGTATCTACTATACATTTTGAAGTATGTACTATTAATTATTCAGTATCTACTATGAATTGTTCAGGATCTACTATGAATTATTCAGTATCTACTATGAATTATTTAGTATCTACTATGAATTATTCAGGATTTACTATATATTATTCAGTATCTACTATGAATTATTTACTAGTATCTACTATGAATTATTTACTAGTATCTACTATGAATTATTCAGGATCAACTATAAATTATTCAGCATCTACTATGAATTATTTAGTATCTACCATAAATAGATAAATTATTTAGTATCTACAATAAATTATTAAGTAAATTATTCAGTATCTACTATGAATTATTTAGTATCTATCATAAATAGATAAATTATTTAGTATCTACAATAAATTATTAAGTAAATTATTCAGTATCTTCTATGAATTATTCAGGATCTACCATGAATTATTCAGGATTTACTATAAATTATTCAGTATCTACTATGAATTATTTAGTATCTACCATAAATAGATAAATTATTTAGTATCTACAATAAATTATTAAGTAAATTATTCAGTATCTACTATGAATCATTTAGCATTTATCATGAATTATTCAATATCTACTATGAATTATTTAGTATCTACCATGTATTATTTAGGATCTACTATGAATAATTTAGTATCTACTATAAATGATTCAGGATCTACTACGAAATATTCATTATATACTATGAATTATTTAGTATCTACTATGAATTATTTAGGATCTACTATGAATTATTTAGTATCTACTATGAATTATTTAGTATCTACTATGAATGATTCAGGATCTACTACGAAATTTTATATACTATGAATTATTCCTACTATAAATGATTCAGCATCTAGTATGAAGTCTGTAATACAGTTACTATACTGTATATTCTATATGTAAGGTGGAAGGTATGGACACTGTTTCTATTTCGGCCCTAATCACTCTACCGACCATTATCTACAACAAAAGGTAGAACAACACGCCCCCAATGGACACCTGCGGTACTGCAGCCAGGCTGACCCAGCTCCTGCGTGGGCGTCTGCTAGTCTGCCGGTAGTCTGCACGCTGCAGTAGCGCTTTGAGCTTGAAAGAGAGACGTGCGAGAGGAATTCCTCCTGAGAGTCTTCGAGTGCTGATGAAAAACACATCGGCGTCCGCGCGCGGACCTCTAAAATTCCTGCTAAGCCGCTCAGAAATGGTGTCATGAGCCGAACAGAATTCCCCGAGCCATCACTCAATCTCTGAATTCATCTCTTCATGGCTGAATTTGTCACTCATTCCTCAGCGTGCACTCCGTTCTCACTCCAGGGAGTCACCTGCGAAGCCCAGACGTGTTAACTTCCCCGTTTAGGAGGGCACTTTTATTTATTCGGGAAGAGCCGAGCCGACGCTAGTTCTCCCTCAGCCTCAGTCTCGGGCCCTGAGAGTGCCTCCAGCACCAGCTCCCGCAGACAGGACACATTTCTAACCATGTGATCTTTCTGTCACTTCCTCACTCTTAATCTTCTGGAGAACCTCTGAAAGACTGTTCGGGGTGTCTGGGGTACGTCTCGCATGGCTGGCTAGCGCTGATCGCCCAGAGACGTTGTCTACATTGTGGAATTCCCTTTTGTATACATATTTCTTTCTTAGTCAGGGCTCTTGTTCCTCTCATTCAGTGCTTGCTCTGTTTCTCATCTGTAGGCACTGATATTCCGCTGCTAAACCTGGAAAGACAGGCAGTAAGTAATGACTTGCATCAGGGTTGACTGATTATTAGCTTGAGGCGATATTCAGCGGTTTTCTGATTATTCAGCCTTTTTCAGCATGTGAATTTACTTCCTCGTTGATAAAGTGCCTTTTTGTTATTTATAAACTTATTCATTGTAACCACAACCAACAAAAACTTTCCTGGAACCTGGCCCAATGTCCCGCCTCCTGTCAAGGAAATCCAATCACACACAACTCGTGTGGAGCAGAAGTAGCGTGTAGACCCATACTGCTGCTGTAGTGGTTTGAACGTGTGTTAAGTATTCAGTATCAACCATGAATTACTCAGTATCTACTATAAATTACTATGAATTAAGTGACTTGTGAATTATTCAGTATGTACTATGCATTACTTAATATATACTATGAATTATCTACTATGAATGTTTAAGTAACTCATGAATAATTCAGCATCTACTATAAATTAAGTGACTCATGAATTATTTAGTGTCTACTATGAATTACTCAGTATGTACTATGAATTACTTAGTATCTACTATGAATTACTCAGTATATACTATGAATTGCTCAGTTTGTAGTATGAATTACTCAGTATGTGCTATGAATTGCTTACTATCTACTATGAATTACTCAGTATGTCCTATTAATTATTTAGTATCTACTATGAATTACTTAGTATTTACTATGAATTATTTGGTATCTACTATAAATTGCTTAGTATCTACTATGAATTACTCAGTATGTCCTATGAATTATTTAGTATCTACTATAAATAACTGAGTATTTACTATTAATTATTTAGTATCTACTATGAATTACTCAGTATGTACTATGAATTATTTAGTATCAACTATGAATTGCTCAGTATTTACTATGAATTATTTAGTATCAACTATGAATTACTCAGTATTTACTATAAATTATTTAGTATCTACTATGAATTACTCAGTATCTACTATGAATTGCTTAGTATCTACTATGGATTACTCAGTATGTACTATGAATTATTTAGTATCTACTATGAATTACTTAGTATCTACTATGAATTATTAGTATGTACTATGAATTACTCAGTGTGTACTGTGAATTATTTAGTATCTACTATGAATTACTTAGTATGTACTATGAATTATTCAGTATTTACTATGAATTATTTAGTATCTACTATGAATTACTTAGTATGTACTATTAATTATTTAGTATCTACTATGAATTACTCAGAGTCAAGTCCCAAGTCAATACAATCAAGTCCCGAGTCAGGTCCCAAGTCAATACAAGCAAGTCTCGAGTCAAGTCCCAAATCAATACAAGCAAGTCTCGAGTCAAGTCCCAAATCAATACAAGCAAGTCTCGAGTCAAGTCCCAAGTCAATACAATCAAGTCCCGAGTCAAGTCCCAAGTCAATACAATCAAGTCCCGAGTCAAGTCCCAAGTCAATACAATCAAGTCCCGAGTCAAGTCCCAAGTCAATACAAGCAAGTCTCGAGTCAAGTCCCGAGTCAAGTCCCAAGTCAATACAAGCAAGTCTCGAGTCAAGTCCCGAGTCAAGTCTCGAGTCAAGTCCCAAGTCAATACAATCAAGTCCCGAGTCAAGTCCCAAGTCAATACAATCAAGTCCTGAGTCAAGTCCCAAGTCAATACAAGCAAGTCTCGAGTCAAGTCCCAAGTCAATACAAGCAAGTCTCGAGTCAAGTCCCAAGTCAATACAATCAAGTCCCGAGTCAAGTCCCAAGTCAATACAATCAAGTCCCGAGTCAAGTCCCAAGTCAATACAATCAAGTCCCGAGTCAAGTCCCAAGTCAATACAAGCAAGTCTCGAGTCAAGTCCCGAGTCAAGTCCCAAGTCAATACAAGCAAGTCTCGAGTCAAGTCCCGAGTTAAGTCCCGAGTCAAGTCCCAAGTCAATACAAGCAAGTGTCGAGTCAAGTCCCAAGTCAATACAAGCAAATCTCAAGTCAAGTCCCAAGTCAATACAAGCAAGTGTCGAGTCAAGTCCCAAGTCAATACAAGCAAATCTCAAGTCAAGTCCCAAGTCAATACAATCAAGTCCTGAGTCAAGTCCCAAGTCAATACAAGCAAGTCTCGAGTCAAGTCCCAAGTCAATACAAGCAAGTCTCGAGTCAAGTCCCAAGTCAATACAATCAAGTCCCAAGTCAAGTCCCAAGTCAATACAATCAAGTCCCGAGTCAAGTCCCAAGTCAATACAAGCAAGTCTTGAGTCAAGTCCCGAGTCAAGTCCCAAGTCAATACAAGCAAGTGTCGAGTCAAGTCCCAAGTCAATACAAGCAAATCTCAAGTCAAGTCCCAAGTCAATACAATCAAGTCCTGAGTCAAGTCCCAAGTCAATACAAGCAAGTCTCGAGTCAAGTCCCAAGTCAATACAATCAAGTCCCGAGTCAAGTCCCAAGTCAATACAATCAAGTCCCGAGTCAAGTCCCAAGTCAATACAATCAAGTCCCGAGTCAAGTCCCAAGTCAATACAAGCAAGTCTCGAGTCAAGTCCCAAGTCAATACAAGCAAGTGTCGAGTCAAGTCCCAAGTCAATACAAGCAAATCTCAAGTCAAGTCCCAAGTCAATACAATCAAGTCCCGAGTCAAGTCCCAAGTCAATACAATCAAGTCCCGAGTCAAGTCCCAAGTCAATACAAGCAAGTCTCGAGTCAAGTCCCAAGTCAATACAAGCATGTCTCGAGTCAAGTCCCAAGTCAATACAATGAAGTCCCAAGTCAAGTCCCAAGTCTTAAACTTTAAGTCACAAGATATAACATCATTTCAGTATTTAACACAATCAACAAAAGAGTTGATTAGTAGTATATTAAACTGACATTAATATAACATTAATGTTTTAAAGTTTGTATTATAACAAAAATATACTTTAAGCAGTTCTAATCACTAATCACCTCGTTACCTGTCCATTACCCAGTTAACACAGGAGTTGAATAGGTGTTGAATAGGTGTTGTCAACTCTGAGGTTAAATTTAAGGGTAATTGAGCAACATGTCTACATAACCCACAGTTTACATAGACTCATAAGCGTTTACAGCAGGGGTCACTCATAGGTGGACCGTGGTCCGGATCCAGACCCAGACGTTGTCCAATGTGGACCCAAACCCATAATCTATTGAGAATGATTTAATGTTGACTGTGTTTACTTTAAGCGGCAGAGTTTTTCTTGTCTTTACAGTATACAGGCTTTACGGCGCAGTGAACTCACAGACCTATCACTTTTTTTTTTATTTCTAAAAAAAGTTTAAAATATCCAATAAATTTCGTTCCTCTTCACAACTGTGTCCCACTTGCTGTTAATTCTTCACAAAAAATTACATTTTCATATCTTTATGTTTGAAGCCTGAAGTTCAAGGGGTTCTCGGCTGAAGGCTATTTTTAATGTGGTAGGCAGTTGGATGCTAGCTAGCCAACAAACTTTGCCAATTTATCAATCTGGCTTTACACAATGAAATTTCAACACAACTTTAGTACATCCAAGAAACTAAACTGTACTCAGAATATAAAGCAGAGCTGCTGCGAAACCTTTCCTTCTAGACCATCTACACTTCTTTTAGTGCTTGAGTCCAACAGCATAACAAGTTTTAGTTTTAGTGCAAAGAGTGTAAGCGACTGTCCGGCTGCAAGTACAGTATGTTTCATAGTTTTGATCCCCATCTGTCTCTTTCATCAAGAGTCTCTGTAGAACAGTGATCACAGGAACCACCTCTGAGGAGCCAAAGTCCAGTTTGGGCTGGTTCAGCTGTAGCGCAATATCCTCTACAGCCAGACATACGCTGAGCGATTTCCGAAATCTGCTTTGGTGACTCACAGTGTATGAACAAAGCCTACCACTGATATGAACAATGCAAGACACAGTGTCCCTCTGCTCTGCTGCTGCTCTTTATTAAAACTTTGAATGTTACTGAAGAGTAGAAGCTCCAGCCGGGAACAGGTCATCAAAACCAGGGACTGTCTCCAGAAAACGTGGACATCTGGTCAGCCTATTTTGCTGTTGTCGTATAATCCAGTTAACGTTGAGTCCAGTGACTCAAACACCGTAGTGGTCTAAATACAGTATGTTGCCAAAAGTATTCACTCACCATCACTGAATTCAGGTGTTCCAATCACTTCATGGCCACAGGTGTATAAAAGCAGCACCTAGTCCTGCAGACTGCTTCTACACACATTAGTAAAGAGTGGGTCTCTCTCAGGAGCTCAGTGAACTCCAGCGTGGTACCGTGATAGGACGCCACCTGTGCAACAAGTCCAGTGGTGAAGTTTCCTCACTACTAAATATTCCACAGTGGACTGTCAGTGGTGTTCTAACAAAGTGGAAGTGATTGAGAAAGACAGCAACTCGGCCACCAAGTGGTAGAACACGTACAATGACAGAGCGGGTCAGCGGATGCTGAGGAGCATAGTGCACAGAGGTCACCAACTTTCTACAGAGTCCATCACTACAGACCTCCAAACTTCATGTGGTCTTCAGATCAGCTCAAGAACAGAGCATAGAGAGCTTCATGGAATGGGTCTCCATGGCTGAGCAGCTGCATCCAAGCCTTACATCACCAAGAACAGTGCAGAGTGTTGGATGCAGTGGTGTAAAGCACACCAACACTGGACTCTAGAGCAGTGGAGACGTGTTCTCTGGAGTGACCAATCACGCTTCTCCGTCTGATAATCCGATGGACGAGTCTGGGTTTGGCGGTTGCCAGGGGAACAGTACTTGTCTGACTGCATTGTGCCGATTGTAAAGTTTGGTGGAGGGGGGGATCATGGTGTGGGGTTGTTTTTCAGGAGGTGGGCTCGGACCCTCAGTTCCAGTGAAAGGAACTCTTAATACTTCAGCAGACCAAGAGACTCTGGTCAATTTCATGCTTCCAACTTTGTGGGGACAGTTTGGGGACAGCCCCTTCCTGTTCCAACATGACTGCCCACCAGTGCACAGAGCAGCTCCATAAAGACATGGAGGAGCGAGTTTGGTGTGGAAGAACTTGACTGGTCCCGACCTCCTGTGTCCAATCTCGCAATTGGGCGAGATTAAAATAAATCAGCTCATCAGCGAACATGAACCTGAAACCAACAATGAGATGTCCCGCCTCGCCCTGACGCGCCTGCCTGTCTCTGAGGAAAGGGCTGAATAATAAACAATAAACAGAATGTTTTTTTTCCTGGTCGTGTTTTCCAGGTTTAGAAATCAAACGCTCTCGGTGTTGTTAGCAAAGAGACTGTCAGTGTGCGACTGTCTGCGGCACAAAGGAAACACCACTCGCACGTCAAAACGTCCCGTCGCACGAGCCCAATCTCATATCCTGTTTAAAACGGCTCGAGAATGATTAGCGCGCACGTGCGGATAGATGCTTTGGTGGGATTTCACGGCTCTGCGACTACACCGGCGTTATTAATTAACTTTGCTTCGTTTACTGGAGTGCTTACTTCTTCTTTTCTGTCCTGAAGCTACTCACTGTACTCTTCATTCACACCAAATTTCTTTCATCGCTCAGAGAAACGATGACTTACTGACTTCAGTTAGTTTTATAGTCGGGAAAAAAATATCTGGGCATCATTATTTATGGCAGCAACTTGTTTTGAGTTCATTGAGAGACAGGACACACGTCCATCCTACTAAATAAATTAATTATATCAATATTTTCGAGACAGAATTGGTTCTTAAAAGTAAACGCTAGGGATTGGAAGTGTCGATATGTAGGTATCGATCCACCCATCCCTACTTTATACTATGACAGCTCCTAAAATGATAATATAAAAATCACAATATATCAAATAATAACCCCCGTATCATGATACATGTTGTATCACCAGGTTCTCACCACCACACAGTATGTTGAACTCTTCACACGCATATGAACTGGAGTGACGTCCTATTCTTAATCCATAGGGTTAAATACGATGTTGGCCCAACCTTTGCAGCTATAACAACTTCAGCTCTTCTGGGAATTCTCTCCACACAGTTTAGGAGAGTGTTTATGAGAATGTTTGATAGTTCTTCCAGAAGAACATTAGTGAGGTTGTCTGGCACTGTTGGTCTGGCTCACAGTCTCCACTATAATTCATCTCAAAGGTGTTCTATCAGGTTGAGGTCAGGACTCTGTGGAGGCCAGTCAAGTTCTTCCACACCAAACTCGCTCCTCCCTGTCTTTATGGAGCTGCTCTGTGCACTGGTGGGCAGTCATGTTGGAACAGGAAGGGGCCGTCCCCAAACTGTCCCCACAAAGTTGGGAGCATGAAATTGTCCAGAGTCTCTTGGTCTGCTGAAGCTTTGAGAGTTCCTTTAACTGGAACTGAGGGTCCGAGCCCACCACCTGAAAAACAACCCCACACCATTATCCCCCCTCCACCAAACTTTACACTTGATAAAATGCAGTCAGACGAGTATCGTTCTCCTGGTGACCGCCAAACTCAGACTCGTCCATCAGATTGCCAGATGGAGAATCGTGATTGGTCGTTCCAGAGAACACGTCTCCACTGCTCTAGAGTCCAGTGGTGGTGTGCTTTACTCCACTGCATCCGACGCTCTGCATTGTTCTTGGTGATGTAAGACTTGGATGCAGCTGCTCATGGAGACCCATTCCATGAAGCTCTCTACGCTCTGTTCTTGAGCTGATCTGAAGACCACATGAAGTTTGGAGGTCTGTAGTGATTGACTCTGTAGAAAGTTGGTGACCTCTGTGTTCTATGCTCCTCAGCATCCGCTGACCCGCTCTGTCATTGTACGTGTTCTACCACTTGGTGGCGGAGATGCTGTCGTTCTCAATCACTTCCACTTTGTTAGAACACCACTGACAGTCCACTGTGGAATATTTAGAAGTGAGGAAACTTCACCACTGGACTTGTTGCACAGGTGGCGTCCTATCACGGTACCACGCTGAGGTTCACTGAGCTCCTGAGAGAGACCCACTCTTTACTAATGTGTGTAGAAGCAGTCTGCAGGACTAGGTACTGGTTTTACACACCTGTGGATGTGGAAGTGATTGGAACACCTGAATTCAGTGATTTGGATGGGTGACTGAATACCTTTGGCAATAAAAGTGTAGCTTGTGATAGTGAATAATAATAATAATAATAATAATAATAATAATAATAATAATAATAATAATAATAATAATTCCTACTATCACTATATCTGATTACCCAAGACTGAAACTGATCTGCATCCAGTCTACAAACTGAGCTGCTTAAGGTTTTATTCAGTAGGGTTAATGACGGTGGTGGGACGACGAGGCTACTCTTTTTTCGAGGCTACTCTTTTTTCGAGGCAGACTTGTTTCCTCTTTGCTTTCTCCTGCCTCTCGTTAGGCTTGTACTGCGCCTGCTATCTTTTCCCCCGTCCTTCAGAAATAAAAGCTTTATCTGTTTCTCCCACAGCCACTAAAGCTTAATTAGCGTAATTGTTTTAATTAAAAGGCCTCGGAGCATTTTCAGACGGTCTGCCATAGCAGATTGGGTCCGCACACCTAAAGCAGGAGCGTCACCGACGATTAGCCAAACGATCCGAAAGCGTTCAGGCTTGTAGAGTCGGAAACTGATTTCGGTCATTTACGAGGCTTAAACGTTCCGCGCAGACGTTCGGGCAGCTAATGTAAAAATTTTACAGAGCCTCGTACGCCGCGTGTTAAACACATGTCCTGCGGTTACCTTAGCAAATCTATTAGCATATATTAGCGCCGGGCTCGACATTAGCATTTCATGTTGATTGATATGCATATCATTAAAGTGGAAACCTCGAGATGCAGCCGCCAACATTATCCCAACAGTAGAGCTGCGTCCCAACATATATCATCAAATATAATATATAATATAATGTTAATGTAAAGAGATTTTTTTTTATTTTAGAGCATAGGTGAAAGGTAGTGTTACAGTTTACCTGTACACAGGTAGGTGAAGGTAGTTTTACAGTTTATCTGTACACAGGTAGGTGAAAGGTAGTGTTACAGTTTATCTGTACACAGGTAGATGAAGGTAGTGTTACTGTTTATCTGTACACAGGTAGGTGAAGGTAGAGTTACAGTTTACCTGTACACAGGTAGATGAAGGTAGTGTTACAGTTTACCTGTACACAGGTAGGTGAAGGTAGTGTTACAGTTTACCTGTACACAGGTAGGTGAAGGTAGTCTTACAGTTTACCTGTACACAGGTAGGTGAAGGTAGTGTTACAGTTTACCTGTACACAGGTAGGTGAAGGTAGTGTTACAGTTTACCTGTACACAGGTAGGTGAAGGCAGTGTTACAGTTTACCTGTACACAGGTAGGTGAAGGTAGTGCTACAGTTTACCTGTACACAGGTAGGTGAAGGTAGTGTTACAGTTTACCTGTACACAGGTAGGTGAAGGTAGTGTTACAGTTTACCTGTACACAGGTAGGTGAAGGTAGTGTTACAGTTTACCTGTACACAGGTAGGTGAAGGTAGTGTTACAGTTTACCTGTACACAGGTAGGTGAAGGTAGTGTTACAGTTTACCTGTACACAGGTAGGTGAAGGTAGTGTTACAGTTTACCTGTACACAGGTAGGTGAAGGTGGTGTTAGTGTTCACGGCTCTATAAAGCATCAAAAGGGTTCTGCTATTGTTACTATATCGAACTCGTAACCATGGCAAAATCCTTCAGGTTCAATATAAAACCATATGCAGCATGTCTAACATGTCCAATGAATCTATATAAGGAGCCACTTTAAAATTCAAAGAATCACTTAAGCATGCAAATTGGTCTTGGAGCGTTCATGGTCTTTATATAGCACCAAGACGGGTTCAGCTACTGCTACGTTGTCAAGCAGGTAACAACAGACACCAAAACCGAATACCTGGTAAACTTAGGTGGCATCATGTTTTGGAACAGTTCATTAAAGTCCAAACCTTCTACAGAATTGAAATGCTAAGACGTTAACAGAGTCATTCACTGTGGTTTGGTCACAGTGGCAATAAATGGAACCAGACGTCCACCTTTAAAAACTCCCTCACAGGAAGTTATTAGTCAATTAATTTCAAGGCCTTCCTAATGGAGGGATAGATGAGTTATCTGTGAGTTTTAAGTATTTTCAGATTTCCTGCAATTTTACCATAATCAATATTCCATAAATACACACAGAAGACACGTGTAGGCATGGAGACCCCTGGTTCCCATCACCATCACTGTAAACATCATCACCATCACTGTAAACATCATCACCATCACTGTAAACATCATCACCACCATTGTAAACACCATCACCACCACTGTAAACACCATCACCACCACTGTAAACACCATCACCAACACTGTAAACACCATCACCACCACTGTAAACACCATCACCACCATTGTAAACACCATCACCACCACTGTAAACATCACCAGCACTGTAAACACCATCACCACCACTGTAAACATCACCAGCACTGTAAACACCATCACCACCATCACTGTAAACACCATCACCACCACTGTAAACACCATCACCACCATTGTAAACACCATCACCACCACTGTAAACATCACCAGCACTGTAAACACCATCACCACCATCACTGTAAACACCATCACCACCACTGTAAACATCATCACCATCACTGTAAACATCATCACCACCACTGTAAACACCATCACCACCACTATAAACACCATCACCACCATTGTAAACACCATCACCACCACTGTAAACACCATCACCACCACTATAAACACCATCACCACCATTGTAAACACCATCACCACCACTGTAAACACCATCACCAACACTGTAAACACCATCACCACCACTGTAAACATCATCACCATCACTGTAAACACCATCACCACCACTGTAAACACCATCACCACCATTGTAAACACCATCACCAACACTGTAAACACCATCACCACCACTGTAAACACCATCACCACCATTGTAAACACCATCACCACCACTGTAAACATCACCAGCACTGTAAACACCATCACCACCACTGTAAACATCACCAGCACCACTGTAAACACCATCACCACCATCACTGTAAACACTGTCACCACCACTATAAACACCATCACCACCACTGTAAACATCACCACCACCACTGTAAACATCACCACCACCACTGTAAACACCATCACCACCATCACTGTAAACACTGTCACCACCACTATAAACACCATCACCACCACTGTAAACATCACCACCACCACTGTAAACACCATCACCACCACTGTAAACATCACCACCACCACTGTAAACACCATCACCACCACTGTAAACACTGTCACCACCACCAATGTAAACATTACCACTACTGTAAAAACCATCTGAACCATTTCACACCAAAACCCACTCTAAATCTTTCCACCACCGAAGAAATTGATGGAAATCCACCAATTCAGTGCAAACTAGCTGAGCTATTCTTACAGGAGTGTGCGGTAATGATGGCCCCACTGGTGGATCATTTTATCTTTATGAGCAAATATCAAACAATGTTCCACCGTTTCAGCCAAGACGTGAGGAATTTTTCATGAAATCAGTGGTGAGATCTCCTCCAGCTCCAGAATCCCAGTGCTTGGACCTTTAAAGTACATTCAGATGAGCTATACGATAAATTCCCTAAGAGAGAGAGAAAAAGAGAGAGAGAGGGAGAGAGGTAGAAAGAGAGAGAGAGAGAAGTAGAAAGGGGAGAGAGACAAAGACAAGGTAGGAGCACCAGAGAGAGAAAGAGAGAGAGAGCCTTAAAACAGGGCTGAGCTATATGCCGTCTCCGTGTCTCATTTGGTTTCTATACTGTAATTACACGCCTCACAATCCTTCCTGTCTCCTCTCTCTCTCTCTCTCCCTCTCTCTCTCTCTCTCTCTCTCTCTCTCTCTCTCTCTCAGAATTCATGTATAATTACTTACATAATTATAGTTCTCTCTGTCCCACTGTTGCAGGACTTTCTGTCTTTGTCTTACCAAAGCCCCTTCTCTCTCTCTCTCTCTCTCTCTCTCTCTCTCTCTCTCTCCCTCTCTCTCTCTCTCTCCCCCTCTCTCTCTCTCTCCTCTCTCTCTCTCACTCTCTCTCTCTCTCTCTCTCTCTCTCTCTCCCTCTCTCTCTCTCTCTCCCCCTCTCTCTCTCTCTCGCCATGGTTTCATCCAAGGGCATGCGAGACATTCCTTGCCATCAGTGGACCTGTGGACCTCACTCATCAGCGGAGGAGTGTGAAATGCATACGTTCAGTCGTTTAAGAGCTGTCTGTTTTTTCTTTTCCGTGTGTCCTCGTACGTTGGCTGGTGGGACAGGTGTGACATTTTCCTCCCCATGTAATTTTCATGGAGAGAATTTGCAAACGACGTCCCAGCAGGTGCAATTAGAGTAACTAAGCCTAGTAATGGAGTACCGCTGTAGCAGGAACGGATGAAAGGAGCCCAAGCTGCTGAAGCTGGGGAGCGACCGAAGGTGCTCGCGATGGAGTCTGGCGGTCACTAAACCCAAGGCTCAATCGTATTCGCCTACTTTAACCCTTCAATCAACGACTGAGGCCTATACACCGTATTTGGCCACGCCCACTTTCAAGTGTTTGTTCCACCTTTGTGTTAGAACTTCCGCTCAGCTAACCACAATGAATACAGTTACATGGGAGGAGACCAGAGAGACAGTAAGAAGTTCTAATGGGACAACACTGTCTCCTCCGAGGTTAATAACACAGTGGGTGGGTGATATGAGAAGGTGATCTGAGGTTAATAACACAGTGGGTGGGTGATATGAGAAGGTGATCTGAGGTTAATAACACAGTGGGTGGGTGATATGAGAAGGTGGTCTGAGGTTAATAACACAGTGGGTGGGTGATATGAGAAGGTGGTCTGAGGTTACTAACTCAGTGGGTGGGTGATATGAGAAGGTCTGAGGTTAATAACACAGTGGGTGGGTGATATGAGAAGGTGGTCTGAGGTTAACACTGTGGGTGGGTGATATGAGAAGGTGATCTGAGGTTAATAACACAGTGGGTGGGTGATATGAGAAGGTGATCTGAGGTTAATAACACAGTGGGTGGGTGATATGAGAAGGTGGTCTGAGGTTAATAACACAGTGGGTGGGTGATATGAAAAGGTGGTCTGAGGTTAATAACACAGTGGGTGGGTGATATGAGAAGGTGGTCTGAGGTTAATAACACAGTGGGTGGGTGATATGAAAAGGTGGTCTGAGGTTAATAACACAGTGGGTGGGTGATATGAGAAGGTGGTCTGAGGTTAATAACACAGTGGGTGGGTGATATGAGAAGGTGGTCTGAGGTTAATAACACAGTGCGTGGGTGATATGAGAAGGTGGTCTGAGGTTAATAACACAGTGGGTGGGTGATCTGAGAAGGTGGTCTGAGGTTAATTACACAGTGGGTGGGTGATATGAGAAGGTGGTCTGAGGTTAATAACACAGTGGGTGGGTGATATGAGAAGGTGGTCTGAGGTTACTTATGGAGACATGTTTAATTACTCTGTACTCTGAAGGTGTAGATGGTTCAGTAATGAAAAACTATAAAAGTACTGAAGCGTATCAGTACCTGCACAGTGGGAAGGTGGGCGTGTCCTCCTACACACAGACGGTGAGTTTATATTTCTGAAAGCCGGTTAAACCCAAGTCCAGCCAGCTGTCCGAGTCACTCTGCGTGGGTGTTAGTTACAGTCCAGATAGCCTAGCGCGGTGGACACTGATCAGAAAACAGTTACTGAACTGATAGACTCACCAGCACCGACACGTCTGCTTCCTCGGAGCTTCATAAGCGAGACAGTTCTCTGGATAAGGAAGCTCTGGTGCTGGTTCTCCTCCACAGAATGGTAAGAACAGACATACGGAGGTTTGGGTGGACGTTTTAAATTTAGAGCTTCAGTCATAGCTTCTTTGGAAGGCGGCCCCCCAACACTCTGATCTTTATGTGCTGTGTTTGTAACTCTGTTGTTCAACACAAGTTTTCCTCTTCTTCCAATTACTGACTCCCTCTAACTGAACATGTTATTCTAGTCATTTTATATGTTTGTTGTTGTTTTACTTGTAATCAGTATCAACGTATTCACGCTCGCACCGGAAGTTCTAACACAAAGTAAACAGTCTTGTCATGGAAAATAGCATAAATACTGGACAAACTTTCTGAAATTTGACCTTTTTTGTGATGTCACAAAACCCAGCACCATTACACATATCCACCTGTTCAGCGTACAGCAGTTTAGCTCCGCCTACTCACCTATTCTGATGTTATACGGAGTCTCTCAGACCAGACTGCCAAACAGAACAGAGCTGTTTACACGCTACTGTGTAAAAGTCCGAGGTGCCTGAGCTGATAGTTTAAAAGTCTTTATCTGATCAATAAGTATATGTTCACCAGTAAGAACATCTGATTAGAACAGATGTAAATAATCAGACATACAATACAAAGTAACATGAATATGTTATTGTGAGAGAAGTAGATCAGATCTTGATCCAGTCTGAAGAATAAAGTTAGGTTCCAGATTTCTCCTGGAAGCCCCAGACATTGTATGAATGTGTTCAGTTCCTTCAGCAGCAAATCTTGATTTATCTTAATGAAGTACTGAGCAGTCAAAGCAGGTATTAGATGAGAACTGATAATAATACTGGGTTGTTTCCACAAGGAGAAGCTCGGAAAGTAGAGATGGACTGACAGCTATTGAGGCTGATTCCGATCGCCGATTACCTTTCAGTGCGATTGGCCGATAGCCGATACCGATCGAGGGCGGGGCTATATGCCACGGAAGGCTACATGTAGTTATTAGCGCAAGTAAGTCATGAAACATGGTGGAAACGTGGTTATCTAGAACTATTAACTCAATCACTCTGGCTGTGGTTCTTTAGCTCTCTGGCTGTTTCTGCTGCTGTTCTGTTTGTACCGGTCAGATCTGGTCTGTATGGTGTTCTGGGTTATTAGTTTTGTGTTAGCTGTGTGTTCTAGCTCTGCTGTTTACTGATACTCACTGTATTCAGCTGTGTGGTGTCTCTGAGGTGCCGTATCAGGTTAGTAGAGTTAAATCTCTTTGTCTTGGTTCCCCAACGAGACTCATTGATGTTACAGAACTTACAGAATGCCGTGGATGAGTCTTTATCATATATGGTAAAACACGGTGGACAGCGTTTTCTATCAGCACATGCCATGAACGCCATAAACTGTTCTCGTGACGCCACCGTGTATGTACATATGTCCACCTAGTGGTTCTGATAGGAATTGCAGGGACCTGGTCGGGGGGCTCCGCTTCCTGGATGAAACGCTAGCTGGAAAAACTAATTAGGCTCATTTGTTTAACACCATCTATCGGCTCTCGGGATCGGCTACATTGGAGAAATGTATCGGCGGATACCGATCATAGCCGATCAATCTTTTCATCTCTATTGGAAAGGGTTAAATAAACACACTGACGTATGGAAAAGCTCTACTTACTCTATTAATACTGTTTAATATTTAATAATAAAGTGTTTACTGAGTAAATAAAAGCTTCCTGTCTGGAATATAATAAAACTGAACTTGTGTACAGTACTGTATATCAGATTTTAAGATTTGACCCTAAATAGCAGCTTAAGAATCATTCTAACTCTGATTTACAATAAGGAGCATGGCATCTTTGTTATTCTCATTCTGGATCTGGAATGTCTGCTATAGTGCTATGGAACTTTAGCGGACCGCTTTATGACACCATGTTATACACCAACAGTAGGTATCGATGACAACAACAACTGGTAACAACCGGTATTCCCAGCATGGACGACATGGCAGAGGCTACAGAGGGATGGAAGAAGCTGTTGGGTGTGTCCAAAAACCTACTGAGCTCCTACATAGGCAGCATTTTACATCATAGTATGCGCTCCCGACATGTAGTCTGTCCCAATTCTTACATACCTTAAACATACTGACTACTGAGAAACCTTATTTAACTGATTACTGTGAGCCACATACAGATGCTTATGCTAATTTTATGTTATGTTAATGGCAAAATCCTGGCTATTGTTCAATAGCAGTGTTCATTATTATTTTCAATAGCAGTGTTCAGAGTTCATTATTATTTTCAATAGCAGTGTTTAGTGTTCATTATTATTTTCAATAGCAGTGTTCAGAGTTCATTATTATTTTTAATAGCAGTGTTTAGTGTTCATTATTATTTTCAATAGCAGTGTTTAGGGTTTGTTATTATTTTCAATAGCAGTGTTCAGAGTTCATTATTATTTTCAATAGCAGTGTTTAGTGTTCATTATTATTTTCAATAGCAGTGTTTAGGGTTTGTTATTATTTTCAATAGCAGTGTTTAGTGTTCATTATTATTTTCAATAGCAGTGTTTAGTGTTCATTATTATTTTCAATAGCAGTGTTTAGGGTTTGTTATTATTTTCAATAGCAGTGTTTAGGGTTTGTTATTATTTTCAATAGCAGTGTTCAGAGTTCATTATTATTTTTAATAGCAGTGTTTAGTGTTCATTATTATTTTCAATAGCAGTGTTTAGGGTTTGTTATTATTTTCAATAGCAGTGTTCAGTGTTCATTATTATTTTCAATAGCAGTGTTTAGTGTTCATTATTATTTTCAATAGCAGTGTTCAGTGTTCATTATTATTTTCAATAGCAGTGTTCAGAGTTCATTATTATTTTCAATAGCAGTGTTCAGTGTTCATTATTATTTTTATTAGCAGTGTTCAGAGTTCATTATTATTTTCAATAGCAGTGTTTAGTGTTCATTATTATTTTCAATAGCAGTGTTCAGTGTTCATTATTATTTTCAATAGCAGTGTTTAGGGTTTGTTATTATTTTCAATAGCAGTGTTCAGTGTTCATTATTATTTTCAATAGCAGTGTTTAGTGTTCATTATTATTTTCAATAGCAGTGTTCAGTGTTATTATTTTCAATAGCAGTGTTTAGTGTTCATTATTATTTTCAATAGCAGTGTTCAGTGTTATTATTTTCAATAGCAGTGTTTAGTGTTCATTATTATTTTCAATAGCAGTATTCAGTGTTATTAGTTTCAATAGCAGTGTTTAGTGTTCATTATTATTTTCAATAGCAGTGTTCAGTGTTATTATTTTCAATAGCAGTGTTCAGTGTTCATTATTATTTTCAATAGCAGTGTTCAGTGTTCATTATTATTTTCAATAGCAGTGTTTAGTGTTCATTATTATTTTCAATAGCAGTGTTCAGTGTTATTAGTTTCAATAGCAGTGTTCAGTGTTCATTATTATTTTCAATAGCAGTGTTCAGTGTTCATTGTTATTTTCAATAGCAGTGTTTAGGGTTTGTTGTTATTTTCAATAGCAGTGTTTAGGGTTTGTTATTATTTTCAATAGCAGTGTTCAGTGTTCATTGTTATTTTCAATAGCAGTGTTTAGGGTTTGTTGTTATTTTCAATAGCAGTGTTTAGGGTTTGTTATTATTTTCAATAGCAGTGTTCAGTGTTCATTGTTATTTTCAATAGCAGTGTTTAGGGTTTGTTATTATTTTCAATAGCAGTGTTCAGTGTTCATTATTATTTTCAATAGCAGTGTTCAGTGTTCATTGTTATTTTCAATAGCAGTGTTTAGGGTTTGTTATTATTTTCAATAGCAGTGTTTAGGGTTTGTTATTATTTTCAATAGCAGTGTTCAGTGTTCATTGTTATTTTCAATAGCAGTGTTTAGGGTTTGTTATTATTTTCAATAGCAGTGTTCAGTGTTTGTTATTATTTTCAATAGCAGTGTTCAGTGTTCATTGTTATTTTCAATAGCAGTGTTTAGGGTTTGTTATTATTTTCAATAGCAGTGTTCAGTGTTTGTTATTATTTTCAATAGCAGTGTTTAGTGTTCATTGTTATTTTCAATAGCAGTGTTTAGGGTTTGTTATTATTTTCAATAGCAGTGTTCAGTGTTCATTGTTATTTTCAATAGCAGTGTTTAGGGTTTGTTATTATTTTCAATAGCAGTGTTTAGGGTTTGTTATTATTTTCAATAGCAGTGTTTAGGGTTTGTTATTATTTTCAATAGCAGTGTTCAGTGTTCATTATTATTTTCAATAGCAGTGTTTAGGGTTTGTTATTATTTTCAATAGCAGTGTTCAGTGTTTGTTATTATTTTCAATAGCAGTGTTTAGGGTTTGTTATTATTTTCAATAGCAGTGTTCAGTGTTCATTGTTATTTTCAATAGCAGTGTTTAGGGTTTGTTATTATTTTCAATAGCAGTGTTCAGTGTTCATTGTTATTTTTTAATAGCAGTGTTTAGGGTTTGTTATTATTTTCAATAGCACGGTTCAGTGTTTGCTAATATTATTCGATTGCAATGTTCAGTGTTCACTATTATTCTATAAAACGGGTTTAGGGCTCGTTATTATTCAATAGCAGTGTTCAGATTTGTTATTAATACTGAATAGCAGTGTTCAGTACTAGTTATTGTTCAATAGCAGTGTTTTAATAGCAGTTTATTATTACTATTGAATAGCCATGTTCAGGATTTGTTGTTGTACAATATCAGTATTCAGGGTTCACTATTCCTTAACAGCAGTGTTCAGCTTAGTGTTTAGTTAGTATTACTGAACAGTACTCCAGAAGTGCATACTTAACCTCTTCACCTGGATCTTTGGTTCGTCCACTAATTATCTAGTATATCATGTTAAGCACTGTACTACCGTCCAGTTCCAGGAGAGAAGTAAGGTTGAGTGTTTCTACAACTATAACACAAGTATCTGAAGAAGCCACACTTAAACACACCGTACTGAGCTCCTCAGCTCCGGTACAGTTTATGAAGGTTTAAAATAAATGATGAACTTTCCTGAAGGTGTGCTGGAGCAGGAGCCGTCTATAATGTGGAGCGCGATTGGGGCATGTTGCCCTAGAGCCATACACATGCCTCCTACCAAGCTTTTCATGTTCTGAATCAGAGGAGCCTGGCTTTGGTCCTGGAGGACTTCAGTCCAGCGCAGTTTGGTGATTTCGCCTCTCAAATACCGCCGATTCAACTCAGACGGCCATTGTGGGCTTAGTGGGCCGCGCCCGAGGAACGGAAATCACCAGAAGCCGGGCAGGACTCCCGCTGCTGGCGAGTGGCCGTAGTTCTCTCGGAGAAGGAACTTGTTCACGCACCTCGCGTCACATGGAGGTTGTGAAACGGTCATTTATTAGCTTGTAATCACGCGGCAGCTGTTGTTTTGGCCTCTGTTGTGGCGGCTGCTGAACACGACTGTTCAGTTATAAGTGGTTTGATGGTGAAATTTTAAAACGATGATGGTTAATTAACTGTTGGTACAGGGTTGGTTGATTATTCCCCGTCGCACTGTTCGCTTCTCTCCGCAGCCGGAACGAAAACAGTGCCGACATCGCAACTCGGCCAAAGCTTCAGCGCATCCTTCTTCATCCGGCGGCCGAGGGTGTTCATGTGGCGTCTCCTGGTGGTGATTTTTTCCAATAAAACTGAAACCACTGGAAAGCAGTAGAGGACAGGAACCAGACCCCTCTGGGCAAGAATTTAAAGAGTTGCCCAGGGATAACCCCCCCCAACCCGCCTCACTTGTGATAAAGGGCGCTCTAATGGTATGCCCTGCTCTTCTCTAGGGCCCCCTGGTAAGGGCTCTAACCAGGGCCCCTCTTTTCTAGGACCCCTAATAGCCAGAAGTTGAAGTCAGTGCAGTGCCACAATGCCTTGTCCATTTTCATAAGGGGCCCAAAAGCATGGCTAGGGCCTGCAAAAGCATGGCTAGGGCCCAAAAGCATGGCTACAGGCCCCCAAAAGCATGGCTAGGGCCCCCCAAGAGGGCCTGGGGTCAAAGTCCTTAAAAAAATCCTTAAAATGGAGGGCCCTCGGAAATAAAAATATATTGTATCATAAATGTTGATAGGCATCGCAAAATGTTTTGGGCCCCTGGGCGCTGGCCCCATTGTCCCGGTCAGTAATCCAGCCATGCCTATAAGTAGCAGCCATGCTGTGTGAGTTGAAGCAGATCATGTTAAACTGAAAGTTTCATCTTTAATCTACTTTGTGTTTGATGTTCATTTAATGTTCCTGTCTGTGTCTGTTTCCACATGTTGCTTCTAAACCAGCCAATCAGAGCAGAGCTCAGCAAATTATTCATAACCAAGGAGAACAGCTCGTTTCATTCTAGGACCAAATCATGGCGTAGGTGTAAATGGGTGTGTAAAAGAGCATCTGAGCATTTTTTTCTCAGAGAAAGGTTACATATCTTCTACGTAGACACGAGAGAGCAATTTGAAGAATATTAAAGAAATGCTTTCTATGGTACCTTTAAAAAAACTTTCAGATGTTTGGTTATTCAGTCATGAGCTCATCCAGAAAGCAGAGCAGGACCAAATCATAGGAGTAAACGGATAACTAAAGACACATACCTTCTATGTAAAACATCAGGAAACCATTTAAAATGCTGAAAAAATGCTTTACGGCACCTTTAAAAGTCCTTCAGACGTTCGGTTACCTTCACCACCACCAGCTTCTCCAGAACTCAGCATGTTACATATTGTTACTTGTTTACAAGAATGATCTCAGTAAGAAGGAGAAATACTGGAAAAGCAAGGACAATAGTCACTTGTTAACTAACTCCTGAATAGAATCAGACATACTGGATGGAGAATGTACAGAATCTGGGGTTGCCAGGAATTCTAACACCGACCTTTAAAACTCTAACCTGACTCCAACACTGACTTGCCCTCTTCTCAAACCAGGTTGATTCTAGTTCACAAATCTCCACCCGCTCAGCATCACGGCCTTCTCCGAGCTCAGGCCTGTACGGTTAGGAGCTCTCGCCCTCTGGTGGCCAGTTTGTGTGTGGACGATCCCAACACAACACAGCCTGCAGTAACTGGGTTAGTCTCAAATATTAATCTGTGCTCTTGACAACATTTCACACCACGTAATTCTTTCATGACGGGTAGCCGGAATGTAGCTTCAATTAGGGCATGTTTTTAAGAAAGCTCCGGTTTATTTGGAGAGCAAAAAGTCTGCCAGTCCTATTTTTGGGGGACTTTTTAAACTGTATACTTCTTTATTTATATATTTGTTTATATTTCCGTTGACTGTATTGTGGAAAGCAAACAACACTACAATACTATAATCATATAAGCAGTGTTTTATTGTGGGATATGTTTTCCATAGAAGCAGAAGTTAATGAAAGAGTTAGATGACTGCTCACACACAGTTGTCAGGCCTCTTATGGAGGTCTCGTCCAGGTCACAGACGTACAGATGGAGTAGGACCCCCTCCTCCTTCTGCTCCCGGTGGGGTCGGTGCTCTGTTTGTTTTCTGCTGTGTAAATTAGTACTCATTCATTTGCTCAGTAATGACGTGGGAGAAGCTAATTAGGGCTGTTTGGGTGGGGTGGGGGGGTTTAATTAGGCTCTAGTGGGTTATGCTAATGAGACCTCTATACTTCTTTCCCCTTCCTCCTTCTCCCCATCTCCTCCTTTACCACTTTCTCATGCGTCTGATGGCCCGTATCAGCTGACGTGTCACTAATTTATTTATTTTTTATTAATTAAATTTTTTAACGAATGCCCCACATTGAAGAGAAATGTTTTTCCTCACATCTGGGAAGTTGGGCGCCGCCTCTCCACCTTACACCTCCACCTGCATCGGCCCCACCTCCAGCACCTCCACGGCAGAACATACAGAAACTCTACGTCCAGCTGCTGAACACCCAAGCAACACATAATATAAGACACATACAATAATTTAGATATGAATTATTATTATTAATTATTATTATTATTATTATTATTATTATTGTTTCATGAGTGTTCTTTGACATGCACAGCCCTGGCACATTCATAAGCGAGGCATAAAAAATGAAATGTGTGATCCAAACTGCACTGATTTCCATTTTAATGCCATATTGCGTTTAGTCTATATCCTGAAACATCAGAACAGCAGCTCATATATTAATCATGGCTTAAGCAAAGACAGAGATGAAGACTTTATTCTAAACTACAAATCTCAATATTTATTCCGCTTTGTTATTCCATCCGTTTCCGTTTCTCGCTTCGTCTGGTGCTGTTTGATGTCGCAATGCTCACTTCTTGGCTTCCTCTTTTTCTTTTTCTTTTATAACTGTAAAAAAAGGAAGAAAAAAATTTAAAAATCAGGATTTGAGAACTAATTAAGAAAAATAGTGTGGGGAAAACAAGCAGGAAATAAAAAGGGAGGAGAATCTAAAGTTCCTGGACGTCCAAATCAAAATCACAATATGGGGTCTGTCTCAAAACCTGTGGCTAGTATGTCTGAATACTCAGTAGTAAATCAGTAGGCGAGCGTGGCTAGTATGTCTGAATACTCAGTAGTAAATCAGTAGGCGAGCGCGGCTAGTATGTCTGAATACTCAGTAGTAAATCAGTAGGTGAGCGTGGCTAGTATGTCTGAATACTCAGTAGTAAATCAGTAGGCGAGCGCGGCTAGTATGTCTGAATACTCAGTAGTAAATCAGTAGGTGAGCGCGGCTAGTATGTCTGAATACTCAGTAGTAAATCAGTAGGCGAGCGTGGCTAGTATGTCTGAATACTCAGTAGTAAATCAGTAGGCGAGCGCGGCTAGTATGTCTGAATACTCAGTAGTAAATCAGTGGATGAGCGTGGCTAGTATGTCTGAATACTCAGTAGTAAATCAGTAGGCGAGCGCGGCTAGTATGTCTGAATACTCAGTAGTGAATCAGTAGGCGAGCGTGGCTAGTATGTCTGAATACTCAGTAGTAAATCAGTAGGCGAGCGCGGCTAGTATGTCTGAATACTCAGTAGTAAATCAGTAGGTGAGCGCGGCTAGTATGTCTGAATACTCAGTAGTAAATCAGTAGGCGAGCGTGGCTAGTATGTCTGAATCCTCAGTAGTAAATCAGTAGGCGAGCGCGGCTAGTATGTCTGAATACTCAGTAGTAAATCAGTAGGCGAGCGCGGCTAGTATGTCTGAATACTCAGTAGTAAATCAGTAGGCGAGCGCGGCTAGTATGTCTGAATACTCAGTAGTAAATCAGTAGGCGAGCGCGGCTAGTATGTCTGAATACTCAGTAGTAAATCAGTAGGCGAGCGCGGCTAGTATGTCTGAATACTCAGTAGTAAATCAGTAGGCGAGCGCGGCTAGTATGTCTGAATACTCAGTAGTAAATCAGTAGGCGAGCGCGGCTAGTATGTCTGAATACTCAGTAGTAAATCAGTAGGCGAGCGCGGCTAGTATGTCTGAATACTCAGTAGTAAATCAGTAGGCGAGCGTGGCTAGTATGTCTGAATCCTCAGTAGTAAATCAGTAGGCGAGCGCGGCTAGTATGTCTGAATACTCAGTAGTAAATCAGTAGGCGAGCGCGGCTAGTATGTCTGAATACTCAGTAGTAAATCAGTAGGCGAGCGCGGCTAGTATGTCTGAATACTCAGTAGTAAATCAGTAGGCGAGCGCGGCTAGTATGTCTGAATACTCAGTAGTAAATCAGTAGGCGAGCGCGGCTAGTATGTCTGAATACTCAGTAGTAAATCAGTAGGCGAGCGCGGCTAGTATGTCTGAATACTCAGTAGTAAATCAGTAGGTGAGCGCGGCTAGTATGTCTGAATACTCAGTAGTAAATCAGTAGGCGAGCGCGGCTAGTATGTCTGAATACTCAGTAGTAAATCAGTAGGCGAGCGCGGCTAGTATGTCTGAATACTCAGTAGTAAATCAGTAGGCGAGCGCGGCTAGTATGTCTGAATACTCAGTAGTACTCAGTAGTAGACCCATCAGTCCACTGTTGTGTGTTAAGGAAGAAGATACTCCATTGAAAACAAGAACATTTCAGTGTGATCCCAAATGAACCAATAGAAAACTCCAAAATAGCTTGGAAAAAATTCTGGTTCTGGTTATATATATATATATATATATATATATATATATATATATATATATATATATATATATATATATATATATATATATATATATATTGTACAATGATGATGGTATCTTCATCTACCCCTTCATCATAAATGGAAGCTATCAGAGGTGGACGTTTGGTTCCATTCACCACCACTGTGAAGAGTTGTGACAGCAAGTTTCTCTAGAAAGGGCTGTTTCACACCAAACCCACTCTGAAAGATTTTGTTGATACGTCAACCATTTAATTACAGACATTTTGAAAAACTGGAGTAGCTGCCCTTTAGGAAGCGTCAGAACTGCCAACTCACAAACTGCAGTCGTGTAATTAACTACATTTACATTCTGTATCGAGGTGCTAAAAGACTGTACGTTCTATTTGTTCCGATGCCAAGGAGTACCATAACGTGGCTCTCGATAAATATCTCTGCTTCCACTTGCAAACTGATGTGCCATGAATTAAAAATGCAAATGAGTTTCTCTGCTTGTTAATTAGTAGAGATGGAAGGATCGATCGGCTATGTATCGGTATCGGACGATTTTTAATCAAAATATGTGATCGGCCGATATTTCTCCAGTTTAGCCGATCCCGAGAGCCGATCGATGACGTTAAACAAATGAGCTTAATTTCTGTATTTCCAGCTAGTGTTTCATCCAGGAAGAGGAGAACCCCCTCCAGCCAGCTCCCTGCAATTCCTATCTGAACCACTAGGTGGAAACACACACCCTTTCATTCTCGACAGACTGACTAAAGCAGCGGCGTCGCAAGAAAAGTATGCGCTGATAGAAAACATGTCGTCCGTCTGGCAGTGTTTACCGTATGTGACACAGACTCATCCAGGACGTTTTTAAAATGTGTAAAATCAGCGTCTCGTAGACGAACCAAAGACATTTAACTACTAATCTGATACAGCACTGCACACAGCTGAACACAGTGAGTATCAGTAAACAGCAGAGCTAGCACGCACAGCTAACACAAAACTAATAACCCAGAACACCTACAGACCAGATACAAACAGAACAGCAGCAGTAATTCAATATTCTACATTTAATGATTACAGATTTAGTTTAAAATAACAGAGTCTGAGTTTAATGACTGCAGTTTTTACTGTATTTATTTAATTACCTTTTTTAGTTTTAAATTAAGGGTTTAAATGTAATGATTACAGTGTTGGATATTTGATGTCCTTTGTTTATATACTGTTAATTTTGTTAAAAATATTAATCTGTTTTATATGAGCTCCTTAAAAATGGTAATAAACCAGTTTAGACCATGTTTCATGATTTGCTTGCGCTAATATCTACATGTATCCTCCAGTGGCATATAGCCCCGCCCTCTATCGGTATCGGCTATCGGCCGATCGTGCTGAAAGTTGATCAGCGATCGGAATCAGCCTCAAAAACACTGATCGCTCCATCTCTGGTAATTAACAAAGTCAACAAACATTTGTAACAGTGTAATACGAGGAAGTGGATATTCTGTCTGAATGATGGAGGGGTGTGGGGGTGTTATTGTTTAGGTCGATTACCTCGGACCTCCAGCCTGCACTCCACCTGGTCCTCTCCCAGTTCGTTCACGGCCTTGCAGATGTACTGCCCCCCGTCAAACAGGCTGGGCTTACGGATGTTCAGAGTCAGCACTCCCTGGTTGTTCTGCATGAGGAACTTGGGATCTTCACCAATTATCATCTTATTCTTCATCCAGATGATCTTGGGCTGGACGAGCGAGGATCAAAGAGGATAAGAAAAAGTAGATTGAAGATGATTCTGATTGGCCATTAGCTGCAGCATGATGCCCTACGGTTAAATGAATATATCTACTGCCCACACACACACACACACACACACACACACTTACTTTGGGAAAGCCACGGACAGCGCAGCTGATGGCAGCGCTGTAGCCTGCAACCACAGACCTGTCCACAAGGGGCGTTATAAACTTGGGAGAGCTGTTCATGTCTCTCTCTTTGAATGGCAGTTGCTTACAGTGAAGACCTAGAAAAAGAAAACAAAGAAAAAAAATCTCTTTCTGATTTTAAAAGGATTTCTGTTCATTAAGAATGATCTGCTCATAAACGATGTTGAAGAAGAACGATAAAGAAAGAAACTCATTCAACATCCTGCACTTAAAACTGAAACTATATCCAAACAAACCTCCCTCCCTATATTCCTGTAACTCCTCTGTAACACACGGCACAGCTGTACCAATGTGTACAGATCATTCTGTAATATACTGTATTTTAATAGTTTTCATATGTCAGACCTGCATATGTATAGACACCCGTACATGCATACGTACAGATATTCACACAACTCTTCAGCTCACACACCGAGTCTATATCTGTTTATGTGTGGCATGTTTGCAGAAATACAGCGATTCTGATTCTGAAGTGATTCTGACTTGTTTCACCTTTGAGAATTATGATGAATTGAAAGGATTCATACAGTAAAATGAACTGAACGCCTTCCTGTAATATTTCTCAGACAAAAATAGAAATCAGTAGAAACTTCAGTAACATTTATCATAGCAAAGGAATTGAATTAACACTGTGTATGTGCTGTCGTGACAGATTTCCTTCAGTGATGTAACAGTGTCATGTTCCTATTAGCAGTAACTGTATTAATAGACTGCATTACGGTTGATGCCATGGCAGCTTGTGTCACATGCTTATTTTGTGCTGTGCGCCCCAATTAGACATCATGCCATCAAACACTATACTAGTATATCCATTTTTGGTGATTTTTATTTTTCTGCATCATTTGAACATGACAGCTGCCACTGTGTGTATGTATATATATATATATATATATATATATATATATATATATATATATATATATATATATATATATATATATATATATATATACACACACACACACTGTGACCCTGTTATGTTAATGCAGATAGCGGATAGTCCCCCATGAAAACCCTGCCATGACAGAGTTGTGGTTTTGTTATTGTAGTAGGCTTTTAAGTGTTACTGACTACTTACAATACTATGTGTGTGTCTGTGTACACTAAATTAATCTAAATCTTAACTAACATTCTTTCTCAGAATGACTTTCCCTGAACTCTTCCTCCTCTCACAGCAATGACATCACTGTACGCATCATCAGTGGAGACTGTTATGGGTGCCGCAGCTCTCAGTTCCATAAGTTCGAGTTTTGCCGTAATGCGCGGGCATGTTGACAGTAGTGTTGCACCGATACCGATGCGGTACTGGTATCGGCGCCGATACAGGCACTTACACACAGTATCGGTATCAGCAATACAGAGCGCCGATACCATGAAGCTTATTGACTAAATGGCTGCACGTGTTTCTGCATTGTGCCAATTTTTATTTTTTCAGAGCTCTGAAACTTTTTAATGTGCAGTTACTCCACCAGTAAATGGTTTTCTTTCAAGATTATTGTATCTTATTCAGAATAAGATATTTAAAAAATACAACATATAAAAGTGGAACACTATAAATATCAGGATTTATAGCCATATATCGAGCATTTAAGTCAGAGTTGGTATCGGTATCGGTACTCGGTATCGGCAGATACCTAAAAAGCTGGTATACCAACACTATACCTAAAAAGCTGGTATCGGTATTGGTATCAGTGAGGAAAAAGTGGTATCGGTGCATCCCTAGTTGACAGGCATATTTTTAAAGCCTTGCTTTGTGCATGAATGATGTCAGCAGATCTAACGTTACTGGCCTAAATGAATTTATGAGGAAATGAAAATCTCGCCCTGCCTGTTTCCCCTGTCTGGTCTCGTCTGTCTACGTTCATGTTTACGCTCCCTCGTCCGTCCCATGTGCTTCTGTTTACGTTCCTGGTTTGTCATGTGATCCGCGTCTCCTCCCAGTGTCACCAGCGGTCTCTTGTTTCCTCTCGTTATCAGGTGTATATAGTCTGCTTGTTTTGTGCTCTCTCCTGTGGTTCTTTTTGTATTTGTATCTGTAGAAGGTTCGTAATTCCTGTTTTCTGCTCCCTGTTTGTGTTCTCGTGTTTTGTTTTGTTTTGTTCCATTAAATACTTTAAGTTTGCGCGTGTATCCGCTCTTGTCTGCTCCTCGCCTCCCGCCTGACACTCTGTTTCGTGAAAAGCTTTTGTACAAATTTAAATTAAAGCTGACAAAAGTAAATAGACAAAGGGTGCGACTGTAATACTACATATAATAACAGTGGAAACAGGAATAAGTGAGAATACTACTATGATTAGGAAATTACAATATACGCCAATCAGAAATAATTGATTGATTTGAATCTAGACGAGAGATTGGTGGTTTTATAAGCCGTGACTGGTTAGTAGTCTGTATGTTTCTCGGTGGTTAGCTGGAGAACACTGCCTGAGACACTCAGGTTCTGTAAAATATGGGACGACTTCACACATATTTGTTAAAACCAGTTAATAAAAAGTTCCTAAATATGTTTGGCTCACACATGACATTTAGTATTCATATTTAATTATATTTATAAATGATTCACTGAGAAAGCGAATGAATCATTCGAGCGTTGGTCCACCCAGTGACACTGACATGGGACTCATATCGTAACCACACAAACAAGAAGGTGCAGCTGCAGCGAATACAATGAAAATATTTATATATAATAATGAAACCACCTCCTAGCATCTGTCCACATATCAGCTCCGCTGACCATACAGGACCTCCACTCACTGTCCACTGTATCAGCTCCACTGATCATACAGGACCTCCACTCACTGTCCACTGTATCAGCTCCACTGACCATACAGGACCTCCACTCACTGTCCACTGTATTAGCTCCACTGACCATACAGGACCTACACTCACTGTCCACTGTATCAGCTCCACTGACCATACAGGAGCTCCACTTACAGACTGTAACTTTATACTTTATTACTCTGTTCTTTAATGATCAGGACCCCCACAGAGCAGATACTATTAGGGAGGTGGGTGATTCTCAGCACTGCGGTGACACTGACATGGTGGTGGTGGTGGTGTGTTAGTGTGTGTTGTGCTGGTGTGAGTGGATCAGACACCACAGTGTCACTGCTGGACTGAGAACTGTCCAAAACTATCCAGACAGCAGTGTCCTGTGGGCGGCGTCCTGTGTCCACTGATGAAGAACTAGAGGAACACAAACTGTGCAGCAGCAGATGAGCTACTGTCTCTGACTTTACATCTACAAGGTGGACCATCAAGTAGTAGGAGTGTCTAATAGAGTGGACAGTGAGTGGACGTCTAACCTGTTTTGGCGATGACGGCCTTATTCTTGCTGACTCCCGCGTCCTCGCTCAGGCCGCAGATATTTTCGCTGAAAACACGGAAGGAGTACTCGTTCCCCATCACCAGGTCGGACACGGTGCAGCTGGGCCTGCGGTTGTGCTCGAATACAGTGAACCACTCCTGCACGAACACACACATACACACACACACACACACACACACACACACACAGCTCACTGGAAGGCTCATAACTCACACAGCACAGTAAATATATACATATACACATACCACACACAGGGCACGATGACCCCCCCCATCTAATAAAGTATAGAACACCTGTGTGTGTATGTTTTCTGTGCTGACCTTAGTCTTCATGTCAGCCTTCTGGATGGTGTATCCAGTGATTTCGCTGTTGCCGTTGTCTTTGGGGGGTTTCCATTCCAGAGCAGCGTTAAAACCCCAGACATCAGTCACGGTGACAGCTATGGGGGGGCCTGGCTTCTCTGTGTCCATAAGGAGTAGTGTGTATTTGTGTGTGTGTGTGTGTGTGTGTGTATTTGGGAAAGTGAAAGAGAGAGGAGAAAAAAAGAGAAAGACATCACTACACCGCTAAACATAGACACAGTGTCCTCGTTTTAACTAAGACAGGTTCTAGTGAGGTAATCGAAGGAGAAAGAGATGCAGAGAACAGGAAGAGAGGATGAGAGAGATGAAAGAGGGTGATGAACACATCTGGGGTGCTTCCTCGTATGATGGTGCTTCAGTTTCCAGTACACACTGGGATTGGTTCAGCAGTGCACACTGGGAGCCCCAACGCTTAGATATTATTATGTAGCCTTTTTATATCTTAATGTGTCTGAACATTACGACTCTGAGTTGTTGTCCAAAGAAAAAACATTTTTGGCCGATTTTATTTTCCTAACTCATTTGAACACAACAGCTGCTCTTTATATCTTTATATCTTATGAAAATGTAATAATGAATGGACCAATAGAAATGCTCCAAATTTATTTGGAAAAAATTCTGGTTCCAATGACTTCCAAGTCTTGAAAAGTGTAAAGTTGCTACTTTAGAGGGTTTTTTTTGTTGTTGTAAAACTTTTTGGTACATCAGATAAAGATCACTTTAAATTAACAAGACTTTCAAAGTAAACTGACAACACAGAATAAATATCAAAGGATCATTTGTAATTTAAACTAACCTGGTTTATATATATATATATATATATATACATATATATATATATATTATATATATATATATATACTGGCCTAGTTTTCCCACCGTGGAGCTTCCAGTAGAATGAACAGAGTATAAGGAGTGTGAACAGCGTATGAGGAGTGTAAACAAAGTGTGAGGAGTATGAACAGAGTATAAGGAGTATAAACAGAGTATTAGGAGTGTGAACAGCGTATGAGGAGTGTAAACAAAGTGTGAGGAGTATGAACAGAGTATAAGGAGTATAAATAGAGTATAAGGAGTGTGAACAGCGTATGAGGAGTGTAAACAGAGTGTGAGGAGTATGAACAGAGTATAAGGAGTATAAACAGAGTATAAGGAGTGTGAACAGCGTATGAGGAGTGTAAACAGAGTGTGAGGAGTGTGAACAGAGTATAATGAGTATAAATAGAGTATAAGGAGTGTGAACAGCGTATGAGGAGTGTAAACAGAGTGTGAGGAGTATGAACAGAGTATAATGAGTATAAATAGAGTATAAGGAGTGTGAACAGCGTATGAGGAGTGTAACAGAGTGTGAGGAGTATGAACAGAGTATAAGGAGTATAAACAGAGTATAAGGAGTGTGAACAGCGTATGAGGAGTGTAAACAGAGTGTGAGGAGTGTGAACAGAGTATAAGGAGTATAAATAGAGTATAAGGAGTGTGAACAGCGTATGAGGAGTGTAAACAGAGTGTGAGGAGTATGAACAGAGTATAAGGAGTATAAACAGAGTATAAGGAGTGTGAACAGCGTTTGAGGAGTGTAAACAGAGTGTGAGGAGTGTGAACAGAGTATAAGGAGTATAAATAGAGTATAAGGAGTGTGAACAGCGTATGAGGAGTGTAAACAGAGTGTGAGGAGTGTGAACAGAGTATAAGGAGTATAAATAGAGTATAAGGAGTGTGAACAGCGTATGAGGAGTGTAAACAGAGTGTGAGGAATATGAACAGAGTATAAGGAGTGTAAACAGAGTGTGAGGAGTATGAACAGAGTATAAGGAGTGTAAAGAGAGTGTGAGGAGTATGAACAGAGTATAAGGAGTGTAAACAGAGTGTGAGGAGTATGAACAGAGTATAAGGAGTGTAAACAGAGTGTGAGGAGTGTAAACAGAGTGTGAGGAGTATAAACAGAGTATAAGGAGTATGAACAGAGTATGGGAGGTACTGGGTACTTGGAGGAGTTTGGGTGGTCCTTGGAGGAGTCTGGGTGGTACTGGGAGGAATTTAGGGGAAAGTGGGAGGAGTTTGGGTGGTACTGGGAGGAGTTGGGGGGGGTACTGGGAGGAGTTTGGGGGGAACTGGGAGGAGTTTGAGCAGTACTGGGAGGAGTTTGGGGGTACTGGGAGGAGTTTGGGGGTACTGGGAGGAGTTTGAGTAGTACTGAGAGGAGTTTGGGGGTACTGGGAGGACTTTGGGGGTACTGGGAGGAGTTTGGGTGGTACTGGGAGGAGTTTGAGCGGTACTGGGAGGAGTTTGGGGGTACTGGGAGGAGTTTGAGCGGTACTGGGAGGAGTTTGGGGGTACTGGGAGGAGTTTGAGTGGTACTGGGAGGAGTTTGAGCGGTACTGGGAGGAGTTTGGGGGTACTGGGAGGAGTTTGGGGTACTGGGAGGAGTTTGAGCGGTACTGGGAGGAGTTTGGGGGTACTGGGAGGAGTTTGAGCGGTACTGGGAGGAGTTTGGGGGGTACTGGGAGGAGTTTGAGCAGTACTGGGAGGAGTTTGGGGGTACTGGGAGGAGTTTGGGGGTACTGGGAGGAGTTTGAGTGGTACTGGGAGGAGTTTGGGGGTACTGGGAGGAGTTTGAGCGTTACTGGGAGGAGTTTGAGTGGTACTGGGAGGAGTTTGGGGTACTGGGAGAAGTTTGAGCGGTACTGGGAGGAGTTTGGGGGTACTGGGAGGAGTTTGAGCGGTACTGGGAGGAGTTTGGGGTACTGGGAGGAGTTTGGGGGTACTGGGAGGAGTTTGAGTGGTACTGGGAGGAGTTTGGGGGTACTGGGAGGAGTTTGAGCGGTACTGGGAGGAGTTTGGGGGTACTGGGAGAAGTTTGAGCGGTACTGGGAGGAGTTTGGGGTTACTGGGAGGAGTTTGAGCGGTACTGGGAGGAGTTTGGGGGTACTGGGAGGAGTTTGAGCGTTACTGGGAGGAGTTTGGGGGTACTGGGAGGAGTTTGAGTGGTACTGGGAGGAGTTTGGGGGTACTGGGAGGAGTTTGAGTGGTACTGGGAGGAGTTTGGGGGTACTGGGAGGAGTTTGAGCGGTACTGGGAGGAGTTTGGGGGTACTGGGAGGAGTTTGGGGGTCCTGGGAGGAGTTTGAGCGGTACTGGGAGGAGTTTGGGGGTACTGGGAGGAGTTAGGGGGGTACTGGGAGGAGTTTGAGCGGTACTGGGAGGAGTTTGGGGGTCCTGGGAGGAGTTTGAGCGGTACTGGGAGGAGTTAGAGCGGTACTGGGAGGAGTTTGGGGGTCCTGGGAGGAGTTTGAGCGGTACTGGGAGGAGTTTGGGGGTACTGGGAGGAGTTTGAGCGGTACTGGGAGGAGTTTGGGGGTACTGGGAGGAGTTTGGGGGTACTGGGAGGAGTTTGAGCGGTACTGGGAGGAGTTTGGGGGTACTGGGAGGAGTTTGGGGGTACTGGGAGGAGTTTGAGTGGTACTGGGAGGAGTTTGGGGGTACTGGGAGGAGTTTGAGCGGTACTGGGAGGAGTTTGGGGGTACTGGGAGGAGTTTGGGGGTCCTGGGAGGAGTTTGAGCGGTCCGTGGAGGAGTTTGGGGGTACTGGGAGGAGTTTGGGGGTACTGGGAGGAGTTTGAGTGGTACTGGGAGGAGTTTGGGGGTACTGGGAGGAGTTTGGGGGTACTGGGAGGAGTTTGGGGGTACTGGGAGGAGTTTGGGGGTCCTGGGAGGAGTTTGAGCGGTCCGTGGAGGAGTTTGGGGGTACTGGGAGGAGTTTGGGGGTACTGGGAGGAGTTTGAGTGGTACTGGGAGGAGTTTGGGGGTACTGGGAGGAGTTTGGGGGTACTGGGAGGAGTTTGGGGGTACTGGGAGGGGTTAGTGGATGTATGTGAGTGTGAGTGTATTTGGCATTAATCCTCAACGTGCTGCGGGATGCTGGCGGCTCAGTGTGACTAAGTGACTGTCTGGCTCATCAGAGCGGTTCCAGCGCTCTCATTAGCTCCTCTCCCAGCGGGAAAACGGACTGAGGGTCCGTTAATCCTGTCCTAATCCTGCCCTACACCCGCAATAATCCCAACCATTCCCCGAGGAATAATCCTCACAGGCCATCCAACCTATTCCACCCGCTGCTCCCGAACGACTGCGACTATTAGAAGTCAGAAATTCAGTGGGTGGGAGATCAGACATTTCATAACCACAGAAAAAAGGCGGCCCGGACCGGTCAGTCCATTTAACCAAACATTTAATAAAGAACTTCAGTGTAAATCCATTACGTCCAGTGAGTTACAGAAAACTCTGTAATCCATGTTTAAGTACGGACGTCTCAGAGGAGGTTCTTTAGAAACTGCAAGAGCAGTGACGGAACCGCTCTCACATATCTGCACTAGTCTAACCCACAACTGGTAGTGTATCTAAAGCGTTTGGCTGGTAGTGTATCTAAAACGTTTGACTGGTAGTGTATCTAAAGCGTTTGTCTGGTAGTGTATCTAAAGCGTTTGTCTGGTAGTGTATCTAAAACGTTTGTCTGGTAGTGTATCTAAAACGTTTGGCTGGTAGTGTATCTAAAACGTTTGTCTGGTAGTGTATCTAAAACGTTTGTCTGGTAGTGTATCTAAAACGTTTGTCTGGTAGTGTATCTAAAACGTTTGGCTGGTAGTGTATCTAAAACGTTTGTCTGGTAGTGTATCTAAAGCGTTTGTCTGGTAGTGTATCTAAAACGTTTGTCTGGTAGTGTATCTAAAACGTTTGGCTGGTAGTGTATCTAAAACGTTTGTCTGGTAGTGTATCTAAAACGTTTGTCTGGTAGTGTATCTAAAACGTTTGGCTGGTAGTGTATCTAAAGCGTTTGTCTGGTAGTGTATCTAAAACGTTTGACTGGTAGTGTATCTAAAACGTTTGTCTGGTAGTGTATCTAAAACGTTTGGCTGGTAGTGTATCTAAAGCGTTTGTCTGGTAGTGTATCTAAATCGTTTGTCTGGTAGTGTATCTAAAACGTTTGGCTGGTAGTGTATCTAAAACGTTTGACTGGTAGTGTATCTAAAACGTTTGGCTGGTAGTGTATCTAAAACGTTTGACTGGTAGTGTATCTAAAACGTTTGTTTGGTAGTGTATCTAAAACGTTTGGCTGGTAGTGTATCTAAAGCGTTTGTCTGGTAGTGTATCTAAAACGTTTGACTGGTAGTGTATCTAAAACGTTTGACTGGTAGTGTATCTAAAACGTTTGGCTGGTAGTGTATCTAAAGCGTTTGTCTGGTAGTGTATCTAAAACGTTTGGCTGGTAGTGTATCTAAAACGTTTGACTGGTAGTGTATCTAAAACGTTTGGCTGGTAGTGTATCTAAAACGTTTGACTGGTAGTGTATCTAAAACGTTTGGCTGGTAGTGTATCTAAAACGTTTGACTGGTAGTGTATCTAAAACGTTTGACTGGTAGTGTACTAAAACGTTTGACTGGTAGTGTACTAAAACGTTTGACTGGTAGTGTATCTAAAACGTTTAACTGGTAGTGTATCTAAAACGTTTGTCTGGTAGTGTATCTAAAACGTTTGGCTGGTAGTGTATCTAAAGCGTTTGTCTGGTAGTGTATCTAAAACGTTTGGCTGGTAGTGTATCTAAAACGTTTGACTGGTAGTGTATCTAAAACGTTTGTCTGGTAGTGTATTAAAACGTTTGACTGGTAGTGTATCTAAAACGTTTGGCTGGTAGTGTATCTAAAACGTTTAACTGGTAGTGATCTAAAACGTTTGTCTGGTAGT
>CM038719.1:3938191-3948191 GCA_021613375.1 Megaleporinus macrocephalus
ATCAAAACGAGATCTACAAGCTAGTATCAAAACGAGACCTACAAGCTAGTATCAAAGTGAGACCTACAAGCTAGTATCAAAACGAGACCTACAAGATAGTATCAAACTGAGACCTACAAGCTACTATCAAAGCAAGATCTACAAACTAGTATCAAAACGAGATCTACAAACTAGTACCAAAACGAGACCTACAAGCTAGTACCAAAACGAGACCTACAAGCTAGTATCAAAGCAAGATCTACAAGCTAGTATCAAAATGAGATCTACAAGCTAGTACCAAAACAAGATCTACAAGCTAGTACCAAAACAAGATCTACAAGCTAGTACTAAAACAAGATCTACAAGCTAGTACTAAAACAAGATCTACAAGCTAGTACCAAAACAAGATCTACAAGCTAGTACTAAAACAAGATCTACAAGCTAGTACCAAAACAAGATCTACAAGCTAGTACTAAAACAAGACCTACAAGCTAGTACCAAAACAAGATCTACAAGCTAGTACTAAAACAAGATCTACAAGCTAGTACTAAAACAAGATCTACAAGCTAGTACCAAAACAAGATCTACAAGCTAGTACTAAAACAAGACCTACAAGCTAGTATCAAAACGAGATCTACAAGCTAGTACCAAAACAAGATCTGAAAACTAGTATCAAAACGAGATCTACAAGATAGTACCAAAACAAGACCTACAAGCTAGTACCAAAACAAGATCTGAAAACTAGTATCAAAACGAGACCTACAAGCTAGTACCAAAACAAGATCTGAAAACTAGTATCAAAACGAGACCTACAAGGTTGTACCGAAACAAGACCTACAAGCTAGTATCAAAACGAGATCTACAAGCTAGATATATGAGATACAGGTCTTTGGACAGCGAGGACATATTCTGTAGTGGTCACAAACTCAGCTTACCGAGGGGCCAGTAGCTAGGTGGTGGTGAAAGTAGATTACATATACACGTACAGTAAACGGTCCAGAGCTCAGTCAAATGAAGAGATGTTACATTTAACAACTGGATTATAAGGGGCTCCTGTTGTGACAGTATGGACATCACTGTCCCTGCTGAATGCTAAATTCTGACAAGTCATGAATGAATTACCCACTTTCACCCACCCCCTAACAAATTCAGACCCCACACTCAATCACCGCTTTACCTGTTTCTGTCTCTACCTGTGTTCTATCTTTAACATTTACACTGAACACATCCTGTGTTTCGACAAGTCTGTGACCCCCACAAGCAGGTTCCTGGTCCGGGTTCTCACCTCCTTCAACGCAATACTCGATGATGTATCCATCCACCCCACCTGCACCGATCCTGTCTGGGGGGAGCCACTTCAGGGCACATGTGTCATCAGTGATATCGTCCACCATCAGCCTGGTGGGCTCACTGGTTGGGGCTGGAGATGAAAGAAACAGGGGGGATACATTTATAATTATTATAAATAATTCTCATTTGCTTTAAACTATCAAACATTTTCAGCGTTATAATAATAATACCAGGGAGGTGGGAGGGTGGTGTTCTCAGAGTTTCTCTGGTGGTCAGTAAGGGGATTAAAACTCTCTGATGAGATTTAATTAAATCTGTGTTAAATCATAAAAAGCACAGAAAGTGCTGTAAAGATAAAATGCTCTACGCACCGATAGGCATGAAGGGTTTGGAGGAGACGCTGGGCTGGGAGACGCCGATGCCATTAACAGCGAACACCCTCATCTCATACAACACGCCCTCAATCATCTTCTTTGCCTCGTACGTGGTCGTCTCATAGATGTCAAAGTTAAGCTTAGTCCATCTGGATGAGCCCTTTTTCTTCCTCTCCATCAGATACCCTGAAAACAAGATCTACAAGCTAGTACCAGAACAAGACCAACAAGCTAGTGCCAAAACAGGACCTACAAGCTAGTACCAGAACAAGACCTACGAGCTAGTACCAAAACAAGATCTGCAAGTTAGTACCAAAACAAGATCAAGATCTACAAGCTAGTACCAAACCAAGATCAAGATCTATAAGCTAGTACCAAAACGAGCCCTACAAGCTAGTACCAAACCAGATCAAGATCTACAAGCTAGCATCAAAACAAGACCTACAAGCTAGTACCAAAACAAGATCAAGATCTACAATCTAGTACCAAAACAAGACCTACAAGCTAGTACCAAAACAAGATCAAGATCTACAAGCTAGTACCAAAACACGATCAAGATCTACAAGCTAGTACTAAAACAAGATCAAGATCTACAAGCTAGTACTAAAACAAGATCAATATCTACAAGCTAGTACTAAAACAAGATGAATGACTACAGGCTAGTACCAAAACAAGATCAAGGACTATAAGCTTGTACCAAAACAAGATCAAGATCTACAAGCTTGTACCAAAACAAGATCAAGGACTATAAGCTAGTACCAAAACAACATCAAGGACTATAAGCTAGTACCAAACAAGATCAAGGACTATAAGCTCGTACCAAAACAAGATCAAGATCTACAAGCTAGTACCAAAACAAGATCAAGATCTACAAGCTAGTACTAAAACAAGATCAAGGACTATAAACTTGTATCAAAACAAGACATACCATCTAGTACTAAAACCAGATCAAGATCTACAAGCTAGTACTAAAACAAGATCAAGATCTACAAGCTAGTACCAAAACAAGATCAAGATCTACAAGCTAGTACCAAAACAAGATCAATGACTACAAGCTAGTACTAAAACAAGATCAAGGACTATAAACTTGTATCAAAACAAGACATACCATCTAGTACTAAAACCAGATCAAGATCTACAAGCTAGTACTAAAACCAGATCAAGATCTACAAGCTAGTACTAAAACAAGATCAAGATCTACAAGCTAGTACTAAAACAAGATCAAGATCTACAAGCTAGTACTAAAACAAGATCAAGGACTATAAACTTGTATCAAAACAAGACATACCATCTAGTACTAAAACCAGATCAAGATCTACAAGCTAGTACTAAAACAAGATCAAGATCTACAAGCTAGTACTAAAACAAGATCAAGATCTACAAGCTAGTACTAAAACAAGATGAATGACTACAGGCTAGTACCAAAACAAGATCAAGATCTACAAGCTTGTACCAAAACAAGATCAAGGACTATAAGCTAGTACCAAAACAACATCAAGGACTATAAACTTGTATCAAAACAAGACATACAAGCTAGTACTAAAACCAGATCAAGATCTACAAGCTAGTACTAAAACAAGATGAATGACTACAGGCTAGTACCAAAACAAGATCAAGATCTACAAGCTTGTACCAAAACAAGATCAAGATCTACAAGCTAGTACCAAAACGAGACCTACAAGCTACAAAAACATTAAAACATTAAAATAAATATCCAAAATACCGATGTTGGAATATAAAAATAAACAGATTTTGCTGCAGATCTGTGTATAAAATGATTTCAGTTTAATAAAGAGTAAAAGAGATTCTAATATTCTACAGGTCCCAAACATTTGCAGGAAGCTGTACAAACACTGAAGCTTTTGATAATGAGATGTCTTAATAATAACTAAGAAGTTTTATTATTTAATAATAACTTTTACTGTTTACCAGAATGTCTCGTCTGAATGAAGCACAGTCACAGCAGCAATAACTACAGCTCAGCAGTAGCACGCTCTCATGTACATCCTCTCTTTTGGAAAGATTCAAACTCAACCAAACAACCTGAACAGAAACAAGCCTGTCCAGTTGGAGACGCTTGCCTTTGACTGGGGCGCCACCATCAAATTTCGGTGCATCCCACAGGATGGTGGCCGTGTCCTCTCCAACCCCGGTGCAGCGGACATTCTCAGGGGGATCAGGAACATCTAAACACAACAGAGAGGAGATGAGTGCAGAGAAGGTGAAGGTTTTATGGTTACTTTAAAAACCTTTCATAACCAGAACATAAGCAGCTTATTAACTACACATACAACTTCAAACAACTCTTGAAAATATTATAGATGGAGACCTTCAGTCTATCAGCTCCACTGACTGTCTACTGTATCAGCTCCACTGACCATACAGGAGCTCCACTCACTGTCTACTGTATCAGCTCCACTGACCATACAGGACCTCCACTCACTGTCCACTGTATCAGCTCCACTGACCATACAGGACCTCCACTCACTGTCCACTGAATCAGCTCCACTGACCATACAGGACCTCCACTCACTGTCCACTGTATCAGCTCCACTGACCATACAGGACCTACACTCACTGTCCACTGTATCAGCTCCACTGATCATACAGGACCTACACTCACTGTCCACTGTATCAGCTCCACTGATCATACAGGACCTACACTCACTGTCCACTGTATCAGCTCCACTGACCATACAGGACCTCCACTCACTGTCCACTGTATCAGCTCCACTGACCATACAGGACCTCCACTCACTGTCCACTGTATCAGCTCCACTGACCATACAGGACCTCCACTCACTGTCCACTGTATCAGCTCCACTGACCATACAGGACCTCCACTCACTGTCCACTGTATCAGCTCCACTGACCATACAGGACCTCCACTCACTGTCCACTGTATCAGCTCCACTGACCATACAGGACCTCCACTCACTGTCCACTGTATCAGCTCTACTGACCATACAGGACCTCCACTCACTGTCCACTGTATCAGCTCCACTGATCATACAGGACCTCCACTCACTGTCCACTGTATCAGCTCCACCGACCATACAGGACCTCCACTCACTGTCCACTGTATCAGCTCCACCGACCATACAGGACCTCCACTCACTGTCCACTGTATCAGCTCCACAGACCATACAGGACCTCCACTCACTGTCCACTGTATCAGCTCCACTGACCATACAGGACCTCCACTCACTGTCCACTGTATCAGCTCCACCGACCATACAGGACCTCCACTCACTGTCCACTGTATCAGCTCCACAGACCATACAGGACCTCCACTCACTGTCCACTGTATCAGCTCCACTGACCATACAGGACCTCCACTCACTGTCCACTGTATCAGCTCCACTGACCATACAGGACCTCCACTCACTGTCCACTGTATCAGCTCCACTGACCATACAGGACCTCCACTCACTGTCCACTGTATCAGCTCCACTGACCATACAGGACCTCCACTCACTGTCCACTGTATCAGCTCCACTGACCATACAGGACCTCCACTCACTGTCCACTGTATCAGCTCCACTGACCATACAGGACCTCCACTCACTGTCCACTGTATCAGCTCTACTGACCATACAGGACCTCCACTCACTGTCCACTGTATCAGCTCCACTGATCATACAGGACCTCCACTCACTGTCCACTGTATCAGCTCCACCGACCATACAGGACCTCCACTCACTGTCCACTGTATCAGCTCCACCGACCATACAGGACCTCCACTCACTGTCCACTGTATCAGCTCCACCGACCATACAGGACCTCCACTCACTGTCCACTGTATCAGCTCCACAGACCATACAGGACCTCCACTCACTGTCCACTGTATCAGCTCCACTGACCATACAGGACCTCCACTCACTGTCCACTGTATCAGCTCCACCGACCATACAGGACCTCCACTCACTGTCCACTGTATCAGCTCCACAGACCATACAGGACCTCCACTCACTGTCCACTGTATCAGCTCCACTGACCATACAGGACCTCCACTCACTGTCCACTGTATCAGCTCCACTGACCATACAGGACCTCCACTCACTGTCCACTGTATCAGCTCCACTGACCATACAGGACCTCCACTCACTGTCCACTGTATCAGCTCCACTGACCATACAGGACCTCCACTCACTGTCCACTGTATCAGCTCCACTGACCATACAGGACCTCCACTCACTGTCCACTGTATCAGCTCCACTGACCATACAGGACCTCCACTCACTGTCCACTGTATCAGCTCTACTGACCATACAGGACCTCCACTCACTGTCCACTGTATCAGCTCCACTGATCATACAGGACCTCCACTCACTGTCCACTGTATCAGCTCCACCGACCATACAGGACCTCCACTCACTGTCCACTGTATCAGCTCCACCGACCATACAGGACCTCCACTCACTGTCCACTGTATCAGCTCCACTGACCATACAGGACCTCCACTCACTGTCCACTGTATCAGCTCCACTGACCATACAGGACCTCCACTCACTGTCCACTGTATCAGCTCTACTGACCATACAGGAGCTCCACTTACAGACTGTAGTTCATCTGATTCTCTGTATACTTTATTACTCTGTTCTTTAATGATCAGGACCCCCAAAGGACCCCCACAGAGCAGATACTATTAGGGAGGTGGATCATTCTCAGCACTGCAGAGACACTGACGTTGTGGTGGTGTGTCAGTAGTGTGTGCTGTGCTGGTGTGAGTGGATCAGACACAGCAGTGCTGCTGCTGCTGGAGTGTTTAAACACCTCAGTGTCACTGCTGGACTGAGAATCGTCCACCAACAAAAACTATCCAGACAGCAGTGTCCTGTGGGCGGCGTCCTGTGTCCACTGATGAAGAACTAGAGGAACACAAACTGTGCAGCAGCAGATGAGCTACTGTCTCTGACTTTACATCTACAAGGTGGACCAGCAAGTAGTAGGAGTGTCTAATAGAGTGGAGTGAGTGGACACAGTGTTTCAACACTCCAGCAGCAGCACTGCTGTGTCTGATCAATTCACATCAGCACAACACACACTAACACACCACCACCAAGTCAGTGTCACTGCAGTTCTGAGAATGACCCACCTCCCTAATAGTATCTGCTCTGTGGTGGTCCTGTGGGGGTCCTGATCATTAAAGAACAGAGTAAAAAAGTATACAGAGAATCAGATGAACTACAGTCTGTAAGTGGAGCTCCTGTATGGTCAGTAGAGCTGATACAGTGGACAGTGAGTGGAGGTCCTGTATGGTCAGTGGAGCTGATACAGTGGACAGTGAGTGGAGGTCCTGTATGGTCAGTGGAGCTGATACAGTGGACAGTGAGTGGAGGTCCTGTATGGTCAGTGGAGCTGATACAGTGGACAGTGAGTGGAGGTCCTGTATGGTCAGTGGAGCTGATACAGTGGACAGTGAGTGGAGGTCCTGTATGGTCAGTGGAGCTGATACAGTGGACAGTGAGTGGAGGTCCTGTATGGTCAGTGGAGCTGATACAGTGAGTGGAGATATAAGGAGGTGGTTTAATGTATGGCTGATGATTTAAGCTGGTGTAAAACTAAAGATAAACTAACTTCAGGTACCAAACAAGTCTTGTCTGACTGACTGCATGTGGAGAAGATGGAAAACTGTGTAAATCCAGTTTAGGTTATTAAAGCAGCCTCTCACCGACAACCCTGACGTTCAGCTCAGCCTTGTCTTCTCCTGCAGGGTTGGTGACAGTGATACCGTAGAGGCCTTCATCTCCTCTCTCTGCTCCCTCTATCACAAAGCTGCACAGGTTCTTCCTGTTCTCCACTCGCACCCGGCCCTCAGCGCTCGAGATTTCCTGCCCACATCACACACACACACACACTTCTGTTTATTTTTATATCTATATTTATGAGAACATCCATAGCACATTCAGTTTTTCGGGTGAAATAAGCGAAGAGGGTCAGCTGACCATTTATGACCCTCCATTATGATGACACTGTGTGCACTACAGCAAGTTCAGGTGTTTCAAAATATACACGATGTGCTTTTAACCACAGTCTGATAAGAAAAACGCCAAATCATTATTTAGGTCAAACTTAAAGGCTAAGCCCCACTTATGGACCCCCTGGTGATTTCACATTGTTTTAGAAACTGGAAATATATAAACATGACTTAAAATGAAATTCACTGCTTAATTTGCTCTAAATTAGACTATTTTAATTCAACTGATGGAAAAACCCACTCGCTACGGAAACTCCTGAACGCTACCGTGTGACGTCACTGGTGGACGACAGTGAACAGCATGCTGGTACAACAGCACTATGACTGACTGGGACTGAGAATGTTCCAGAACTGCTTCTTCAGATTCTGATGATATTTATGAATTTGAATCTGAAAGAGCTGTAATGTAGAAATAGACCACCATATCACTTAGTCCTAATACTTTTAGACCACCATATCACTTAGTCCTAATACTTTTAGACCACCATATCACTTAGTCCTGATACTTTTAGACCACCATATCACTTAGTCCTGAGACTTTTAGTCAAACCACACCCACAACAGCAGCTCATCCTGAGTGTAAACAGTATCTAGATAAATAACCAACATTATTCATGACAACAGCCTAGCAACCAGCCTAGCAACCAGCTACACTCAGATATAGAGGTACAGTTATTGTAGTAAATGTGATTAAAGTGAACTCGCTCTCATACGACTCTATACATCTTCATAACTCAACTACGTTAGCTTAGCATAACCTGATCCACTGAACTTAGCAAGTGAAGCTAACGCTAGCTAACATCAGCTAAAGCAGGCTCAGTAACTGAGCTTACCTGGTTTACCTCCACGTACACGGAGGCTCTTGAACTCCTCTCGCTGGTTTCCTACACGCCCCTATTGTTGGAAATGTTTGTGGACTGTATATATTTTAGTAGAGATCCGTTTGAGAAGCAGCTATGTGTGTTTAAAGCTCCCGCGGTATCTAGAACAGTCTTAGGTTCTAAACTGGACGATTAAGAAACGGTTAGCAATGAGACTTTTCAGGTGACTCTACTGAAAGAAACATGATACACGTGTTAATAATCTATAAATAATCTATAAGATAAGATAAACAGGTAAACAGGTGCTGTCCTGCTGCTGTGTTGATGAAGGTCTACGGGATGTTGGATCTTCAAGGTCTCGTGTGTAGCAGTTGTACTGTTGTGATCATCTCCACTGTGCAGAGCTGACAGAGCACCACACTGTTGTGTTTCTGTGTGAAACTCTCCCACAACTTTAGATGTAGGTGAGGGATTGTTTATAGCTGCAGCTCACGCTCTGGATAAATCCATGCTTTCAGTGGGCGTGGCCAGCTTTGCGACGCATCCACGCACGTTATGCTAATCAATGTGAAATGAATTTTGTAATCAATTACATTGAAGCGTTGCCCCAGCCCTATGTAAGTGCATATTCTAGCATTGTTGTCCACCATCTACGTCACACACATAACGCCTACAGCAGTTTCTGAACTGAGGGAGGAGCTAAACAGTCTTTTAAGCCGTATTTCTTGACTTTGTACTTCTAATAATCACAAGTTAGGATCTCAAACTCCGCTGTAGTCACATGTTTGACATTTTCATATTAGCTGGAGCCTTTAAATAACAAGTGTTGCACACGGCTGCTCCACAGCAGCAAAGCCTGTTCATGCATTCACTGAAAAGCTCCAGCGAGAGTCAAATAATCAGCAAATTTCAGAAGAAGTGGAAAGTTCCAAACTTCTGACAGGCAGCGCGCCGGTCTTAGTGAACAGAATAAGCAGCAGAAACAAAGCGGGACAGTGTTTAAAGCTCCGAGCCCGTTAAGTTAGCGCAGGCAAATCCTGCATGGTGGGCTCCTTACAACAGGGCCTTTCTTCCAACAGACTACGGGCGCCGGGTCTCCTGTGATCTCCACGTCCAGGCGCAGCTTATTGCCAGCCACCACAATAATGGTGTTTTTGTTGACCAAGCTGCCACTGGTGTCCAGGTGGATTTTAGGGGGGTCTACAGAAGGAGAGGAAGAAGGTGGAAGAAAATATTTGAATCATGTTCAGAATAAACTCATTCAAACTGAATTTTTAAGCTGAACATTTCATGAGTACGAAGTTAGTAAATGTTCAGACTTAAAACAAGCAGGAAATACATACGTACCCTGGCGAGGAACATAGTCAATCTTGATTTCTGTATGAAATTAAAAGGACAGATATATTAATACATTATAAACAGTTAAACAGCTCTGTGTGAATCTACTGAGCTCCTTGTGGGAATCACAAGTTGAAAGTTCAAATGAAGGCCGCTTTCTGAGTTTAAAAGGAAATTCACTCAATTCCTTACTATGGGGGTCTTAAGAAAAGGACAAA
>CM038719.1:3950691-4123191 GCA_021613375.1 Megaleporinus macrocephalus
TAGACTTTAATACAAACATTTTTATTCTTTAAAAATCATCTGATACACTTACATTAATTGTGAAATGGACAATATTGTTTGTGAATTGCATGAAAATTGCATAAAATGAAATTCTAAAGTGATCCTAAACTTTTGAGCGGTAGTGTATATATGTGTAAATGTACATACATACCTATGAGTGAGAATGTAAATCATACAAAATGTAAATCTATATCTACACCTGTCAAATACTGGGACATCTAAGGCCACATATCAGATTTTCATACGGGTGATGAGGAGTGAATGGGTGGAGAGCCGATGCGTCTACCTGCCGATGTGTGTCATTTTGATGCGCTGGCTAGGAATGACCTCCACTCCGTCCTTGAACCACTTCCCGGTTACTTTTTCATCAGACACTTCACACTTAAACACAGCCTGCTCGGCGGCCTTCAAGGTGAGATCTGCTATACTCTGCAGCACCTCCAGTTCTTTATCTGAGGCACAGAGAGAGAGAGACGAGTGTGTTTCAGGTTCTGCTGTTAAAGTCTGTGATAAACAATCCTGTTTCTACATTTAAGGGTTCCATTAAAGTTTAAAGACAGGCACGCTGCTCATGCTGCTCTGTTATTGTAGCACTTGTACCTAAAAGCCATTAAAACAGGGAGATGAAAGAGAAAGACGCAGAGACAGAAAGATCAAAGCGAGAGAAATAAACACCAAAGAGATGATGACTTAAAAACTGAAGTCATATCATTAAACTAACAATAAAAAATAAAAAAAGTACCTTCCACTTCCAGCTCTCCCTTCGACTCCCCGCCATTGGTGAAGACGTAATACGTTCCAATATCCTCTTTACTGGCTTCGTTGATGATCAGCCAGTGTTTAGTTCCGTCCTTCTTAAAGCGATACTTGCCGTCCCGACTCAGCTCCACGCCGTCCTTCATCCTGCAGAGCCAGAACAACACAGGTGAGCTCGGAGCAAGCCACAGATATGAGCTCTGAAGAGGAAGGACAGAGTCTGTAGCCACTGACTTGTAGTCAACGGCAACACACACCAACTTAAATTTGACTTATGTTTTGATGAGTGTTTATAAACTGTAACACTACCTTCACCTACCTGTGTACAGGTAAACTGTAACACTACCCTTACCTACCTGTGTACAGGTAAACTGTAACACTACCTTCACCTACCTGTGTACAGGTAAACTGTAACACTACCTTCACCTACCTGTGTACAGGTAAACTGTAACACTACCTTCACCTACCTGTGTACAGGTAAACTGTAACACTACCTTCACCTATCTGTGTACAGGTAAACTGTAACACTACCTTCACCTATCTGTGTACAGGTAAACTGTAACACTACCTTCACCTACCTGTGTACAGGTAAACTGTAACACTACCTTCACCTATCTGTGTACAGGTAAACTGTAACACTACCTTCACCTATCTGTGTACAGGTAAACTGTAACACTACCTTCACCTACCTGTGTACAGGTAAACTGTAACACTACCTTCATCCACCTGTGTACAGGTAAACACTACCTTCACCTATCTGTGTACAGGTAAACTGTAACACTACCTTCACCTACCTGTGTACAGGTAAACTGTAACACTACCTTCACCTATCTGTGTACAGGTAAACTGTAACACTACCTTCACCTATCTGTGTACAGGTAAACTGTAACACTACCTTCACCTACTGTGTACAGGTAAACTGTAACACTACCTTCATCCACCTGTGTACAGGTAAACACTACCTTCACCTATATATATATATATATATATATATATATATATATATATATATATATATATATATATATATATATATATATGTGTGTGTTAATATTGTTTAGTATATATAAGTTTAATTAGTCTCACCATTTGACGTTGGCTCCTTCCTCGGACACCTCCACCTCAAACTCCACTTTGTCTCCGACCACCACGTGGATGTCATCTAGAAGCTTAGTGATGGTCACCGGAGGCTCTGCAGACACACACGGCAAGTTCTCTTAACAGGGGGCTCATTACACAGACTTCCATTCATTTCCCTGAGACTCCACCAAACCTTAACCAGAACCACTAGTAGCCTGACCCTGCTCAATCACAGAAAGCTGTTGTGGTTTCTGGCTGCAGTAATTGGATGTACAGTGGACCCCCGAGCACAATCAGCCCAAAGACCCCCAAATATCCAGAAAGTTACTAAACCTGTAAACTTTAAACAGCACATTGGAAAGGAGCGTCCTCTCACTCCATCATCTGTAGATCATCTCACGTCTGAAGATTATCACTATGGGACGTAGACTTACACGACGACTGGATCTTAATCTGACGCTGTTCAACAATATGGGCGTGTAGGAAACCAGTGAGAGGAGTTCAAGAGCCTCCGTGTACGTGGAGGTAAACCAGGTAAGCTCAGTTACTGAGCCTGCTTTAGCTGATGTTAGCCAACATTAGCTTCACTTGCTAAGTTCAGTGGTTGAGGTTATGCTAAGCTAACGTAGTTGAGTTATGAAGATTTATAGAGTCGTATGAGAGAGAGTTTCAATTTAATCATATTTACTACAATAACTGTACCTCTATATCTGAGTGTAGCTGGTTGCTAAGCTGGTTGCTAGGCTGTTGTCATGAATAATGTTGGTTATTTATCTAGATACTGTTTACACTCAGGATGATCTGCTGTTGTGGGTGTGGTTGGACTAAAAGTCTCAGGACTAAGTGATATGGTGGTCTAAAAGTATCAGGACTAAGTGATATGGTGGTCTATTTCTACATTACAGCTCTTTCAGATTCAAATTCAGAAATATCATCAGAATCTGAAGAAGCAGTTCTGGAACATTCTCAGTGCCAGTCAGTCATAGTGCTGTTGTACCACCACGCTGTTCACTGTCGTCGTCACTGAGATTGACACTGACATGCGCTACCTGAGAGCTGTAATGTATAAAGTGTGTAGTTCTTTAAAGGCTAAGCACCACTTATGGACCCCCCTAATGATTTCACATTGTTTTAGATACTGAAAAAATATAAACATGACTTAAAATTACATGACTTTAAAATAGATAATTTTCATTAAATTGAGGGAAAAACCACAGCTCGCTACGGAAACTCCTGAACGCTGCCGTGTGACATCACTGGTGGACAACAGTCACTTAGTCCTGATACTTTTAGACCACCATATGACTTAGTCCTGATACTTTTAGACCACCATATGACTTAGTCCCGATACTTTTAGACCACAATATTACTTAGTCCTGAGACTTTTAGACCACCATATCACTTAGTCCTGATACTTTTAGTCAAACCCCACCCACAACAGCAGCTCATCCTGAGTGTAAACAGTATCTAGCTAAACAACCAACATTATTCATGACAACAGCCTAGCAACCAGCTTAGCAACCAATTAAACGCAGTACAGTTATTGTAGTAAATATGATCAAAGTGGAACTCGCTCTCATACGACTCTATAAATCTTCATAACTCAACTACGTTAGCTTAGCATAACCTGATCCACTGAACTTAGCAAGTGAAGCTAATGTTGGCTAACATCAGCTAAAGCAGGCTCAGTAACTGAGCTTACCTGGTTTACCTCCACGTACACGGAGGCTCTTGATCTCCTCTCACTGGTTTCCTACACGCCCATATTGTTGAACAGCGTCAGATTAAGATCCAGTCGTCGTTTAAGTCTACGTCCCATAGAGATAATCTTCAGACTGAAATGATCTACAGATGATGGAGTGAGAGGACGCTCCTTTAAACTTTCCAGTGTGCTGTTTAAAGTTGACAGGTTTAGACCACTTTCTGGATATTTGGGGGTCTTTGGGTCGTTTGTGCTCGGGGGTCCACTGTACATCCAATTACTGCAGCCAGAAACAACAACAACACCTTTCTATCACTGTGTATTACTGTAACTGCATCTTCTAGTGTTGTTGTCCACCATCTACGTCACACGCATAACACCTACGGCAGTTTCAGAGCAGTGGGCGGAGCTAAACAGTCTTTTAAGACGTATTCTTTGATCTGACTATTAATGATCACAAGTTAGGACCTCAGATTCCTCTGTTGTTCTGTTAAAGGCTGGTGCTCAGCCTTTAATATACAATGATGGTTCACCTTGAACGAAGACCTCGGTGAAACACTTCTCCTCTCCAATCACACACTCGTATGCAGCATCGTCAGAGAGTGTGCACTTGTTGATGGTGAGTTTGCGGATGCCCCCCACGCTCTCAAACAAATACCTGGAAATAGCAGCACAGAAGAAAAACCCAGAGACACATTCAAACAGTCACGTGAAAGAAAACATTCAAGTTTACAGGATTAGAGCTCGACATCCTGACCAGGACTGTCTATCGGATAGTCTACTGAGGGACATGCATAGCAGGACACACACACACACTTACTTTGCTGAAGGTTTAATCTCCTGTCCATTCTTCAGCCATTTGACCTGCGCGTTAGAGTCTGCCAGCTCCACAGACATCTGGATCCTCTTGCCTTTCTCCACTGAATAGGCAGGTTCCAGCTTACGCAGAAAAGCTAAGATACAGAGATACAAGATACAGAAAAAATTTGATTCAAATCGATCTTCATTTGAATAATCCGATATCAATTCATATAAACCCGAGATCAACCTTTAAAATGAGCTTTCCAGCCCCCCCTGCCCCCCACCCAGTCTCGCGTGATCAACCATTGTTTGAGATCTGGCCCTAACCCAGAACTTGAAAGCAGATTTTGGATTCAGAAACCAGGACAGTATATAAACATATAAACACTAATGTCTTTAGTAATGGTAGGTTGAGTGTTCCTTGTACGTTTACCACATTAGTTCTCTGAAAATCTCTTTTCATATTCATAAACATATTATTGGAACTGAAATATCAATCGATATTGAATTGAATTGAATCGAATCGGAAATCGAATTGGATTGGGAACTTGTGAATCGAGATCGATCCGGGAAATCAGTGGCGATACCCAGCCCTAACAGAGAACACTAAAAACGAAATTATGTCGATTAGCATAACGTGCGTCAATGTGTTGCAAAGGTGGCCACGCCCACTGAAAGCATGGATTTATCCGGAGTGCGAGCTGCAGCTACAAACACTCACGTGAATCTAACGTTGTGGGAGTGTTTCACACAGAAACACAACAGTGTGGTGCTCTGTCAGCTCTGCACAGTGGAGATGATCACAACAGGACAACTGCTATACACGAGACCTTGAAGATCAAACATCCCGTAGAGCTTCATCAACACAGCAGCAGGACAGCACCTGTTTACCTGTTTATCTTATCTTATAGATTATTTATAGATTATTAACACGTGTATCATGTTTATTTCAGTAGTCGTTTAATGTTTTCTCTTATTTTTTCTTATTTTATTCTCTCTGCTCGACTGTGACGCCTGTAGTAGCCAGATCACTAGCACCTGAGCTGCCGCTACGTCTACACTCTGCGCTGTGAGCTTCAACCAAACATGAAATGGCTGGAACTCTAGTTCAGCCACCTGATTCTATCGACTTTTTATCGAGTAGGTCTATGGAGGAAACGTTATTTTGCGATAATCATCGCTATCGTTTTATCGCCCAGCCCTATCTGTAGCTGTGAATAACATGGTTTGGAATTGAACTACACATCAAAATACCAACTGTCAGTTCTCGTACAGTCTCCCAGAGCAGCAGGTATAACTCCGGCTGAAGCTCTCTCTCTGTCAGAGACCTGTTTATTTACACTATGGCTGAAGTGAAGTTAATAAGTGTTTAGATGTAAACTCACTGCACCACTAACACTAACCCCACCAACGGCAAGAGCAAATCTACGCCCCTGGAGCGCATATTTACAAAACGTCCCGTAGCTGTAAAGTCAGTGCTGGCAAATGAGGTAGTGGAGTAACGCATTATGATTGTATGTGTCTGTCTGGGTGTATCGACCCACCATCACTCTTCTTGGGCTCCACCTTCTTCATCTTCTTCAGCCTCTTCAGCATGCCCCTAAGGTCAGTGATGCCGTACTCGAAAGCGATCTTCTCGTAGTCACATGGTTTTGCATTCTTCAGGATCTCCCACACGTCCACGTCAGGCTCCACGGGCTCTTCCTTCTTCCTCTCTCTGACGAGCACACGCAGAAGACCAGGTGACATTTAGAGAATCGTGACTTCACTCAGTTTTATATACAACTTCAGTACAGTTCGATCTGCTGTATATTTCTAAGGAACTCTAGGTTTCTAAAGGATCTGGTGTTTGTTGGTGTTTCTTTATTGAGGACACAGAGGGGCAGTGTTGGGATTCTCTAGCCTCCACTTGTTCATAACAGATGCTGCTATTAAGGACTGGGCTTGTGTGCTTGTGTATTGTGTACAAGCGACAGGAGCGAGGGAAACCTCCCCGTGAGAAAGCTTCAGAAGAGTGCAGAGCCTGTGAGAAGTTGTTCCTGACCTTTTCTTAAGCAGGGCACTGAAGTCCAGGTCACCAGCATCCTCTCCAGCATCTCCTCTGCAGGTAGAAGGAGGTGTTATATGTAGATACAGAGAGGCAGTGGAGTAATACACTGTGATAAAATACTAAACAAAGTTAGAAAGGAACAGGAACACACACACACACACACACACACACACACACACACACACACACACACACACACACATATATATATATATATATGTATGCAGTATAACACCCACATACACACACACTAGTGAACACACACACTAGGGGGCAGTGAAACACGCCCATATACACACTAGTGAACATGCACACTAGAGCAGTGGGCAGCCCTATCCACAGCAGGGGGGGGTTAAGTGTCTTGCTCAAGGGCACTTCAGTTGTGCGCTGTAGTGGTCAGCACTGTCTCCTCACAGCAAGATGATCCGGGTTTGATTCCTGATAGTGTAGTGGTGTAGTGGTCAGTATGGTGGTGTAGTGGTTAGTATGGTGGTGTAGTGGTTAGTATGGTGGTGTAGTGGTTAGTATGGTGGTGTAGTGGTCAGTATGGTGGTGTAGTGGTTAGTATGGTGGTGTAGTGGTTAGTATGGTGGTGTAGTAGTTAGTATGGTGGTGTAGTGGTTAGTATGGTGGTGTAGTGGTTAGTATGGTGGTGTAGTGGTCAGTATGGTGGTGTAGTGTTTAGTATGGTGGTGTAGTGGTTAGTATGGTGGTGTAGTGGTCAGTATGGTGGTGTAGTGGTCAGTACGGTGGTGTAGTGGTCAGTACGGTGGTGTAGTGGTTAGTATGGTGGTGTAGTGGTTAGTACGGTGGTGTAGTGGTTAGTATGGTGGTGTAGTGGTTAGTACGGTGGTGTAGTGGTTAGTATGGTGGTGTAGTGGTTAGTATGGTGGTGTAGTGGTTAGTATGGTGGTGTAGTGGTTAGTATGGTAGTATAGTGGTTAGTATGGTGGTGTAGTGGTTAGTATGGTGGTGTAGTGGTTAGTATGGTGGTGTAGTGGTCAGTATGGTGGTGTAGTGGTCAGCACTGTCTCCTCACAGTAAGATGATCTGGGTTGGATTCCCGGTCTGGGTGGTTCTGTGTGGAGTGTATATGGTCTCTCTGTGTTTGAGTGGGTTCCTCCAGGTACTCTGGTTTCCTCCCACAGTCCAAACACATGCATGTTAGGATCCTCACTCTAAACTGACCGTAGGTGTGAGTGTGTGTGGCAAGGGTTGTGTCAGGTAGGGCATCAGACGTAAAACGCTTCTATCCAAATCTAGTAAGCGAGTTGCCTCTCTGTGGCGCCCCCTGTAGAGGGGAATAAGCCAATAGAATAATAATAATAATTCACACAGTTCTGAACTCATAAAGAGTAATAACAGTAAACGTCTCTGCAGACTCAGAGAGGCTCCAAGCGTGGCTAAACGGACCTCTTCACACTTTTCACACCTGAAATAACACGCAAACCACCACAGGGACGCGCTGCTCCCTAAGCTCTTTCACACCAAATTACTGGGAGGGAAAACAACAACAACAACAACAACAACAACTACACACAGGAAACATCTCAGCTTCTACAAGATGAGTCATGTATTTACAAGCTTAATGTATTACGTAATATAAGCCAGGCATGGGATTTTAAAAGGTCCATATAAATGTGGGGAATTATGTGCCTTTAATTTCTATTAATAATTCCAGGCTCCATTTATTCTCCTTATTTCATTTCTATTGTTGATCTAAGTGTATTTTTAATATTAGGCCCTATTTCAGTGTTAGTAGTCTAGGAGTCCCAACCCCAGCATCCAGCAGCGGCTCCTACTCGAGTCCTCGCTCTATAGAACAGCGGTGGGAGATTAGCTGGCCTGCGGGCCTTACAGTGAACAGCCAGGCAGCAGCACACGCGGCTAATGAGGCAGACGGAGACGCACGGAGACATTTGTCATCAGCCTGTAATGAAGGAGGAGCACGCAGAAACACTCACGATCGCTTGAAGGCTTCCAGGATGTTCGTTTGCTGCACCTCTTCTACAGCTGAAGGACGAAGGTGAGAAGATACGATGAAGAAACTCCTCAAGAAGCTGCGTCTCTACACAAACTCATTAAAGGAACTGTTGGACGACAGAAACGACTCCACATGCTGTCTCTGCACATGCAGTCCATCAGGCCAGACGCGCTCAGTGTTTGAAGTTTGCTTCCCAAGTTTTTATTTATTTATATCGTCGCTGTCCAATGAAAAACAAGTATCTCTAAAATTACAACTTTACAGGAGAGAACTAAAACATCATTTGCTTTCAGTTTAAGTCTATGGAACCAGAATGTTTTCCAAGCTATTTTGGAGCATTTCTATTGGTCCAGTAATCATGAAATTGTCACACGATGTAAACGACCATTGGTGTGTTCAAATGATATAGAAAACTCAAAATCGACCAAAATTGAGATTTTTTTTTTCACTGGACAGCAATGAAATGTAATCTCTGGAGGCTCCAGTGGATCATACAGAAAACTGAAGTGCCTTAAACTGGATATTAAGAACACTGCAGCCAGTTTCAGTTTCCATTTCCAAATGCATTAGCCGCAGTGCTATCTGTCCTTTAAATTTATTTCATTAAATGTATTATTTAATTTACACGGTGGATGGTGGAGTGGTGGTGTGGAGGGCGGACAGTGGAGTGGTGTGTGGGCTTTTTGCAAAGAATAGTGTGGTGGTCTACCACATCCCTTAAAATAAGACCCCTGTAGCAACAATGGGATGGGAAGGCTTTGAAGGAAACCTTCTCACTCCATTTTATTGTAATCACAAACGGTTGGTACTTACAACTGAACATTTAGATAATATTAAGATAAATATCCATAAATATGTTTCGCCAGTGGCAGTTTGAAATGACGCCCTGGGCTGGTGGGTGGAACCAATCATAACTAAATTAATGTGAAAAAATAAAAATAACCCCAAAAAACTAATAATAACAACAACAATAAGAACAAAACAGGTGGAGTATCTGCTTTCATCTACATTAGGCTCATAGATTAAAACTAAAGGAGCAAACTTCAAACACCAAGCAGATCCGGGGGCTGATGGACTACATTTTGGGGGATATGAATCTGGGAATTTATATTTTTTAAAGTAACATCTCCACAGTTCGAGACACAGCATCATCTTCTTAGATTGTCTACAGGCTTACAGAGCTGAACAGACTGCGACTGTCAAACTTTCGCTATACCTTCAACCGTGACCTCGAAAGTGCAGCTGTCGCACTTATCCTTGGACGTGACCTCACAGCGGTAGCCCCCTGCATCTCCATCGACCACCTTCACGATGGTCATCTCGTAAGTGTATATCTGAGGGAGGAGAAGAGAAGGAGACAGTGTTAGACTAAACCACAAACACAGCTTTGATTATACCTTTACACCCCACACTCACATACACACACACACACACACACACACACACACACACACACACACACACACACACACACACACACACACTCACACACAAACACTTACTTTGCTTTACATGCATAAGATGTGTATATCATACTGTGTTGTTACTGCATTGGTGCAATATATATATATATATATATATATATATATATATATATATATTCACAATATAACACTCAACACTAATATATATACACACTCACAATATAACACACTCAACACTAACACGGCAATTAAGATATTATCATAGACCATATATATATATATATATATATATATATATATATATATATATATATATATATATATCACACACCCCTACTTGTAACTGAACAAAATAAACTATTAACGTACAGGTTTAATACAGCACAGCAGTATTAGGACACACTTGTAGTCGTGAGAGTTCTATCCTTTCTTCATTATTTATTATTATTATTAGAAATAATTCCAAAATCTCAGACAGATTTCAGTGTATTGCACAAACAACACACACTGAAAAACACTAAATCACACATACCAACTTAACTCAAACACACATACACACCTTGGTGTTCCTGTCGTAGGATTCTTTGAACTGCAGGTGTTTTCCAGCTTTGCTGCCGAGATCCAACCACTTTCCCTTCAGCCACTTCATGACCGGCTTCCTCAGCAGGTTCGACGAGTCCACTTTAGCCACAAAGGTTATGTCTTTTCCTGTCGACACCAGCAAGTGAACTGAAATCAGGCATCGTTCAGGCGGACCACTGTTTCCTTGTATTGTCCTCGTACTGTTACCACCACTGCGTCACACAGTCCAGAGCAATACAACAGTACAGGTGTTTGCAGGAGCTCATCAACTCTATCTCCTCATGTAGCTCCTCTTTACTGGAGTACAGTCAGGCAAAGCAGCATGTATACTAGGGCACAGTATACTATATATATACTATACTATATATATATGTACACTACCGCTCAAAAGTTTGGGATCACAGTGAGATGTTCTTGTTTTAATGGCGTATCTTCTTCCTTAACACAACAATGGACTGACGGGTCTCTAAAGAAAGTTGTTTCTTTCTGGTCATTGTAAGTCGGTCAGCAAGCCATCAACTGCTGATCTTCAGATACTAAACTAACCTAGAATGTTGTTCCCTTTTATACTCACTTATTAGTAGAATGTTTTTCAGCTGTGATCACAATTGATCAAGAGTGTCCCAACAACCAATTAGTCCAATAACATCCTTAACTTGGATTGGTGGTCGTACCAGGAGATTTAGACAGAGGACTGAGAATTACTGATAATAGACTATATGTAAAATAAGCCTCTATACAAAAATAGACTTTAATACAAACATTTTTATTCTTTAAAAATCATCTGATACACTTACATTAATTGTGAAATGAACAATATTTTTGTGAATTGCATGAAAATTGCATGAAATGAAATTCTATAGTGATCTTAAACTTTTGAGCGGTAGTGTGTATATATATATAGTATATTATAGTATACATAATACACCTCAAACTCGTAACAATATTAGCTCCCCCTCCTTGTTTCTACACCCGTTACCCACTTTATCAGCTTTACTGACCATATAGGAGCACTTTGTAGTTCTACAATAACAGACTGTAGTCCATCTGTTTTTATGTATACCTTGTTATCTCATTCTCCAGTGGTCAGGACCCCCACAGGACCCCCACAGAGCAGCTACTATTAGGGATGTGGATCATTCTCAGCACTGCAGTGACACTGACATGCTGGAGAAGTGTCAGTGTGTGTTGTGCTGGTGTGAGTGGATTAGACACAGCAGTGCTGCTGCTGGAGTGTTTAAACACTGTGTCCACTCACTGTCCACTCTATTAGACACTCCTACTACTTGCTGGTCCACCTTGTAGATGTAAAGTCAGAGACAGTAGCTCATCTGCTGCTGCACAGTTTGTGTTCCTCTAGTTCTTCATCAGTGGACACAGGACGCCGCCCACATAGTTTTGGTTAGTGGACGATTCTCAGTCTAGCAGTGACACTGAGGTGTTTAAACACTCCAGCAGCAGCACTGCTGTGTCTGATCCACTCACACCAGCACATCGGTGTTACTGCAGTGCTGAGAATGACCCACCTTCCTAATAGTATCTGCTCTGTGGTGGTCCTGTGGGGGTCCTGATCATTAAAGAACAGAGTAATAAGGTATACAGAGAATCAGATGAACTACAGTCAAATTGGTAGGGCAGCTACACTAGGGCGGGAAATCCTCCAATCGTTGATCTCTAACCTTTGGTTGCCGTGGCACTCTGGGGTCTTTCCACGAAAAGGCCAGTTATTTCTGCATGCTGCTGCTCCTCCCCTGGCACGTCCTCTGTGGGGGAGGGACAAAGGGGTGATGTCAGAGTCAGAGGCATCAGCCAATCACATTAAAGAGCATTAAAGTGACAAAACAGGAAGAGTAATGGTCATCAAACGACTGAAGAGACAGTGCTTTCCATCATGTTATAGAGCGACCTTTACAAAAATCAATCAATAAATAAATAAATACTGATGATTTCTGATCAACGTAGGCCATCCAGCTACGGGAAAAACAAGAAAGTATTGAAGACGATTCAAAAATGTAAAAAAAATAAAAAACATGCTAAAAAAATATTAAAAGAAAAACAATTTATACAAAAATAAAAAAAACTGAAAAAATAGGATCTGGATCAACTCAGAGAGTCTTCCTCAGAAGTAATGGTCACCCAAAGTCTGAAGATACAGTGTTTTCCATCAAGAATAGATAGATCTCTGCATTTAATACACACACACTAGTGAACACACACACTAGGGGGCAGTGAACACACTTAGGGTGGGCAGCCCTACTACAGCGCCCAGTGAACAGATTGGGGATAGGTGTCTTGCTCAAGGGCACTTCAGTCGTGTCCTGTCGGTTCATGGGATCAAACCAACAACCTTCTGGTCACAAGGCTGGTTTGCTAACTTCCAACCCACGACTGCCCCCAAAGATTTATCATGTTATAGAGCGAACTGTACAAATAGTTCTTAAATAAATAAATAAATAAATAAATAAATAAATAAATGTAGATGTGTCATCCCAATTAATGGGACTGTGACACAACACTGGCTTTTGATCACCATACGTCACTGAGCTGCAGGAAAACCAAGAAAATCTTGAAGAAGATTCAAAAACTCTAAAAAATATAAAAAGAAAAACACAATTCATACAGGAATGAAAAAAAAAATAGAAAAAACTGGATCTGTATCAACTCTTTGAGTCTTTAAGAGTCATGGTCACCCAAAGACTGAAGATACAGTGCTTTCCATCATGTTATAGAGCGACCTTTACAAAAATAAATCAATAAATAAATAAATACTGATGATTTCTGATCACCATACGCCATCCAGCTACGGAAAAAACAAAAAAAAAAGATTCAAAAATGCTAAAAGATGCTAAAAGAAAAACAGACAATTGATACAAGAATGAAAAAAAAATAGAAAAAACAGGTTCTGGACCAACTCAGAGACATCAACATGGGTCTTTTTCAGGAGTAGCGGTCACCCAAAGTCTGAAGATACAGTGCTTTCCATCATGTTATAGAGCGACCTTTAACAATAATTCTTAAATAAATAAATAAATATTGATGTGTCGTCCCAGTTAATGGGACTGTGACACAACACTGACGTCACTGAGCTACGGGAAAAACAACAAAATCTTGAAAAACAACAAAACCTTCTCCCGTCCCGTGTCCTCTGCTAGCGCCCTAGGATGTGAAAGACACTTGCACTCTTTTCCTAAAGAATATATATATATATATATATATATATAAGTCTCATGTATATGTCCTAGACAAATACATGCCAAGGGTCCTGTGTGTCTTACCATCCTCAGGCAACTCTGGATCAGAGAGAAAGAGAGAGAGAGTGAGGGAATACATTAGGATCTAATTTAGACAAAGATAGTAGAGCCTTCTAAACATCTGACCTACTCCACACACACACATATACACACACTCATTCACTCACTCACTCATTCACTCACTCACTCACTCTTTTAGAATGAAGGCAAGTGCACATCAATCAACGAGGCTCTTTTTATGAACTCAAACTTCAACACAACGTATGCATGTGGATCTTTTTGCCTGTCTTCGTAGCGAAAGCATAGGCAAGAGGATCGCTGTGATTCTCCCACGGTCACCAGAACGTAATCATCAAGGGCTTGATGATACTTCGTAGTTATGGGTTTGGGTTATGGGTTTGGTTGCAGCGGCATTTCATGTGATATTAATGTTGCATTCCCTCCACGTGAGCTCGGAAGAAGAATGCAGGCTGCTCAGTGGTGCGTTAAAGCAGTGGTTCACCGAAAAGTACAATTTACACCCCCCCACCCCCCCACCCCACCCTCCCTTCGTTAGTCTTGCTCCTCTGCTACGAGGCTAATTTAGCTAGCAAGCGATAGAAGCGTCCACGTCACCCTGAATCAGCCTGGGTGACGTTAACGTCTATTACTAGAGATGGACTGATCAGCGTTTTTGAGGCCGATTTTGATCACCGATCACCTTTTAGCATGATTGGCCGATAGCCGATACCGATCGAGGGCGGGGCTATATGCCAAGGCAGGGCTATTCTTAGTTATAAGCGCAACCAATCATGAAACATGGTTGAAACGTGGTTATCTAGAACTAGATACTCTAGAACTCAATCACTCTGGCTGTGGTTCTTTAGCTCTCTGGCTGTTGCTGCTGCTGTTTGGTTCGTACCGGTCAGATCTGGTCTGTACGGGTTTCTGGGTTATTTGTTTTGTGTTAGCTGTGTGTGCTAGCTCTGCTGTTTGCTGATACTCACTGTATTCAGCCGTATGGTGTCTCTGAAGTGCCGTATCAGATTAGTAGTGTTAAATGTCTTTGTCATGGTTCCCCCACGAGACATGTTGATGTTCCAGATGTTCCAGAATGTCCTGGATGAGTCTCAGTCACATACGGTAAACACTGCTAGATGGACGATGTTTTCTATCACTTTTTCTCTCGCTTTAATCAGCTTGACGAAAATGAAAGCTATGTTTTTCCACCTAGTGGTTCAGAGAGGAATTGCAGAGAGCTGGCCCGAGGATGTTTCATGGAGGCTCCTCTTCCTGGATGAAACGCTAGCTGGAAATACAAGTTAGGTTCATTTGTTTAACGGCATCGATCGGCTCTCGGGATTGGCGACATTGGAGAAATATTGGCCGATCTCATATTTCGATTAAAAATCGTCCGATACGATACATAGTCGATCAATCCTTCCATCTCTATCTAGTACGTTAGAACATGTTGCTCCAACACAAAACAAGCGAAGTGAACATCGAGGTCTTCGCTGGTGTTTTCTGTGAAGCCCTGCTTTAACCGACTGGCCGACGATAAATGCTTGTTTTGATGAAATGCACGCCCACTGGCTGAGTCAGCAAGAGCCCGCGGGGGTCCGCCGATTCCATGCACTCTCAGAAAACCTCTTCTCAGTCCAGCGTGCTGGGCTTTAGAGACCGAGGCTAATGTGGATTGTCTAACAGGAGTCCATACGGAAGGTGCAAGACCTCTTCTCAAACTGGTCATGATCTAAGGTCAGGCCTCTCTTACGACCCCATCCAAGAGCCTGGCGAATAAACAAAATCTAGGTGATATCGGAGCCTTATGTGGTGCGGACCACCGGAACAGAAAGCAGTACATTAGCAGGACCATAACACCTTCAAGCTGCCACGGAAATTAGCATTTCCGGCAATGTCTCCGTCAGATGTAAGACTTGAAGAGTTACATACTGTACACAATGTATGTAGTACCAGACAAAAGTTTGATGTACCTTTTCACAGAAATGTGCTACTAGATCACCTAGAAAGTAACCCGCCTTTGCAATTGTGTGAAACAAAAATGTTTTAAAATCTTCAAAGAAGACCGCTTCGTCTTGATGCAGCTTTAGACACTGTTCAGATTTATCTTAGAAACACATTTCAAGCACAGGCCTTCCAATGAAAATTGGTAAAACTCTATTCATAGTCAATAAAGTGTATCCAAATTTTTGACTGGTACTGTCCTCAGGACTGAGGTTGGGAAAGCGTTTCATGTTAGCAAACATACAGACATTGATATATACTCACAGCGTGGAAATAAAGTATATATCACTGCAATTTGCCATGAAAGAACAGCTTTTTTCCGTTATTAACCAACAGTGTTTGGCATTTCACATCACCAACAGTGGATTTCACATAAATGCTTTGAAAAACCAAAGAGGACCAGAAAAAAAACTTAAAAGTTAAAAAATGTATATATAATGCATCTCCAAACATAATGCAGCTCACTAGAACTTTCATCTACATCCAAATAACGAAAGAGACTATCTGTTGCAATCATCAGTCATTTCTTTAAATTCTTAAAATTCTTAAAAATTATATGCTTGTTAGTCTTTTATTATTTTAAAGGAGCAATATGTAAGGCTTTGCAGCAGTATGTAAAGAAATAACAGTTTTGATGGTGTGTCAATGATATGTACCTGCTAGTGTGTCACTATAGTACCACTTTGTAGCTGAAGAGGTGATTGTGAGTCACTATAGTACCACTTTGTACCTGAAGAGGTGATAGTGAGTCACTGTAGTACTACGTTGTACCTAAAAAGGGTGATAGTGAGTCACTGTAGTACCACTTTGTACCTAAAAAAGGTGATAGTGAGTCACTGTAGTACCACTTTGTACCTAAAAAGGGTGATAGTGAGTCACTGTAGTACCACTTTGTACCTGAAGAGGTGATAGTGAGTCACTGTAGTGCCACTTTGTACCTAAAGAGGTGATAGTGAGTCACTGTAGTACCACTTTGTACCTAAAAAGGGTGATATGGAGTCACTGTAGTACCACTTTGTACCCGAAAAGGGTGATAGTGAGTCACTGTAGTACCACTTTGTACCTGAAAAGGGTGATAGTGAGTCACTGTAGTACCACTTTGTACCTAAAGAGGTGATAGTGAGTCACTGTAGTACCACTTTGTACCTAAAAAGGGTGATAGTGAGTCACTGTAGTACCACTTTGTACCTGAAGAGGAGGATAGTGAGTCACTGTAGTACCACTTTGTACCTGAAAAGGGTGATAGTGAGTCACTGTAGTACCACTTTGTACCTAAAAAGGGTGATATGGAGTCACTGTAGTACTACTTTGTACCTAAAAAGGGTGATAGTGAGTCACTGTAGTATCACTTTGTACCTAAAAAGGGTGATAGTGAGTCACTGTATTACCACTTTGTACCTGAAGAGGTGATAGTGAGTCACTGTATTACAACTTTGTACCTGAAGAGGTGTTAGTGAGTCACTGTATTACCACTTTGTACCTGAAGAGGAGGATAGTGAGTCACTGTAGTACCACTTTGTACCTGAAAAGGGTGATAGTGAGTCACTGTAGTACCACTTTGTACCTAAAAAGGCTGATAGTGAGTCACTGTAGTATCACTTTGTACCTAAAAAGGGTGATAGTGAGTCACTGTATTACCGCTTTGTACCTGAAGAGGTGTTAGTGAGTCACTGTATTACCACTTTGTACCTGAAGAGGTGATAGTGAGTCACTGTAGTACTACTTTGTACCTGAAGAGGTGATAATGAGTCACTGTAGTACCACTTTGTACCTGAAGAGGTGATAGTGAGTCACTGTAGTACCACTTTGTACCTGAAGAGGTGATAGTGAGTCACTGTATTACCACTTTGTACCTGAAGAGGTGATAGTGAGTCACTGTAGTACTACTTTGTACCTGAAGAGGTGATAATGAGTCACTGTAATACCACTTTGTACCTAAAAAGGGTGATAGTGAGTCACTGTAGTACCACTTTGTACCTGAAGAGGTGATAGTGAGTCACTGTATTACCACTTTGTACCTGAAGAGGTGATAGTGAGTCACTGTAGTACTACTTTGTACCTGAAGAGGTGATAGTGAGTCACTGTAATACCACTTTGTACCTAAAAAGGGTGATAGTGAGTCACTGTAGTGTGGAGTGAAATCAGTCCAACATGAGAGGATGAGGAAGTAATTCTAATCAATCATGTTGAAGGTGCTGCTGCTGATCAGATCATATAAGAACAGGCAGCCAATGACAGAACAGTAAACACAACAATGGTCTGTTAATAAATCATGTTCGGCAAAAAAAAAAAAATGCTAATATGCTGCCCCCTATTGTTTGGAGAATGAATGTGACAGCATCGTCTTACGAATTGCTCCTTTAAGGCTTATTATTCAGTGAAACTTGCGTCCGAGTTCTGTTTTCAGTTCTGAGTGAGGAACTGAACTGCAGACTCGAGTCCAGGTGTTAAACAGAAAGACGTAAACGAGATCCTGGGCTCCGCCAGCTGTTTATTCAACGTCCCGGTCACTGTCTGACCAGTCAGAACCGCTGGGACGGACATGCAGATCCACCTCCAGAGCCGGTGACTGGCAGCTTAGAGTGACGAGCACGCTCACTCTCGTGAACGGCTGCTCAACACGAACACACCACACATTCGCACACACACACACACACACACAGAGCGAGGCGCACTGGTCGCTTCTTGTTCCTTACCATCTCGGCCCTCGTCCACCTCTGCGTGAAAACAAGCAACAACAACAACAAGCGCACAGAGTGAGTTAATCAGCAGACAGGAAACAGTTAACTCACACAGAGGATTCTGACCTGTGACCTCCTGAGCTGTGAAGGAAAGCTGTGGACGTGTTATGGACAAAAACGCGACACACGCTTGTGACAAATAGTATACGGTGCAAACACGGCAGGGTCACTTTACACAACACAAACATATATATATATATGTATACACACACACACACACACACACACACACACACACACAAGCTTACACAAACAGTACAGTTACACCCACATACACTCTCTCTTTCAACCTCCTCTAGAGTCCGACTCTGGTTATAAGCTTTATTCTGAGAGTGTACTAGTAGTGATCTAAAACGTTTGTCTGGTAGTGTATCTAAAACGTTTGTCTGGTAGTGTATCTAAAACGTTTGTCTGGTAGTGTATCTAAAACGTTTGTCTGGTAGTGTATCTAAAACGTTTGACTGGTAGTGTATCTAAAGCGTTTGGCTGGTAGTGTATCTAAAACGTTTGTCTGGTAGTGTATCTAAGCGTTTGACTAGTAGTGATCTAAAACGTTTGACTGGTAGTGTATCTAAAACGTTTGACTGGTAGTGTACTAAAACGTTTGACTGGTAGTGTATCTAAAACGTTTGTCTGGTAGTGTATCTAAAACGTTTGACTGGTAGTGTATCTAAAACGTTTGACTGGTAGTGTACTAAAACGTTTGTCTGGTAGTGTACTAATACGTTTGACTGGTAGTGTATCTAAAACGTTTGACTGGTAGTGTATCTAAAACGTTTGACTGGTAGTGTATCTAAAGTGTTTGACTGGTAGTGATCTAAAACGTTTGACTGGTAGTGTACTAAAGCGTTTGTCTGGTAGTGTATCTAAAACGTTTGTCTGGTAGTGTACTAAAGCGTTTGTCTGGTAGTGTATCTAAAACGTTTGACTGGTAGTGTATCTAAAGCGTTTGGCTGGTAGTGTATCTAAAGCGTTTTACTGGTAGTGTACTAAAGCGTTTGTCTGGTAGTGTATCTAAAACGTTTGGCTGGTAGTGTATCTAAAGCGTTTGACTGGTAGTGTACTAAAGCGTTTGTCTGGTAGTGTACTAAAGCGTTTGTCTGGTAGTGTATCTAAAACGTTTGGCTGGTAGTGTATCTAAAGCGTTTGACTGGTAGTGTATCTAAAACGTTTGTCTGGTAGTGTACTAAAGCGTTTGTCTGGTAGTGTACTAAAGCGTTTGTCTGGTAGTGTATCTAAAACGTTTGTCTGGTAGTGTATCTAAAACGTTTGACTGGTAGTGTATCTAAAACGTTTGTCTGGTAGTGTATCTAAAACGTTTGACTGGTAGTGTATCTAAAACGTTTGTCTGGTAGTGTATCTAAAACGTTTGGCTGGTAGTGTATCTAAAACGTTTGTCTGGTAGTGTATCTAAAGCGTTTGACCGGTAGTGTATCTAAAACATTTGTCTGGTAGTGTATCTAAAGCGTTTGACCGGTAGTGTATCTAAAACGTTTGACCGGTAGTGTATCTAAAACGTTTGTCTGGTAGTGTAATAAAACGTTTGACTGGTAGTGTATCTAAAGCGTTTGGCTGGTAGTGTATCTAAAGCGTTTGACTGGTAGTGTATCTAAAGCGTTTTACTGGTAGTGTACTAAAGCGTTTGTCTGGTAGTGTACTAAAGCGTTTGTCTGGTAGTGTATCTAAAACGTTTGGCTGGTAGTGTATCTAAAGCGTTTGGCTGGTAGTGTATCTAAAGCGTTTGACTGGTAGTGTATCTAAAGCGTTTTACTGGTAGTGTACTAAAGCGTTTGTCTGGTAGTGTACTAAAGCGTTTGTCTGGTAGTGTATCTAAAACGTTTGGCTGGTAGTGTATCTAAAGCGTTTTACTGGTAGTGTACTAAAGCGTTTGTCTGGTAGTGTACTAAAGCGTTTGTCTGGTAGTGTATCTAAAACGTTTGGCTGGTAGTGTATCTAAAGCGTTTGACTGGTAGTGTATCTAAAACGTTTGTCTGGTAGTGTATCTAAAACGTTTGACTGGTAGTGTACTAAAGCGTTTGTCTGGTAGTGTATCTAAAACGTTTGTCTGGTAGTGTACTAAAGCGTTTGTCTGGTAGTGTATCTAAAACGTTTGTCTGGTAGTGTATCTAAAACGTTTGACTGGTAGTGTATCTAAAGCGTTTGTCTGGTAGTGTATTAAAGCGTTTGTCTGGTAGTGTATCTAAAGCGTTTGTCTGGTAGTGTATCTAAAACGTTTGTCTGGTAGTGTATCTAAAACGTTTGTCTGGTAGTGTACTAAAGCGTTTGTCTGGTAGTGTATCTAAAACGTTTGACTGGTAGTGTATCTAAAACATTTGGCTGGTAGTGTATCTAAAGCGTTTGGCTGGTAGTGTATCTAAAGCGTTTGTCTGGTAGTGTATCTAAAGCGTTTGACTGGTAGTGTGTCTAAAACATTTGTCTGGTAGTGTATCTAAAGCGTTTGACTGGTAGTGTATCTAAAACGTTTGACTGGTAGTGTATCTAAAACGTTTGTCTGGTAGTGTACTAAAGCGTTTTGACTGGTAGTGTGTCTAAAACATTTGTCTGGTAGTGTATCTAAAGCGTTTGACTGGTAGTGTATCTAAAACGTTTGTCTGGTAGTGTATCTAAAACGTTTGGTCTGGTAGTGTACTAAAGCGTTTGACTGGTAGTGTGTCTAAAACATTTGTCTGGTAGTGTATCTAAAGCGTTTGACTGGTAGTGTATCTAAAACGTTTGTCTGGTAGTGTATCTAAAGCGTTTGACTGGTAGTGTATCTAAAACGTTTGTCTGGTAGTGTATCTAAAACGTTTGACTGGTAGTGTATCTAAAACGTTTGGCTGGTAGTGTATCTAAAGCGTTTGTCTGGTAGTGTATCTAAAGCGTTTGACTGGTAGTGTATCTAAAACGTTTGTCTGGTAGTGTATCTAAAACGTTTGACTGGTAGTGTATCTAAAACGTTTGACTGGTAGTGTATCTAAAACGTTTGTCTGGTAGTATATCTAAAGCGTTTGTCTGGTAGTGTATCTAAAGCGTTTGACTGGTAGTGTGTCTAAAACGTTTGTCTGGTAGTGTGTCTAAAGCGTTTGTCTGGTAGTGTATCTAAAGCGTTTGACTGGTAGTGTATCTAAAGCGTTTGACTGGTAGTGTATCTAAAACGTTTATCTGGTAGTGTATCTAAAACGTTTTTCTGGTAGTGTATCTAAAACGTTTGTCTGGTAGTGTACTAAAACGTTTATCTGGTAGTGTATCTAAAACGTTTGGCTGGTAGTGTATCTAAAACGTTTGTCTGGTAGTGTATCTAAAGCGTTTGACTGGTAGTGATCTAAAACGTTTGACTGGTAGTGTATCTAAAGCGTTTGACTGGTAGTGTACTAAAGCGTTTGTCTGGTAGTGTATCTAAAGCGTTTGACTGGTAGTGTATCTAAAGCGTTTGTCTGGTAGTGTATCTAAAGCGTTTGACTGGTAGTGTACTAAAGAGTTTGACTGGTAGTGTATCTAAAGCGTTTGTCTGGTAGTGTATCTAAAGCGTTTGTCTGGTAGTGTATCTAAAGCGTTTGACTGGTAGTGTATCTAAAGCGTTTGACTGGTAGTGTATCTAAAGCGTTTGACTGGTAGTGTATCTAAAGCGTTTGACTGGTAGTGTATCTAAAGCGTTTGACTGGTAGTGTATCTAAAGCGTTTGACTGGTAGTGTACTAAAGCGTTTGACTGGTAGTGTATCTAAAGCGTTTGACTGGTAGTGTATCTAAAGCGTTTGATTGGTAGTGTACTAAAGCGTTTGTCTGGTAGTGTATCTAAAGCGTTTGACTGGTAGTGTATCTAAAGAGTTTGACTGGTAGTGTATCTAAAGCGTTTGTCTGGTAGTGTATCTAAAGCGTTTGACTTGTAGTGTATCTAAAGCGTTTGACTGGTAGTGTATCTAAAACGTTTGACTGGTAGTGTACTAAAGAGTTTGACTGGTAGTGTATCTAAAGCGTTTGTCTGGTAGTGTATCTAAAGCGTTTGACTGGTAGTGTACTAAAGAGTTTGACTGGTAGTGTATCTAAAGCGTTTGTCTGGTAGTGTATCTAAAGTGTTTGACTGGTAGTGTACTAAAGAGTTTGTCTGGTAGTGTATCTAAAGCGTTTGACTGGTAGTGTACTAAAGAGTTTGACTGGTAGTGTATCTAAAACGTTTGTCTGGTAGTGTATCTAAAACGTTTGACTGGTAGTGTACTAAAGAGTTTGTCTGGTAGTGTATCTAAAGCGTTTGTCTGGTAGTGTATCTAAAGCGTTTGACTGGTAGTGTATCTAAAGCGTTTGACTGGTAGTGTATCTAAAACGTTTGACTGGTAGTGTACTAAAGAGTTTGACTGGTAGTGTATCTAAAGCGTTTGTCTGGTAGTGTATCTAAAGCGTTTGTCTGGTAGTGTATCTAAAACGTTTGTCTGGTAGTGTATCTAAAGCGTTTGACTGGTAGTGTACTAAAGCGTTTGTCTGGTAGTGTATCTAAAACGTTTGACTGGTAGTGTATCTAAAGCGTTTGGCTGGTAGTGTATCTAAAGCGTTTTACTGGTAGTGTACTAAAGCGTTTGTCTGGTAGTGTATCTAAAACGTTTGGCTGGTAGTGTATCTAAAGCGTTTGACTGGTAGTGTACTAAAGCGTTTGTCTGGTAGTGTACTAAAGCGTTTGTCTGGTAGTGTATCTAAAACGTTTGGCTGGTAGTGTATCTAAAGCGTTTGACTGGTAGTGTATCTAAAACGTTTGGCTGGTAGTGTATCTAAAACGTTTGTCTGGTAGTGTACTAAAGCGTTTGTCTGGTAGTGTATCTAAAACGTTTGACTGGTAGTGTATCTAAAGCGTTTGACTGGTAGTGTACTAAAGCGTTTTTCTGGTAGTGTATCTAAAACGTTTGGCTGGTAGTGTATCTAAAGCGTTTGACTGGTAGTGTATCTAAAGCGTTTGACTGGTAGTGTATCTAAAACGTTTGGCTGGTAGTGTATCTAAAACGTTTGGCTGGTAGTGTATCTAAAACGTTTGTCTGGTAGTGTATCTAAAGCGTTTGTCTGGTAGTGTACTAAAGCGTTTGTCTGGTAGTGTATCTAAAACGTTTGACTGGTAGTGTATCTAAAACGTTTGTCTGGTAGTGTACTAAAGCGTTTGTCTGGTAGTGTATCTAAAACGTTTGTCTGGTAGTGTATCTAAAACGTTTGGCTGGTAGTGTATCTAAAACGTTTGTCTGGTAGTGTATCTAAAACGTTTGGCTGGTAGTGTATCTAAAGCGTTTGTCTGGTAGTGTATCTAAAGCGTTTGACTAGTAGTGTGTCTAAAACATTTGTCTGGTAGTGTATCTAAAGCGTTTGACTGGTAGTGTATCTAAAACGTTTGACTGGTAGTGTATCTAAAACGTTTGTCTGGTAGTGTACTAAAGCGTTTTACTGGTAGTGTATCTAAAACGTTTGGCTGGTAGTGTATCTAAAGCGTTTGACTGGTAGTGTATCTAAAGCGTTTTACTGGTAGTGTACTAAAGCGTTTGTCTGGTAGTGTACTAAAGCGTTTGTCTGGTAGTGTATCTAAAACGTTTGGCTGGTAGTGTATCTAAAGCGTTTGACTGGTAGTGTATCTAAAACGTTTGACTGGTAGTGTACTAAAGCGTTTGTCTGGTAGTGTATCTAAAACGTTTGTCTGGTAGTGTACTAAAGCGTTTGTCTGGTAGTGTATCTAAAACGTTTGTCTGGTAGTGTATCTAAAACGTTTGACTGGTAGTGTATCTAAAGCGTTTGTCTGGTAGTGTACTAAAGCGTTTGTCTGGTAGTGTATCTAAAGCGTTTGTCTGGTAGTGTATCTAAAACGTTTGTCTGGTAGTGTATCTAAAACGTTTGTCTGGTAGTGTACTAAAGCGTTTGTCTGGTAGTGTATCTAAAACGTTTGACTGGTAGTGTATCTAAAACGTTTGTCTGGTAGTGTATCTAAAGCGTTTGACTGGTAGTGTACTAAAGCGTTTGTCTGGTAGTGTATCTAAAACGTTTGACTGGTAGTGTATCTAAAGCGTTTGGCTGGTAGTGTATCTAAAGCGTTTTACTGGTAGTGTACTAAAGCGTTTGTCTGGTAGTGTATCTAAAACGTTTGGCTGGTAGTGTATCTAAAGCGTTTGACTGGTAGTGTACTAAAGCGTTTGTCTGGTAGTGTACTAAAGCGTTTGTCTGGTAGTGTATCTAAAACGTTTGGCTGGTAGTGTATCTAAAGCGTTTGACTGGTAGTGTATCTAAAACGTTTGGCTGGTAGTGTATCTAAAACGTTTGTCTGGTAGTGTACTAAAGCGTTTGTCTGGTAGTGTATCTAAAACGTTTGACTGGTAGTGTATCTAAAGCGTTTGACTGGTAGTGTACTAAAGCGTTTGTCTGGTAGTGTATCTAAAACGTTTGGCTGGTAGTGTATCTAAAGCGTTTGACTGGTAGTGTATCTAAAGCGTTTGACTGGTAGTGTATCTAAAGCGTTTGTCTGGTAGTGTATCTAAAACGTTTGTCTGGTAGTGTATCTAAAACGTTTGGCTGGTAGTGTATCTAAAACGTTTGTCTGGTAGTGTATCTAAAACGTTTGGCTGGTAGTGTATCTAAAGCGTTTGTCTGGTAGTGTATCTAAAGCGTTTGACTAGTAGTGTGTCTAAAACATTTGTCTGGTAGTGTATCTAAAGCGTTTGACTGGTAGTGTATCTAAAACGTTTGACTGGTAGTGTATCTAAAACGTTTGTCTGGTAGTGTACTAAAGCGTTTTACTGGTAGTGTATCTAAAACGTTTGGCTGGTAGTGTATCTAAAGCGTTTGACTGGTAGTGTATCTAAAGCGTTTTACTGGTAGTGTACTAAAGCGTTTGTCTGGTAGTGTACTAAAGCGTTTGTCTGGTAGTGTATCTAAAACGTTTGGCTGGTAGTGTATCTAAAGCGTTTGACTGGTAGTGTATCTAAAACGTTTGACTGGTAGTGTACTAAAGCGTTTGTCTGGTAGTGTATCTAAAACGTTTGTCTGGTAGTGTACTAAAGCGTTTGTCTGGTAGTGTATCTAAAACGTTTGTCTGGTAGTGTATCTAAAACGTTTGGCTGGTAGTGTATCTAAAGCGTTTGACTGGTAGTGTACTAAAGCGTTTGTCTGGTAGTGTACTAAAGCGTTTGTCTGGTAGTGTATCTAAAACGTTTGGCTGGTAGTGTATCTAAAGCGTTTGACTGGTAGTGTATCTAAAACGTTTGGCTGGTAGTGTATCTAAAACGTTTGTCTGGTAGTGTACTAAAGCGTTTGTCTGGTAGTGTATCTAAAACGTTTGACTGGTAGTGTATCTAAAGCGTTTGACTGGTAGTGTACTAAAGCGTTTGTCTGGTAGTGTATCTAAAACGTTTGGCTGGTAGTGTATCTAAAGCGTTTGACTGGTAGTGTATCTAAAGCGTTTGACTGGTAGTGTATCTAAAACGTTTGGCTGGTAGTGTATCTAAAACGTTTGGCTGGTAGTGTATCTAAAACGTTTGTCTGGTAGTGTATCTAAAGCGTTTGTCTGGTAGTGTACTAAAGCGTTTGTCTGGTAGTGTATCTAAAACGTTTGACTGGTAGTGTATCTAAAACGTTTGTCTGGTAGTGTACTAAAGCGTTTGTCTGGTAGTGTATCTAAAACGTTTGTCTGGTAGTGTATCTAAAACGTTTGTCTGGTAGTGTATCTAAAACGTTTGTCTGGTAGTGTATCTAAAACGTTTGACTGGTAGTGTATCTAAAGCGTTTGGCTGGTAGTGTATCTAAAACGTTTGTCTGGTAGTGTATCTAAGCGTTTGACTAGTAGTGATCTAAAACGTTTGACTGGTAGTGTATCTAAAACGTTTGACTGGTAGTGTACTAAAACGTTTGACTGGTAGTGTATCTAAAACGTTTGTCTGGTAGTGTATCTAAAACGTTTGACTGGTAGTGTATCTAAAACGTTTGACTGGTAGTGTACTAAAACGTTTGTCTGGTAGTGTACTAATACGTTTGACTGGTAGTGTATCTAAAACGTTTGACTGGTAGTGTATCTAAAACGTTTGACTGGTAGTGTATCTAAAACGTTTGACTGGTAGTGTATCTAAAGTGTTTGACTGGTAGTGATCTAAAACGTTTGACTGGTAGTGTACTAAAGCGTTTGTCTGGTAGTGTATCTAAAACGTTTGTCTGGTAGTGTACTAAAGCGTTTGTCTGGTAGTGTATCTAAAACGTTTGACTGGTAGTGTATCTAAAGCGTTTGGCTGGTAGTGTATCTAAAGCGTTTTACTGGTAGTGTACTAAAGCGTTTGTCTGGTAGTGTATCTAAAGCGTTTGTCTGGTAGTGTACTAAAGCGTTTGTCTGGTAGTGTATCTAAAACGTTTGGCTGGTAGTGTATCTAAAGCGTTTGACTGGTAGTGTATCTAAAACGTTTGTCTGGTAGTGTATCTAAAGCGTTTGTCTGGTAGTGTACTAAAGCGTTTGTCTGGTAGTGTATCTAAAACGTTTGACTGGTAGTGTATCTAAAACGTTTGTCTGGTAGTGTACTAAAGCGTTTGTCTGGTAGTGTACTAAAGCGTTTGTCTGGTAGTGTATCTAAAACGTTTGACTGGTAGTGTATCTAAAACGTTTGACTGGTAGTGTATCTAAAACGTTTGTCTGGTAGTGTATCTAAAACGTTTGGCTGGTAGTGTATCTAAAGCGTTTGTCTGGTAGTGTATCTAAAGCGTTTGACTGGTAGTGTGTCTAAAACATTTGTCTGGTAGTGTATCTAAAGCGTTTGACTGGTAGTGTATCTAAAACGTTTGACTGGTAGTGTATCTAAAACGTTTGTCTGGTAGTGTACTAAAGCGTTTGTCTGGTAGTGTATCTAAAACGTTTGGCTGGTAGTGTATCTAAAGCGTTTGACTGGTAGTGTATCTAAAGCGTTTTACTGGTAGTGTACTAAAGCGTTTGTCTGGTAGTGTACTAAAGCGTTTGTCTGGTAGTGTATCTAAAACGTTTGGCTGGTAGTGTATCTAAAGCGTTTGACTGGTAGTGTATCTAAAGCGTTTTACTGGTAGTGTACTAAAGCGTTTGTCTGGTAGTGTACTAAAGCGTTTGTCTGGTAGTGTATCTAAAACGTTTGGCTGGTAGTGTATCTAAAGCGTTTTACTGGTAGTGTACTAAAGCGTTTGTCTGGTAGTGTACTAAAGCGTTTGTCTGGTAGTGTATCTAAAACGTTTGGCTGGTAGTGTATCTAAAGCGTTTGACTGGTAGTGTATCTAAAACGTTTGACTGGTAGTGTACTAAAGCGTTTGTCTGGTAGTGTATCTAAAACGTTTGACTGGTAGTGTATCTAAAACGTTTGACTGGTAGTGTATCTAAAACGTTTGTCTGGTAGTGTACTAAAGCGTTTGTCTGGTAGTGTATCTAAAACGTTTGTCTGGTAGTGTATCTAAAACGTTTGGCTGGTAGTGTATCTAAAACGTTTGTCTGGTAGTGTATCTAAAACGTTTGGCTGGTAGTGTATCTAAAGCGTTTGTCTGGTAGTGTATCTAAAGCGTTTGACTAGTAGTGTGTCTAAAACATTTGTCTGGTAGTGTATCTAAAGCGTTTGACTGGTAGTGTATCTAAAACGTTTGACTGGTAGTGTATCTAAAACGTTTGTCTGGTAGTGTACTAAAGCGTTTTACTGGTAGTGTATCTAAAACGTTTGGCTGGTAGTGTATCTAAAGCGTTTGACTGGTAGTGTATCTAAAGCGTTTTACTGGTAGTGTACTAAAGCGTTTGTCTGGTAGTGTACTAAAGCGTTTGTCTGGTAGTGTATCTAAAACGTTTGGCTGGTAGTGTATCTAAAGCGTTTGACTGGTAGTGTATCTAAAACGTTTGACTGGTAGTGTACTAAAGCGTTTGTCTGGTAGTGTATCTAAAACGTTTGTCTGGTAGTGTACTAAAGCGTTTGTCTGGTAGTGTATCTAAAACGTTTGTCTGGTAGTGTATCTAAAACGTTTGACTGGTAGTGTATCTAAAGCGTTTGTCTGGTAGTGTACTAAAGCGTTTGTCTGGTAGTGTATCTAAAGCGTTTGTCTGGTAGTGTATCTAAAACGTTTGTCTGGTAGTGTATCTAAAACGTTTGTCTGGTAGTGTACTAAAGCGTTTGTCTGGTAGTGTATCTAAAACATTTGTCTGGTAGTGTATCTAAAGCGTTTGACTGGTAGTGTACTAAAGCGTTTGTCTGGTAGTGTATCTAAAACGTTTGTCTGGTAGTGTATCTAAAGCGTTTGGCTGGTAGTGTATCTAAAGCGTTTTACTGGTAGTGTACTAAAGCGTTTGTCTGGTAGTGTATCTAAAACGTTTGGCTGGTAGTGTATCTAAAGCGTTTGACTGGTAGTGTACTAAAGCGTTTGTCTGGTAGTGTACTAAAGCGTTTGTCTGGTAGTGTATCTAAAACGTTTGGCTGGTAGTGTATCTAAAGCGTTTGACTGGTAGTGTATCTAAAACGTTTGGCTGGTAGTGTATCTAAAACGTTTGTCTGGTAGTGTACTAAAGCGTTTGTCTGGTAGTGTATCTAAAACGTTTGACTGGTAGTGTATCTAAAGCGTTTGACTGGTAGTGTACTAAAGCGTTTGTCTGGTAGTGTATCTAAAACGTTTGGCTGGTAGTGTATCTAAAGCGTTTGACTGGTAGTGTATCTAAAGCGTTTGACTGGTAGTGTATCTAAAACGTTTGGCTGGTAGTGTATCTAAAACGTTTGGCTGGTAGTGTATCTAAAACGTTTGTCTGGTAGTGTATCTAAAGCGTTTGTCTGGTAGTGTACTAAAGCGTTTGTCTGGTAGTGTATCTAAAACGTTTGACTGGTAGTGTATCTAAAACGTTTGTCTGGTAGTGTACTAAAGCGTTTGTCTGGTAGTGTATCTAAAACGTTTGTCTGGTAGTGTATCTAAAACGTTTGGCTGGTAGTGTATCTAAAACGTTTGTCTGGTAGTGTATCTAAAACGTTTGGCTGGTAGTGTATCTAAAACGTTTGTCTGGTAGTGTATCTAAAGCGTTTGACCGGTAGTGTATCTAAAACATTTGTCTGGTAGTGTATCTAAAGCGTTTGACCGGTAGTGTATCTAAAACGTTTGACCGGTAGTGTATCTAAAACGTTTGACCGGTAGTGTATCTAAAACGTTTGTCTGGTAGTGTAATAAAACGTTTGACTGGTAGTGTATCTAAAACGTTTGACTGGTAGTGTATCTAAAGCGTTTGACTGGTAGTGTATCTAAAGCGTTTTACTGGTAGTGTACTAAAGCGTTTGTCTGGTAGTGTACTAAAGCGTTTGTCTGGTAGTGTATCTAAAACGTTTGGCTGGTAGTGTATCTAAAGCGTTTGACTGGTAGTGTATCTAAAACGTTTGACTGGTAGTGTACTAAAGCGTTTGTCTGGTAGTGTATCTAAAACGTTTGTCTGGTAGTGTACTAAAGCGTTTGTCTGGTAGTGTATCTAAAACGTTTGTCTGGTAGTGTATCTAAAACGTTTGACTGGTAGTGTATCTAAAGCGTTTGTCTGGTAGTGTACTAAAGCGTTTGTCTGGTAGTGTATCTAAAGCGTTTGTCTGGTAGTGTATCTAAAACGTTTGTCTGGTAGTGTATCTAAAACGTTTGTCTGGTAGTGTACTAAAGCGTTTGTCTGGTAGTGTATCTAAAACGTTTGACTGGTAGTGTATCTAAAACGTTTGGCTGGTAGTGTATCTAAAGCGTTTGGCTGGTAGTGTATCTAAAGCATTTGTCTGGTAGTGTATCTAAAGCGTTTGACTGGTAGTGTGTCTAAAACATTTGTCTGGTAGTGTGTCTAAAGCGTTTGACTGGTAGTGTATCTAAAACGTTTGACTGGTAGTGTATCTAAAACGTTTGTCTGATAGTGTACTAAAGCGTTTGACTGGTAGTGTGTCTAAAACATTTGTCTGGTAGTGTATCTAAAGCGTTTGACTGGTAGTGTATCTAAAACGTTTGTCTGGTAGTGTATCTAAAACGTTTGTCTGGTAGTGTACTAAAGCGTTTGACTGGTAGTGTGTCTAAAACATTTGTCTGGTAGTGTATCTAAAGCGTTTGACTGGTAGTGTATCTAAAACGTTTGTCTGGTAGTGTATCTAAAGCGTTTGACTGGTAGTGTATCTAAAACGTTTGTCTGGTAGTGTATCTAAAACGTTTGACTGGTAGTGTATCTAAAACGTTTGGCTGGTAGTGTATCTAAAGCGTTTGTCTGGTAGTGTATCTAAAGCGTTTGACTGGTAGTGTATCTAAAACGTTTGTCTGGTAGTGTATCTAAAACGTTTGACTGGTAGTGTATCTAAAACGTTTGACTGGTAGTGTATCTAAAACGTTTGTCTGGTAGTGTATCTAAAGCGTTTGTCTGGTAGTGTATCTAAAGCGTTTGACTGGTAGTGTGTCTAAAACATTTGTCTGGTAGTGTATCTAAAGCGTTTGTCTGGTAGTGTATCTAAAGCGTTTGACTGGTAGTGTATCTAAAGCGTTTGACTGGTAGTGTATCTAAAGCGTTTGACTGGTAGTGTACTAAAGCGTTTGTCTGGTAGTGTATCTAAAGCGTTTGACTGGTAGTGTATCTAAAGCGTTTGTCTGGTAGTGTATCTAAAGCGTTTGACTGGTAGTGTACTAAAGAGTTTGACTGGTAGTGTATCTAAAGCGTTTGTCTGGTAGTGTATCTAAAGCGTTTGACTGGTAGTGTATCTAAAGCGTTTGACTGGTAGTGTACTAAAGCGTTTGACTGGTAGTGTATCTAAAGCGTTTGACTGGTAGTGTATCTAAAGCGTTTGACTGGTAGTGTATCTAAAGCGTTTGACTGGTAGTGTACTAAAGCGTTTGACTGGTAGTGTATCTAAAGCGTTTGACTGGTAGTGTATCTAAAGCGTTTGATTGGTAGTGTACTAAAGCGTTTGTCTGGTAGTGTATCTAAAGCGTTTGACTGGTAGTGTATCTAAAGAGTTTGACTGGTAGTGTATCTAAAGCGTTTGTCTGGTAGTGTACTAAAGAGTTTGACTGGTAGTGTATCTAAAGCGTTTGTCTGGTAGTGTATCTAAAGCGTTTGACTGGTAGTGTACTAAAGAGTTTGACTGGTAGTGTATCTAAAGCGTTTGTCTGGTAGTGTATCTAAAGTGTTTGACTGGTAGTGTACTAAAGAGTTTGTCTGGTAGTGTATCTAAAGCGTTTGACTGGTAGTGTACTAAAGAGTTTGACTGGTAGTGTACTAAAGAGTTTGACTGGTAGTGTATCTAAAGCGTTTGTCTGGTAGTGTATCTAAAGCGTTTGACTGGTAGTGTACTAAAGAGTTTGACTGGTAGTGTATCTAAAACGTTTGTCTGGTAGTGTATCTAAAACGTTTGATTGGTAGTGTACTAAAGAGTTTGTCTGGTAGTGTATCTAAAGCGTTTGTCTGGTAGTGTATCTAAAGCGTTTGACTGGTAGTGTATCTAAAGCGTTTGACTGGTAGTGTATCTAAAACGTTTGACTGGTAGTGTACTAAAGAGTTTGACTGGTAGTGTATCTAAAGCGTTTGTCTGGTAGTGTATCTAAAGCGTTTGTCTGGTAGTGTATCTAAAGCGTTTGTCTGGTAGTGTATCTAAAGCGTTTGTCTGGTAGTGTATCTAAAGCGTTTGTCTGGTAGTGTACTAAAGAGTTTGACTGGTAGTGTATCTAAAGCGTTTGTCTGGTAGTGTATCTAAAGCGTTTGACTGGTAGTGTATCTAAAGCGTTTGTCTGGTAGTGTATCTAAAGCGTTTGTCTGGTAGTGTATCTAAAGCGTTTGTCTGGTAGTGTACTAAAGAGTTTTACTGGTAGTGTATCTAAAGCGTTTGACTGGTAGTGTACTAAAGAGTTTTACTGGTAGTGTATCTAAAGCGTTTGACTGGTAGTGTACTAAAGCGTTTGTCTGGTAGTGTACTAAAGAGTTTTACTGGTAATTTATATATTATATAAATAAAGTCTTAGTCAGGCATTATAACAGTTTAAAACTCTTTATCTGTGTGTGTTTTACGCCAGTGTAACTATTTAACATAAAAATAAATACAGATAAACATATAATCGTTGCAAGTGATGGGGATGTGCTGTTTTCAGTAAAGCTATAAATTAAAAGAATAGAGGTTTAGTTTTATTAGCAGCAACAGATTAAATATAATTGAGAACTGATAAGATGGAAGCTGGATATGGTTAAGCTAGCACACTCATAAATGGAACAATTAAATTGATTGTTTATGTGTATTTATTCTAATGTTGGTGCTTTTTAACAAATAGTTTTACACCTAAGACTTTTACATAGCGCTGCCTATTATATACATTTCCTTAAATTATCTCAGCCATCACACACACTGCTCTCGTGGCTGTCCGTTGCCCCCAGTCATGTGAAAGCCCACAGGAGAACCAAGAAACAGAAGATTAACTGTGTGTGTATAAATCATTAACATAACTTTAAGTGTTATTTTGTATATCATCGTGTCACAGCTTGAATGAAATGCATGCACAGTCCAGCTCCAGTTCACTTTAACACAGAACAGCTACAAGAAAGGACAACAAACGAGAAGAGAATCAGTGAGGAGTCATCTCATCATGCAGACAGAGTCCAAATACAGTTCCTAGTCCAATTCCACAACTATCACATGCAGCTACTCACCAGCAGGGGGAGCTGCCTGCGCTTTCTTAGGATCTGAAAAACAAAGAGATAGATAAATGCAGTACTGCTGAAGTGGTTGAGATGTGTTTGTTAATGGAACTTAAGTTAAATATAGGTTTCTATTTTATGTATATGATTCTAGATACACCAAACCCAGAGTATCCATATACAGACTAAACAAAATCTGTTTAGAACACCAACAACGCAAGACACCAAGCCCTCAGACTGCTGGACGACATAATAAAGAGCAAAAATCAATAAATATATTTCATTCAGTAGAAGCAGAATAAAAAGTATGAATATATAGGAATTAATAAAAGTGTTTCAGTGTGAAAGGAAACAATACAGTTTTATTGAGGCAAAGGAGCAGCAGACATAAATCAGATTTATCCATATAACTGTATGTGATATACTATACTGTTAACTATATATAATAATGACTATACTGTTATTATTACACTACGCTTATATTATTTAAATTAAATTAAGAACATGAATATTCATTTTTGTCGATTTTGAATTTTCTACTTTATTTTAACAAGCCAATGGTTGTTTACATTGTGTGACAATTTCATGATGAATGGTCCAATAGAAATGCTCCAAAACAGCTTGCCAAAAATCCTGGTTCCATTGACTTCCAATAAAAGTGAAGTATGTTTTTGGTCTCTCCTGTAAAATTGCAATATTTGAGATATTTGTTTTTTATTGGACAGCAACGATATACTATATTCTATTTATTTTATATTCTATATTATATTTTTTGGTGTAACTGTCCTGTTTTGTCTTACCTTATGCATCTACCTATCTATTTATCTATCTATCGGGTATCTATCTATCTATCTATCTATCTATCTATCTATCTATCTATCTATCTATCTACCTATCTATCTATCAGGTATCTATCTATCTATCTATCTATCTATCTATCTATCTATCAGGTATCTATCTATCTATCTATCTATCTATCTATCTATCTATCTATCTATCTGTCTATCTATCTATCTATCTATCAGGTATCTATCTATCTATCTATCTATCTATCTATCTATCTATCTATCTATCTATCTGTCTATCTATCTATCTATCAGGTATCTATCTATCTATCTATCTATCTATCTATCTATCTATCTATCTATCTATCTATCTGTCTATCTATCTATCTATCAGGTATCTATCTATCTATCTATCTATCAGGTATCTATCTATCTATCTATCTATCTATCTATCTATCTATCTATCTATCTATCAGGTATCTATCTATCTATCTATCTATCTATCTATCTATCTATCTATCTATCTATCTATCTATTTATCTATATAGTGTCTATCTATCTATCTATCTATCTATCTATTTATTTATCTATCTATCTATCTATCTATCGATCTCTCAATCTATCTATCTATCTATCTATCTATTTATCTATCTATCTATCTATCTATCTATCGATCTCTCAATCTATCTATCTATCTATCTATCTATCTATCTATCTATCTATCTATCTATCTATCTATCAGGTATCTATCGATCTCTCAATCTATCTATCTATCTATCTATCTATCTATCTATCTATCTATCTATCAGGTATCTATCGATCTCTCAATCTATCTATCTATCCATCTATCTATCTATCTATCTATCTATCTATCTATCTATCTATCTATCAGGTATCTATCGATCTCTCAATCTATCTATCTATCCATATATCTATCTATCTATCTATCTATCTATCTATCTATCTATCTATCTATCTATCTATCTATCTATCTATCTATCAGGTATCTATCGATCTCTCAATCTATCTATCTATCTATCTATCTATCTATCTGTCTATCTATCTATCTATCTATCAGGTATCTATCGATCTCTCAATCTATCTATCTATCTATCTATCTATCTATCTATCTATCTATCTATCAGGTATCTATCGATCTCTCAATCTATCTATCTATCTGTCTATCTATCGATCTCTCAATCTATCTATCTATCTATCTATCTATCTATCTATCTATCTATCTATCTATCTATCTATCTATCTATCTATCTATCTATCTATCTATCTATCTATCTATCTATCTATCTATCTATGTATTGTGTTTCAGCACTGTCGTCTAAAAGACCTCTTTGGTAATTTGCCTGATTTTTATTTTACACTCTTCAGGTTATATTGTAACCTCTCCCTTTATAGTTCACCAATAGGTTAACCCATGTTACCCATGACTGTGTATGTGTGGACTCCAGCTCCGCCCAGCAGGGGGTGTGAACAGAGATAAAGACCCAGGCTTTAAAATAGCACACTGTTTAAGTATATACTGTATATTTTCACTGTATATGGTATCAGTATACACTGTATCCTGATTTCTACTCTTCATTAGCTGTACACAGCATGGGCTCCAACATACAACCAAAGAGCGTGTACTGTACTACAGGAGCGTGACTCGACTGCCAACAGCTGGGCCAACAGCTGGTCAGTCGGAGCAAACAGATGAAGACCGTTTCCCTCAGCCTGGTTACATCAGTGCTTCTGTCCTCCTAAAATCCTGCACTCTGAATTCCGTAGCATAGCTTTGGAACATTTGACAGGAATAGCACGTCACCCTGGTATCTTTAGTGTGCTGGAGAACCTCACGCTGGTCTATACCATCTCCTACTTTAGGGTACAATCATTACATGAGCATCACATCATCCTGGTATCTTTAGTGCTGGAGAACCTCAGGCTGGTCTATACCACCTCCTACTTTAGGGCACAATCATTACATGAGCCACACGTAGGCTATTTCAAACTCTCTCTCGCTCTTTTTCTCTCTACTCCAGGGATATGAGATATCCAGGGATATGAACTTGGCCTTGGCCTCTGGGGTCAGGTTGCGTGACCCCGGGGGTCTAGCTGGTGGTGGCATACTGAAGGGCCGACACCTCTATTTTGGAAAAGGTTTGCCTTTCAGAGCGGACTCTGCAAGCGGGATCTTAAGCGCTGCTGGGTTTGGTTCTCCTGCGGCTCAAGGTCTTGTAGACATAGAGGGGGGGGCGGGGTGTTGCAGTCCCAGCGAGCTGTGAATACTTCCCCTCCTCTAAGCTTTTAGGATGCTGGCACTGTTCCCCCCCTCCCGTAAAAGGAGTTCAAACTGGGTCACTGGACTATACGTATTCAGATGTACTGGGCGAACACTACCAGAACAGTTTGAAAGATAAAATATACACGGCTTGTCTATTAAACAGGAACGTCCACCATGTCCTTCCACTCTCTGGAGACATCTACCTCAGATTTCAACCATTTAGGCACAACGTTAGAGGCTGTAGCCCATCGACCCCCTCTAGTCCATTTCATCATTGGTCAATTTTTGATCACAGGGCCGCCGCTGTACTTAAGTGGTGGATCATTCTCATTGCAGTAGTTATACTGACATGGTAGCAGTAGGGTAGTGGGCGTGGCGCATCTTCAACAGCTCCATGGGGGGTGGGGGGTGTTATATTTACCCAAGCCAAGAGCAACTTCCTGGTACGAAACTGACCAACAGTAATAGGCATACGACCAGGCTAAAGCAAAGATGGGCACTCGAGTGAGCGACTCGAGTCAAAGTGGCACTTAAGTCGCCTAGAAAAAGAATTCAGACTTGACTTGATTGTCTCTCGACTCGGACTCTATAATAAGAACAATAAGAGTCAGTCTGTTATCCAGACACTGTGTACGAAAGTTAAAGAAAGAATACTTTCGTTGTGTGTGTATGGTGCCGTACTTTTGTTTCGCTGATTTGGGACACAGCCCCCTTTCTCATGACGTCCGCTAATCGTGAGTGTAAAATTGGAGAGAAGCGTCAAACGTAAACAAACGAGGGTTTGCATGGCTTCGGCTAGAGTACCGTACATGGTAGCGTTCGGCTACAGGGAGTTTAAAGTCTTTGGACGTAACCGAAGGGTGGCAACGTGTAAATAACGTGGGAAACAAAAGAAAGACACTGGAACCACCTTAAACTTCATAAGGCATCATCTGAAAACACACCCGGACAGGGTTGTTTACTTTACGCTAAACACTTATCCGCCAATACTACTAATATATAAAATACAGTTATTTTCCATCTCCCCCCATCATGTGTCCTTATTGGGGCAGACTCAACAGAGGCTCTCGAATCTGAGCTTCTTTAAATGTAATAGCAGTAACCAGCAGTTGTTGTTGTTCACTTTACAAAACAAAAATGATATCACTTCTAGTTTGCTCTATAATCTAAAAAAGTTTAAAAGAGCTCAAAAACAAAGAAATTGATAGAATTTATACAAAGAAAAGGAAGCACTGGAGTGAATATATATATAAATATAGTTGTGTTTTGCACACAAAGTTGATTTTGTGTGTTTTTGTGTGTTGATTGTGTGTTGATTTTGTGTGTGTGTGTGTGTGTGTGTATTTTATCATACACTTAAATCAATAGACCTAAATATGTGTATTGATTGACCTAAGACTTGACTTTGACTCGAGCCTAAAGACTCGTGACTTGTGAACATCTCTGGTCTGTTCACCTGCATGGTGGCTCTTCAAGGAGTGGTTTCTGATAACGTGTAAAGGCTGTGCGCCAATTTGTGAACCAAATGAAGCAAAACACTTGAACTGCGAGATCATATCCACTCTGGGTTCGTGCGCGAGCATTAATCATCCAGAGATTCCTCCACTTCTTCCATGTGGACAGATCCAGTTCCCTCAAAACATCTTCCATTACAAGAGCTGGTTCAGCACAAGGAGAACCCCAGGAGACGTGGGTCTAAATCCGACCGACACTATAAGGCTACAGACAATGTGACTGAGCTGGACTTCGCCCGACCCAAAAAAAAACAAGCCGGCTACTACTGGGATATCTCTGGTTACGAGGTGTCAGCACTCTCTTGATCAAGCAACTCCTGGCCTGTCTTACACACACACACACACACGGTCGCACTTGCACAGCACATGCAGTAATATGGCAAAGAGTCTCTGGAGCTTCTTGACTAATTAGCAATTAATAATAATAACACATCTATTTCTATCGCAGTTGTGACTTAGCCCGCTCAACTTGTTCTTTCAAACAGATTTATTTAAACCTTATGGGTTACTAACTCCGCAGCCATGTGAGTCTATAGCCTCTCAGCTCCTGCAGAACTCTTATAAGATCTTCTAAGAGACAGATCACTATTTGGAATCGTGAGATGAACAGGTTCAGATATCTGGGTTTTATTTCATTAATATAATTTGAGAAAAGTGTAAACGAGAGTGGCGGCTACCTCGGCTCCAAATGGCGAGTTCATCTCTATCGTTTTACACGAGCGTGGTTTTATCAGCTTCTCAGAATTCACTTTTATGCATTCGCTTTCAAGGTTAGCAAGTCCACTCTTACCGTCCAGGCCTCATCCTTCATTCTCTGAGTGATAAGAACAGGGAGCTCATGGTCTGGACCCTACAATACACCAGAGTTCAGACCATGAGACCATTAGCTAGTGTTGGCGTACGTGTTTAGGGTGATACTGATGATTCTCTTTGATCAGTCAGTAGTCTGTAGTGTTATGATGTCATCTTTGTGTATCAGTCTGGAGCCTCAATGGAGGTGATAGTACCTGGTACCAGGTTTGCCTAAAGGATAACTAAACAAGATGAGTACGGTTGAGTCAAGTCAACAGTAGGACCCAGTGGCTCTGCTGGGATACACCTGTTCCCACACTAGTCTCCGCCAGTTTCCACTTCTATGCTAATAACGGGGCTCCCAAATCTGTTAGGCAGAGAAAGAAGAAAGAAGATACACAATCCATTCTGTTAACACTAGCATCAGCTTCCTGTGCTGGAGGTTAAACATACAGCCTTGTAACTGGAGGGTTGTCGATTCGATAGCCTGAACCGACAAGACACAACTGAAGCGCACTTGAAGAAGGAACCTAACCCTACACTCTGGGCAAATGTGCTTCCCTAGTGTGTATGTATGTGGGTGTTTCGCTGCTGCCTAGTGTGTGTTCACCAGTGTGTGTGTGTGTTTGTGTGTATGTGGGTGCTTTACTTACCCCTTGTATATGTGTTCACTAGTGTGTGTGTGTGTTTCACTGCCCCCTAGTATGTGTTCACTTGTGTGTGTGTGTGTGTGTGTGTGTGTTGGTGTTTTACTGCCCCCTAGTGTGTGTGTTCACTAGTGTGTGTGTGTTCACTAGTGTGTGTGTGTTTGTGTGTATGTGCGTGTTTTACTGACCCCTAGTGTGTGTTCACTAGTGTGTGTACTTTACTGCCCCCTAGTATGTGTGTGTGTGTGTGTGTGTGTGTGTGTGTGTTGGTGTTTTAATGCCCCCTAGTGTGTGTGTGTGTTTCACTGGCCCTTAGTATGTGTTCACTTGTGTGTGTGTGTGTTGGTGTTTTAATGCCCCCTAGTGCATGCGTGTGTGTTCACTAGTGTGTGTGTGTGTTTCACTGCCCCTAGTATGTGTTCACTTGTGTGTGTGTGTGTGTGTTGGTGTTTTACTGCCCCCTAGTGTGTGTGTTCACTAGTGTGTGTGTGTTTGTGTGTATGTGTTCACTTGTGTGTGTGTGTGTTGGTGTTTTACTGCCTCTAGTGTGTATGCGTATGTGCATGTTGGTGTTTTACTGCCCCTAGTGTGTGTGTGGGGGGGGTTTACTGACCCCTAGTGTGTGTTAACTAGTGTGTGTGTTTCACTGCCCCCTAATATGTGTTCACTTGTGTGTTTTCACTAGTGTGTATGTGTGTGTGTGTGTGTGTGTGTTTGTGCGTTTTACTGACCCCTAGTGTGTGTCTGTGTGTGTGCATGCGTGTGTGTTCACTAGTGTGTGTGTGTGTTTCACTGCCCCTAGTATGTGTTCACTTGTGTGTGTGTGTGTGTGTTGGTGTTTTACTGCCCCCTAGTGTGTGTGTTCACTAGTGTGTGTGTGTTTGTGTGTATGTGCGTGTTTTACTGACCCCTAGTGTGTGTTCACTAGTGTGTGTGTACTTTATTGCCCCCTAGTATGTGTTCACTTGTGTGTGTGTGTGTGTTGTTGTTTTACTGCCCCCTAGTGTGTGTGTGTGTGTGTGTTTGTGTGTATGTTGGTGTTTTACTGCCCCCTAGTGTGTGTTCACTAGTGTGTTTGTTTCACTGCCCCCTAGTATGTGTTCACTTGTGTGTGTGTGTGTTGGTGTTTTAATGCCCCCTAGTGTGTGTGTGTGTTTCACTGGCCCTTAGCATGTGTTCACTTGTGTGTGTGTGTTGGTGTTTTACTGCCTCTAGTGTGTATGCGTATGTGCATGTTGGTGTTTTACTGCCCCTAGTGTGTGTGTGTGGGGTTTTTACTGACCCCTAGTGTGTGTTAACTAGTGTGTGTGTTTCACTGCCCCCTAATATGTGTTCACTTGTGTGTGTTCACTAGTTTGTGTGTGTGTTTTACTGCCCCCTAGTATGTGTTCACTTGTGTGTGTGTGTGTGTGTTGGTGTTTTACTGCCCCCTAGTGTGTGTGTGTGTTTGTGTGTGTGTGTTTGTGTGTATGTGTGTGTTTTACTGACCCCTAGTGTGTGTTCACTAGTGTGTGTGTACTTTATTGCCCCCTAGTATGTGTTCACTTGTGTGTGTGTGTGTATGTTGTTGTTTTACTGCCCCCTAGTGTGTGTGTGTGTGTGTTTGTGTGTATGTTGGTGTTTCACTGCCCCCTAGTATGTGTTCACTTGTGTGTGTGTGTGTGTGTGTGTGTGTGTGTGTGTGTGTGTGTGTGTGTGTTGGTGTTTTAATGCCCCCTAGTGTGTGTGTGTGTGTTTCACTGGCCCTTAGCATGTGTTCACTTGTGTGTGTGTGTTGGTGTTTTACTGCCTCTAGTGTGTATGCATATGTGCATGTTGGTGTTTTACTGCCCCTAGTGTGTGTGTGGGGGGGTTTTACTGACCCCTAGTGTGTGTTAACTAGTGTGTGTGTTTCACTGCCCCCTAATATGTGTTCACTTGTGTGTGTTCACTAGTGTGTATGTGTGTGTGTGTTTGTGCGTTTTACTGACCCCTAGTGTGTGTCTGTGTGTGTGCATGTGTGTGTGTTCACTAGTGTGTGTGTGTGTGTGTTTCACTGCCCCCTAGTATGTGTTCACTTGTGTGTGTGTGTTGGTGTTTTACTGCCCCTAGTGTCTGTGTTCACTAGTGTGTGTGTGTTTGTGTGTATGTGCGTGTTTTACTGACCCCTAGTGTGTGTTCACTAGTGTGTGTGTACTTTACTGCCCCCTAGTATGTGTTCACTTGTGTGTGTGTGTGTGTTGTTGTTTTACTGGCCCCTAGTGTGTGTGTGTGTGTGTGTGTGTGTGTGTGTGTGTGTGTGTGTTTGTGTGTATGTGCGTGTTTTACTGCCCCCAAGTGCGTGTTCACTAGTGTGTTTGTTTCACTGCCCCCTAGTATGTGTTCACTTGTGTGTGTGTGTGTGTGTGTTGGTGTTTTAATGCCCCCTAGTGTGTGTGTGTGTTTCACTGGCCCTTAGTATGTGTTCACTTGTGTGTGTGTGTGTGTTGGTGTTTTACTGCCTCTAGTGTGTATGCGTATGGGCATGTTGGTGTTTTACTGCCCCTAGTGTGTGTGTGGGGGGGTTTTACTGACCCCTAGTGTGTGTTAACTAGTGTGTGTGTTTCACTGCCCCCTAATATGTGTTCACTTGTGTGTATGTGTGTGTGTGTTTGTGCGTTTTACTGACCCCTAGTGTGTGTCTGTGTGTGTGCATGCGTGTGTGATCACTAGTGTGTGTGTGTGTGTTTCAGTGCCCCCTAGTATGTGTTCACTTGTGTGTGTGTGTGTTTGTGTGTGTTTTACTGACCCCTAGTGTGTGTTAACTAGGATTTGTGTGTGTGCATGCGTGTGTGTGTTCACTAGTGTGTGTGTGTGTTTCACTGCATGGCTTAACTGTGGAGCTAAAGTTCCTCCATGTGTGAACACAAATGGCAAATAGCTCTAAATTATGATTTCTGTCCTCGATGTTACACTTTTCTACTTCTGCTGGGTGAATACTGAAGTGGGATGGCTGGGTTATCTAGAGTTAACAGTAATGCTAGCACCCCCACACTTCTGAAAGCAAATTTACACCCCTACCTTTATCTGTCACTCCACAATGCCACCCTCTCCATCGTGGAGGGCAACTGCAACACATGGCCTCTACAACCATTGGTCCATCAGAGATACTACCCCTTCCAATCACCTGATCAGGCTGCTATTTAAATGACTAGGATTTTAAAGACATACCGAGCTACACCCTAATTACATAGGCGCTCCTGAAAGCATCAGCTGATCTAGCTCGAGGCGTTCCTACAGTTTCCTCCGTTTTGCTGACAAAGCTCTCTCTCCGTAACCTCTTGGGAATGTTCTGTGCTAATCTCCCGTGACATTTATTCCTCTTCCCTCCTCCAGCGCTCTCTGGTTAAAGAAGCCTAGCTTCACTCACTCAGACACTTCAAAGCCTCCCCTGAGCGTCTTCAGCACCAGCTCTCCCTAAAACACAGGAACGTTCATCATTCGTCACGTTTAACGTTCAAACAGGCAGCGATTCGATATGAACAGGCTTTTTATTCAGGAGCAAAGCTCAGAAATTAGAACTGAACATGAGTACCTCCTGACATGTGTTCTCTTTACAGATGTCATATTCAGGGCTCCAGACTAACGCCATCCCAGGACCTATAAAAATAGCCCAGCCGAAAAGATAAAAGCTCTTCTGGGGCGTTTTAGGGACAACAGCATTGTGTGCAGTAAAACTCGGCGGCTGTGAAGGACGTCATTGTGTTTGGTGGACCACCATGTCCATTGCCCAATGCTAAGCGCTCCTTGATTCCTATCTGCTCGTTAAGTTGTGACGTACTGACCTTAATGTCGTTATATAAATAGATCAGTAAATAGAGATCAGTAAATAGATCATAAATAGAGTCCCAAAAACTACTCAGTTATCGTTCTAGTGTTTTCCTAGAGGAGCAAGAGAAGAGAAAAGGGCTGCAGTTGATACGGTGACTATAGTTCTTATACCAAGACAAAAACAAACACCGGGCTCTAATGTTAGCAAGTTTAATGTAGACCATGGGGTTTTATACAGTGTTTCTGGCTATGAACCCTCATTTTGGTATGTAGGTTCTCAGGCTTGTTGGTCAAATAAGGGCTGATGAAGTTAAATATCCAGCTATGGTGAAGATAACGTTAGCTAACTACGGCAAAGATAAGGCTAGCTATCGTCACTTTAGCTGAAAAGCATGGAAAAACAGCTACCGACCAATAAAGATGTGGGTTCATAGCAAAAAAAAAAAAACAATATAAAAGCCATAGCTGAGACAGTGCAAACACTGGGCTCTAATGTTAGCTAGTTTGATATAGACTATGGGGTTTTATACAGTGTTTCTCGCTATGAACCCTCATCTTTGTATGTAGGTTCTCAGGCTTGTTGGTCAAATAAGGGCTGATGATGATGACATTAAGTATCTAGCTAAGGTGGAGATAACGCTAGCTAGCTAAGGCAGAGATAGCTGGCTAAGGCTGGCTATCGTTGCTTTCTGGATCTCCTTTCTGGATCTCCTTAACCTCAGCTAGGACTTTTATACTGTATTTCTTGCTGTGAACCCTGTTGGTCAAATAAGGGCTGATGGAGTTAGGTATCTAACTAAGGTGGAGATAACACTAGCTAGCTAATGCAGAGATAGCTGACTAAGGCTAGCTATCGTCACTTCAGCTGAACAGCATAGAAAAACAGCTACCGACCAATAAAGATGTGGGTTCATAGCAAGAAATACAATATCAAAGCCATAGCTGAGATCAAGGAGATCCAGAAAGAGCCAGTCAGAAGAAAAACAAAGACAAAAACAAACACTGGGCTCTAATGTTAGCTAGTTTGATATAGACTATGGGGTTTTATACAGTGTTTCTCGCTATGAACCCTCATCTTTGTATGTAGGTTCTCAGGCTTGTTGGTCAAATAAGGGCTGATGATGATGACATTAAGTATCTAGCTAAGGTGGAGATAACGCTAGCTAGCTAAGGCAAAGATAGCTGGCTATCATCGCTTTAGCTGAACAGCATGGCAAAACAGCTACCGACCAATAAAGATGTGAGTTCATAGCAAAAAAAACAATATCAAAGCCATAGCTGAGATCAAGGAGATCCAGAAAGAGCCAGTCAGAAGAAAAACAAAGACAAAAACAAACACTGGGCTCTAATGTTAGCTAGTTTGATATAGACTATGGGGTTTTATACAGTGTTTCTATAGTGCATCTTTGTATGTAGGTTCTCAGGCTTGTTGGTCAAATAAGGGCTGATGAACTTAAGTATTCAGCTAAGGTGGAGATAACGCTAGCTAGCTAATGCAGAGATAGCTGGCTAAGGCTGGCTATCGTCACTTTAGCTGAACAGCATGGAAAAACAGCTACCGACCAATAAAGATGTGGGTTCATAGCAAGAAATACAATATAAAAGCCATAGCTGAGATCAATGAGATCTAGAAAGGGCCAGTCAGAAGAAAAACAAAGACAAAAACAAACAATTGGCTCTAATGTTAGCTAGTTTGATATAGACTATGGGGTTTTATACAGTGTTCCTTGCTATGAGCCCTCATATTCGTATGTAGGTTCTCAGGCTTGTTGGTCAAATAAGGGCTGATGATGATGACATTAAGTATCTAGCTAAGGTGGAGATAACGCTAGCTAGCTAAGGCAAAGATAGCTGGCTATCATCGCTTTAGCTGAACAGCATGGCAAAACAGCTACCGACCAATAAAGATGTGAGTTCATAGCAAAAAAAACAATATCAAAGCCATAGCTGAGATCAAGGAGATCCAGAAAGAGCCAGTCAGAAGAAAAACAAAGACAAAAACAAACACTGGGCTCTAATGTTAGCTAGTTTGATATAGACTATGGGGTTTTATATAGTGTATCTATAGTGCATCTTTGTATGTAGGTTCTCAGGCTTGTTGGTCAAATAAGGGCTGATGGAACTAGGTATCTAGTTAAGGTGGTGATAACGCTAGCTAGCTAAGGCAGAGATAGCTGGCTAAGGCTGGCTATCGTCACTTTAGCTGAACAGCATGGAAAAACAGCTACCGACCAATAAAGATGTGGGTTCATAGCAAGAAATACAATATAAAAGCCATAGCTGAGATCAAGGAGATCTAGAAATGGCCAGTCAGAAGAAAAACAAAGACAAAAACAAACACTGGGCTCTAATGTTAGCTAGTTTGATATAGACTATGGGGTTTTATACAGTGTTCCTTGCTATGAGCCCTCATATTCGTATGTAGGTTCTCAGGCTTGTCGATCAAACAAGGGCTGATGATGATGACATTAAGTATCTAGCTAAGGTGGAGATAACAGACCAGTGAACAGATGTGGGTTCATAGCAAGAAATATCAATAGCCAAGATCAAGGAGATCCAGAAAGGGCCAGTCAGAAGAAAAACAAAGACAAAAACAAACACTGGGCTCTAATGTTAGCCAGTTTGATACACCCACATTTTGTGTTTAGGTTTTCAGGCTTGTCGGTCAAATAAGGGCTGATGAAGATGAAGTTCGCTAAGGTGGAGATAACAGCTACCAACCAATGAACAGATGTGGGTTCACAGAAAGAAGTACAGTATAAAAGCCATAGCAGAGATCAAGGAGATCCAGAAAGGGCCAGACAGTTGTTGCTAACAAAGGTTCTGGGACGGTTCTGGAAAAAGTAAGTCTGAAGCCCTGAATATTTCTAGGCTTCTGAGGAAGAACTACAGAGACGGCCATCAAAAGTTTCTCTGCCTCACGTTTAAGAACCTTGGTGCCGTTGTTCTCTGCCAAAGTGTGAAACTGATATATGGCTCAGTTACTAAGCAACTACTGCTGCTGACCATGTTAGCATCTGTAGGTAAAGTATGTCTTTAATTTGCATATTCCTTAAACAAAGTCTCTTCAGTCCATCAGTCCAACAAGGGAGATGTGTCTCTACTCCCAGTCTTACCAAGGAGGACACTTTCATGAACATGAAGAAGAATACTGAAGCTAATTATACCCGGAGGATTAGCACGTAGCGGCTTTACGAGACCGGGTTCTTTTTTATACTCAGCTGAAAAGCGAGAGTGAGCACCTGGAAAAGAGGGCAGGGCGCCCCCAAACCTTTGACAGGCAGTGTAACTGGAAAAGTGGCTTATCATGTCTGGCTGTCTTTGCTGGACGTGTTAACTGGTTGAGGGGCCTCGGGGGCATCTGGCTCTGTGTTAGTTAGCGTGTCTGCCCGCACCATCACGTGTTAATGCTGACAAGTGCCCGTCGCGTGCCGTCCTGTGTGTGATCCTGTGGCCTGCATGGACCTAAATACACATGAGCCCACATGCACAGCGAGGTCTGACGGAGAACACTAATGAAGTTCTTCCTTCTTACAGAGCTTAGATTTAGATTCTAGATACATACAAACATACAAATAAGTGTAGTGGTTAGTATGGTGGTGTAGTGGTTAGTATGGTGGTGTAGTGGTTAGTATGGTGGTGTAGTGGTCAGTACGGTGGTGTAGTGGTTAGTATGGTGGTGTAGTGGTTAGTATGGTGGTGTAGTGGTTAGTACGGTGGTGTAGTGGTTAGTACGGTGGTGTAGTGGTTAGTACGGTGGTGTAGTGGTTAGTACGGTGGTGTAGTGGTTAGTACGGTGATGTAGTGGTTACTACGGTGGTGTAGTGGTTAGTATGGTGGTGTAGTGGTCAGTATGGTGGTGTAGTGGTCAGTACGGTAGTGTAGTGGTTAATACGGTGGTGTAGTGGTCAGTACGGTGGTGTAGTGGTTAGTACGGTAGTGTAGTGGTTAATACGGTGGTGTAGTGGTCAGTACGGTGGTGTAGTGGTTAGTACGGTGGTGTAGTGGTTAGTACGGTGGTGTAGTGGTTAGTACGGTGGTGTAGTGGTTAGTATGGTGGTGTAGTGGTTAGTATGGTGGTGAAGTGTTTAGTATGGTGGTGTAGTGGTTAGTACGGTGGTGTAGTGGTTAGTATGGTGGTGTAGTGGTTAGTATGGTGGTGTAGGGGTCAGTATGGTGGTGTAGTGGTTAGTATGGTGGTGTAGTGTTTAGTATGGTGGTGTAGTGGTTAGTATGGTGGTGTAGTGGTTAGTATGGTGGTGTACGGGTCAGTATGGTGGTGTAGTGGTTAGTATGGTGGTGTAGTGGTTAGTATGGTGGTGTAGTGGTTAGTACGGTGGTGTAGTGGTTAGTACGGTGGTGTAGTGGTTAGTACGGTGGTGAAGTGTTTAGTACGGTGGTGTAGTGGTTAGTACGGTGGTGTAGTGGTTAGTATGGTGGTGTAGTGGTTAGTATGGTGGTGTAGTGGTTAGTATGGTGGTGTAGTGGTTAGTACGGTGGTGTAGTGGTTAGTATGGTGGTGTAGTGGTTAGTATGGTGGTGTAGTGGTTAGTACGGTGGTGAAGTGTTTAGTATGGTGGTGTAGTGGTCAGTACGGTGGTGAAGTGTTTAGTATGGTGGTGTAGTGGTTAGTATGGTGGTGTAGTGGTTAGTACGGTGGTGAAGTGTTTAGTATGGTGGTGTAGTGGTTAGTATGGTGGTGTAGTGGTTAGTACGGTGGTGTAGTGGTTAGTACGGTGGTGTAGTGGTTAGTACGGTGGTGTAGTGGTTAGTATGGTGGTGTAGTGGTTAGTATGGTGGTGTAGTGGTTAGTACGGTGGTGTAGTGGTTAGTATGGTGGTGTAGTGGTTAGTATGGTGGTGTAGTGGTTAGTACGGTGGTGTAGTGGTTAGTATGGTGGTGTAGTGGTTAGTATGGTGGTGTAGTGGTTAGTACGGTGGTGAAGTGTTTAGTATGGTGGTGTAGTGGTTAGTATGGTGGTGTAGGGGTCAGTATGGTGGTGTAGTGGTTAGTATGGTGGTGTAGTGGTTAGTATGGTGGTGTAGTGGTTAGTACGGTGGTGAAGTGTTTAGTATGGTGGTGTAGTGGTCAGTACGGTGGTGAAGTGTTTAGTATGGTGGTGTAGTCGTCAGTACGTAACTACGCAATTACATTAAACCAGTAAAGCAAAAATATCTCCAGAATTTAACAACATATCTGCAATGGTAAATCTGGAAAGCTCCGCTATCAGTATCACCACTTGTAACCCCTACTAGAGTACTGAATCCCCCCCAAAGGACACAAAGATTCTCTCAAACTTCATTCGGTTGAGGATCTCTGTCCAGTACTGTTATTTTTAATCCCCCTGCGTGGCTGCGGTGGGATGCGACTGGGATCCTCAGCACGCAGGGCTCAGCTCCAACAGTTTTTTACTTTATGATGACAAGACTCGGAGGAAGAACGTTTAAAGTGTACTTCACGCCATTATACACCTTCCTTCAGCACACAGATCACCAGCACCTACCATAAATACACACACCGACAGGTCTCACAACATCGAGATCACAAAAATACACAGATTTTCCTTCACAAATACGAGACGAGGAGCTGAGATACGAGACGAGGAGCTGAGGGGGTTAAAATGAGCTCATACTTGTGGTTTCACACGGCAGATATTAATTTACTCTATTTTATGGTGTTTATGTTGCCCCGGCTGAGCCACCAGCAGGACGTCTATATTTGTAGCGTGTGTAATCTATAGCGCGTTTCATTAGCGCCAGTTTGCTGAAACTGCAGCACAGTAGTCCGTCCTAATGAAAGTTAATAGGAATGAAGCGCTTGCCTATATCTAGTTTATGACTGAGAGCGAGTCTATAGTTAACAATCCTTACCAGTCTAGACTTATTAGTGCCACTCTGCTATACTTCTCATATATAATTCCATTCACACAGAGGCCTAGCTAGTCCTAGTGGGCTTTATATGACTGGTGTCGTGTGTCTAGTAAGTTTATATTTCGGTACTTTATCACTCAGAACTAACAATTTACAGTCATTACCAGTAGTCCATATTTCTGATCACTCTTTATTCTGTTATTGTTAGCTAGGAGTGACTCTCTGAGGGTTTATTATAATTTATCAGGCTAGTGCTGCAGGTGGTCTGTTTATAAAGGAGAGAGAAGCTGGAGCTGCTGTGCTGGTGGTTAGTCTGTGTGTTATTAAAGCTAAGGTGCTACAGTAGTGCTGTCTGTATGTGTATTAGATAATTAATGTTACACTATGATAAGATATGAAGAGATGATACTATAACATCTGTATGTGTGTGATTCTGGGTATTAACTATTAGAGGCAGGTTCAGGTGAGAGATAAGGCGGACATGATCCTGATCATGTGCTCAGAATCTGGTGATAATGGTAATGATATTGATAACTGATTATTAGAATTGATGTGTCTGATCTAAATTATTTTAATTATTCTGTCAAGACACACTCACCCCAAGTCTCATACCCTGTCTGGTCACGCTTTAGCCCACAGAGGCTCAATATTCAATAGGAAAAGTGTGTTAAATTGATATGGATCTACTTAGATGAAAAATATAATATATATAGTTTATCTTTTGTTATATTTTACTTTTAATAAAATGTCCTAATACATTTGTAAACTAAACTTCGTGAACTAAGATTTGTTGGTGTCTTTCCAGTCACTGATTTCGGATTGATCGGACCCCTAAACCTCTAAGCCTACAATTGCCCCTGCATTAACATCTACAGCTAGTTAGGCAATTAATTAAGTTTATGAATTAAACACTATTCACAAGATTAAGTGCACAAATCCGTTTCATCCAATCAGTTTGCTTTAGTCCAAAAATTCGATGTTTTCATAGACAATAAATCATAGGAACATTTCTGCACTTCTACTTACAACTGCAATAGTGATGCGGAATATATATATATAATCCACTCAAAACATCATTACTGATTGATTAGTAAGCTTAGTATTGGCAGCTGTCCTCAGTATTGGACTCTACTTACGGATCAGATTTTGGCATCAAAGGCAAAATAAGTTGTATTGTTGTGTCATATCATACCATATCAACTCTTATCATAACCATAAGAGAGGATCAAAACAGAAATGTGCAGTTTTATTTTCCCATTTTTTACACATACATATATTTTATATAGAAACCCACAAAAGTAACTCCAGAAAAACATCATCGCTGTCCAATGAAAAATATGGCAAAAATCTTGAAAATGGCAACTTTACACTAGACACCAAAATCATACTTTACTTTCAATGGAAGTCAATGGAACCAGATTTTTTTCAAGCTATTTTAGAGCACTCCTATTGGTCCATCCATCATGAAATTTTCACACAATGTAAACGACCATTGGCATCTTCAAATTATGTAGAAAACTCAAAATCGACAAAAATGAAGATACATGTTTTTCATTGGACAGCGACAATATATTAAATGCCAACAATAAACAACATGGACCCTTTAAACTGGTAGTAAACAGTGTTTATACGCTGCTGGGTTTAAAGGGAATAAAGATCTGTCAGTCTGCCTCTCTCTGCTATAAACCCTGACGCTGCCTCAACCTGACAAATAACCTGAGCGGATTTACTGGGCGGCGAAGGGCAGACGAGGACATGATAAAAGAAAATCTGGATTATGGATTACGGCGCGGATCTGGGTATCCGACAAACGTCAGCAATAAGAACTTCCAAACCTCACTGTGCACCAAATTATTCAACAGTCAGCTTAATTTTGAGAGCGACCTGATTGCGTCTGTGTGTGGCCAACACACACTCACACACACACTCACACACACACTCACACACACACTCACACCTACGGTCAGTTTAGAGTGAGGATCCTAACATGCATGTGTTTGGACTGTGGGAGGAAACCACTCAAACACAGAGAGACCATACACACTCCACACAGAACCACCCGGACCGGGAATCCAACCCAGATCATTTTACTGTGAGGAGACAGTGCTGACCACTACACCACCATACTGACCACTACACCACCATACTAACCACTACACCACCGTACTGACCACTACACCACCATACTAACCACTACACCACCATACTAACCACTACACCACCATACTGACCACTACACCACCATACTAACCACTACACCACCATACTAACCACTACACCACCATACTAACCACTACACCACCGTACTAACCACTACACCACCATACTGACCACTACACCACTATACTAACCACTATACCACCATACTGACCACTACACCACCATACTAACCACTACACCACCATACTAACCACTACACCACCATACTGACCACTACACCACTATACTAACCACTATACCACCATACTGACCACTACACCACCATACTGACCACTACACCACCATACTGACCACGACACCACCATACTAACCACTATACCACCATACTAACCACTACACCACCATACTGACCACTACACCACCATACTGACCACTACACCACCATACTGACCACTACACCACCATACTGACCACTACACCACCGTACTAACCACTTCACCACCGTACTAACCACTACACCACCGTACTGACCACTACACCACCGTACTAACCACTACACCACCGTACTGACCACTACACCACCATACTGACCACTACACCACCATACTGACCACTACACCACCGTACTAACCACTACACCACCGTACTAACCACTACACCACCGTACTGACCACTACACCACCGTACTAACCACTACACCACCGTACTAACCACTACACCACCGTACTAACCACTACACCACCGTACTGACCACTACACCACCGTACTGACCACTACACCACCATACTAACCACTACACCACCGTACTGACCACTACACCACCGTACTGACCACTACACCACCATACTAACCACTACACCACCGTACTAACACTACACCACCGTACTAACCACTACACCACCGTACTGACCACTACACCACCGTACTAACCACTACACCACCGTAATGACCACTACACCACCGTACTGACCACTACACCACCGTACTGACCACTACACCACCGTACTAACCACTACACCACCATTCTAACCTCTACACCACCGTACTAACCACTACACCACCATACTAACCACTACACCACCGTACTAACCACTACACCACCGTACTGACCACTACACCACCATACTAACCACTACACCACCTTACTAACCACTACACCACCATACTGACCACTACACCACCATACTGACCACTACACCACCATACTGAACACTACACCACCATACTAACCACTACACCACCTTACTAACCACTACACCACCATACTAACCACTACACCACCATACTAACCACTACACCACCGTACTAACCACTACACCACCATACTGACCACTACACCATAATACTAACCACTACACCCGCGTACTAACCATTATACCACCGTACTAACCACTACACCACCGTACTAACCACTACACCACCATACTGACCACTACACCATAATACTAACCACTACACCCGCGTACTAACCACTACACCACCGTACTAACCACTACACCATAATACTAACCACTACACCCGCGTACTAACCATTATACCACCGTACTAACCACTACACCACTATACTAACCACTACACCACCATACTAACCACTACACCACCATACTAACCACTACATCCGCGTACTAACCATTATACCACCGTACTAACCACCACACCACCATACTAACCACTACACCACCGTACTAACCACTACACCATAATACTAACCACTACACCACCGTACTAACCACTACACCACCGTACTGACCACTACACCACCATACTGACCACTACACCACCGTACTAACCACTACACCACCATACTAACCACTACACCACCGTACTGACCAATACACCACCATACTAACCACTATACCACCGTACTAACCACTACACCACCATACTAACCACTACACCACTATACTAACCACTACAGCACCATACTAACCACTACACCACCATACTAACCTCTACACCACCGTACTGACCACTACACCACCATACTGACCACTACACCACCGTACTGACCACTACACCACCATACTAACCACTACACCACCATACTGACCACTACACCACCATACTAACCACTACACCACCATACTAACCACTACACCACCGTACTAACCACTACACCACCGTACTAACCACTACACCACCATACTAACCACTACACCACCGTACTAACCACTACACCACCGTACTAACCACCACACCACTGTACTGACCACTACATCACCATACTAACCACTACATCACCGTACTAACCACCACACCACCATACTAACCACTACACCACCATACTAACCACTACATCACCGTACTAACCACTACACCACCGTACTAACCACTACACCACCATACTAACCACTACATCACCATACTAACCACTACTCCACCGTACTAACCACTACACCACCGTACTGACCACTACACCACCATACTAACCACTACATCACCATACTAACCACTACTCCACCGTACTAACCACTACACCACCATACTGACCACTACACCACCATACTAACCATTACACCACCGTACTAACCACTACACCACCATACTGACCACTACACCACCATACTAACCACTACATCACCGTACTAACCACTACACCACCGTACTGACCACTACACCACCATACTAACCACTACATCACCATACTAACCACTACTCCACCGTACTAACCACTACACCACCATACTGACCACTACACCACCATACTAACCATTACACCACCGTACTAACCACTACACCACCATACTGACCACTACACCACCGTACTGACCACTACACCACCGTACTAACCTTTACACCACCGTACTAACCACTACACCACCATACTGACCACTACACCACCATACTGACCACTACACCACCATACTAACCATTAGACCACCGTACTAACCACTACACCACCATACTAACCATTAGACCACCGTACTAACCACTACACCACCATACTGACCACTACACCACCATACTAACCACTACACCACTATACTAACCACTACACCACCATACTAACCACTACACCACCTTACTAACCACTACACCACTATACTAACCACTACACCACCATACTAACCACTACACCACCATACTAACCACTACACCACCATACTGACCACTACACCACCATACTAACCACTACACCACCATACTAACCACTATTATTGAACCCCCGCAAAGGACACAACGACCAAGTTTTAAAATGGTCTTTGGTCAAAATTTTACAAGGATGAATTACCACAGCTCCCTTCTCCCACTGAATACACTGGCCTGTTCAGAATGGCTGGTTTTTAGAGTCTATTGCTTTAAAAGATAAAGGTCCACTGCTCACCCCACCTTCATTGGCCACAGATTTAGGAATTCTTTATGAAAAATCTGGTGAAAACTGAGATGGTCAAAATGATTAGCCCCCATGTGATTTTGTGTGTTCAAAACAAATTAATAGGTTCACCTGAGCAGTCAATTAGGTTTGAAACCACACCTGAGCAGTCAATAAGGTTTAAAACCACACCTGAGCAGACAATTAGGTTTGAAACCACACCTGAGCAGTCAATAAGGTTTGAAACCACACCTGAGCAATCGAAAAGGTTTGAAACCACACCTGAGCAATTGAAAAGGTTTGAAACCACACCTGAGCAATCGAAAAGGTTTGAAACCACACCTGAGCAATTGAAAAGGTTTGAAACCACACCTGAGCAGACAATTAGGTTTGAAACCACACCTGAGCAGACAATTAGGTTTGAAACCACACCTGAGCAGTCAATAAGGTTTGAAACCACACCTGAGCAATCGAAAAGGTTTGAAACCACACCTGAGCAGACAATTAGCACTGAACCTAATTTAAGTGAGTTAGTATCACTTGATTTTGAAGAATAACATCACAACATCTGCTGCCAGTCTAGGGTTAGGTTGTGGCTGGCTCTTCCAACAAGACAGTGACCCGAAGCATACATCAAAGTTAGTCAAGGACTTTTTGAAAGACACCAAAATCAAGGTTCTGGAGTGGCCCTCTCAGAGCCCTGATCTCAATCCTATTGAGAAGCTGGGGAAGGAGCCCAAACAATTTGTATAATCTTGAACGATTTGCCAAGGTAGAATGAGCTAAAGTCCCTCAGGAGACATGTGCCAACTCAGTTAGAAGAGGTTGCTGTCATTTAGTAATTGGACAGTATGGGATTCTGTTGTCAGTCTTAAAGCACTTCAAACTCAAACTCAGCACCTGCCAATGCGCTGAAACCTACAAGTACCTTCACAACCATCCAGCAACTGACACTAAACAAATCTGAAGTCCACTTTCTGAAATATCATACGATGCAATAAAAGGACCATTAACATCAACTGAGGCTGAAGGACGAGTTCCAGCTCAGTCTAAGATGTGGCCCATCTGTCTGTAATTTGTCACGGGCGGATGCCATCGCGGCCTCAGGGACGGCAGAGGCATGAGACACTCTGGAAAACGGCTGTAAGACCCTCTGCTGGACTTTTCACTGCGTACGAGTGTGAGCGGGTGGGACAGAGAAGGAGACGTAGGGGTCACGCTTTTGAAAAAGGTAGCAGGTTTCAGTGGTCCGACCATGCAGCTCGCCAGCTCCAGGGCGTGTACGCGGTGATTAGTTTCCATGCTGAGTTACGAGGAAAGCAGGTTAGCACGACGTAGTCTAAAGACCAGCCATCAAAACACTGGCCTTTCACACAGAGGTAAAAGGGCACACTCGTAAGTGTAAACAGCTCCCTGACACTCCACGAGATCACTTGACGAGGAAGGGGCACTACGCTACACACACACACACACACACACACACACACTCGTCTCTGGGAGACGCACTTGGATGTCACAGCCTATCAGGACCACATAAGCATGTTGGTAAACTGAGACTGCGAGATCTGCTATGGGAAAAAATGACAGCTGTAGTTTCCTGTATCCGGGCAGTACAAAACATAGTGAGACGAATAAAGACTAAGCACTGCTTACGGACCCCCCTCTGTGGTGATTTCACATTGTTTTAGACACTGAAAATATATAATTTTATAATATTAATTTGCTTTAAAATACACAGTTTTAATTCAACTGATGGAAAAACCCACTCGCTATGGAAACTCCTGAACGCTACCGTGTGAGGTCACTGGTGGACGACAGTGAACAGGGCGGCGGTACAACAGCACTATGACTGACTGGGACTGAGAATGTTCCAGAACTGCTTCTTCAGATTCTGATGATATTTATGAATTTGAATGTGAAAGAGCTGTAATGTAGAAATAGACCACCATATCACTTAGTCCTGATACTTTTAGACCACCATATCACTTAGTCCTAATACTTTTAGACCACCATATCACTTAGTCCTGAGACCTTCAGACCACCATATCACTTAGTCCTGATACTTTTAGAACACCATATCACTTAGTCCTAATACTTTTAGACCACCATATCACTTAGTCCTAATACTTTTAGACCACCATATCACTTAGTCCTGAGACCTTCAGACCACCATATCACTTAGTCCTGAGACTTTTAGACCACCATATCACTTAGTCCTGATACTTTTAGTCAAACCACACCCACAACAGCAGCTCATCCAACAACAGCCTAGCAACCAGCCTAGCAACCAGCTACACTCAGATATAGAGGTACAGTTATTGTAGTAAATATGATCAAAGTGGAACTCGCCCTCATACGACTCTATACATCTTCATAACTCAACTACGTTAGCTTAGCATAACGTGAGCCACTGAACTTAGCAAGTGAAGCTAATGTTAGCTAACAGCTAAAGCAGGCTCAGTAACTGAGCTTACCTGGTTTACCTCCACGTACACGGAGGCTCTTGAACTCCTCTCACTGGTTTCCTACACGCCCATATTGTTGAACAGCGTCAGATTAAGATCCAGTCGTCGTGTAAGCCTACGTCCCATAGTGATAATCTTCAGACTGAAATGATCTACAGATGACTGAGTGAGAGGACGCTCCTTTACAATGTGCTGTTTAATGTTTACAGGTTTAGACCACTTTCTGGATATTTGGGGGTCTTTGGGTCATTTGTGTTCGGGGGTCCCACTGTACATCCAATTACTGCAGCCAGAAACAACAACAACACCTTTCTATCATTGTGTATTACTGTAAGTGCGTCTTCTAGCGTTGTTGTCCACCAACTACGTCACACACATAACACCTACAGCAGTTTTTGAACAGTGGGCGGAGCTAAACAGTCTTTTAAGTCGTATTGCTTGACTTCGTAAACAATTAAACGTTTTCTGACCTTTGATAATCAGAAGTTAGGATCTCAAACTCAGCTGTAGTTCTGTGTTTGATATTTTCATATTAGCTGGTACTCAGACTTTAAGAGAATTAAAATAATGGTTCATCAAAAACAGCCTCACTGCTTCTTTAGTTTAGTGCTGAAGCTGCTACACTCTAAAAAAGCTGGTTCTTCAAAAACTGGGATCGGACTATGTGACATATTTGTCTTTCACGAAGTTCACTATGTTAGATTAGACAATCATAGTGCCGTAACACTCGTGAGACTGGCAGCGATGCATGTTTAATGCTGACCATTGGTCGTTCATCACGTTCTTGTGTGAGTTAGGTTGTTAGGAGGCGGGTCAGGAAACTGTCAGTCATGGTTACAGAAGTGCAGTTTGTGATGTTGGTCACTGAGAGGACGGTCTGGTGTGTCTGTCCTCTTAAAAGAACATGCGGTAGCGAATGTGTTGGGAACTGTTTTACAGACGTGCTATAAACAGCAGTTACTGAGCTGCTGTTGTTAGCGCTTAGCCGTTAGCATTTTGACAGTCAAGTCTATTTATATGGCGTTTCTCACACCGTGGTACAAAGCAGCTTTAGTGGAGTCTGAAAACAAGAACACATACAACACGTATCCCCTGTGAGTAAGCCAGAGGAGAGTAGCAAGTAAACCTCTCTCAGACTGGAGGAAGAAACCTTGGGAAGGAACCAAGACTCACAGGGGGAGACCACCCTCCTCTGGTCACACCGTGTTTACAGTTTAATAAACTAAATACAACAAATTAGAACTAGGAGGTAAACACTTTAGAAACTATACAGGAGCTACATCTACATGACAAACATGATAACTTTTATTTTTTTATTTTTTTATTTTTTATTCTTTAACTATAAAAATACTTTTATCTACATCAACTTATATTGTTATACTTTGTATATTTTGTATATATTAATTTTATTTCTTTTATTTGTTATCTTTATCTATTGGTGAATGGAGGAGCAGCAAAGTAAGAATTTCATTGTACAGTGTCTGTTCTGCTCTACATATGACAGTAAAACTCTTGAATCTTGAATCTGGATGATACAGCGATGCAGTTGAGGGTGTCAGTGTGTTTGTAGCATTGGCGTAGGATCTGGGGGGGACAGGTGGATTTGTCCCACCCAAAAATTAAACTACAGAAAAGCCTAAACTGTTTTTACAAAAATTATTAGGAATTACTAATTTTGGAGATTCATTAAACCAGTGCCAGCTGCTAATGGTGCGATGCTCCAATATACTGCAATAAAACAGCTTTAGTATAATGTGTTGTTATGGTAACAGACTAGGGGGGTTTAGGGTAGCTAACATTTATATTAGCTTTAGTCAGAAAGCACTCTGAAATGTAAAGTTACATTACTCTCTGGCCACGCCCCCAGACTGCAGACTGCAGACTACACTACATACATAAATAAATAAAATATAATAAATTAATTAATAAATAAAAGGACTCCATCATTAGAAGAGCTTTCAGTAGTGCAGTATGTAATGTTCCAGAGGGTTACAGGTCATCTGCGGGTCCTTGTTACACCTGAAAGTTGTTTTAGCAGCATCACCACCTCTCTTCTTAATGTCTGCATGTGACCACCAGAGGGCGCTCTGTCCTCCTACTGGACATTGTCAAAGAACACGTCTTAGGAAACGTCAAGCTAGGCAGAAAAAGACTGACATGCTGGACTTTCAGACACCACATCACTGTTCTTTGATTAAGTCACACTCATTCCTAATGCTGGACATTTGCCGGATACGTCAGAATCGTGTCAAAACTGGGTTTAAACGTTTGCCGTTGGAACCCGACATACAGGTCCTTTAATAAAGACAATGGTTTAAATCAGGACCATCAGCACTCAAAGAACCCTGTGCATGCCTAAATGGTTCCTAGCATGATAAAAACATGGTCAAGCTTGTAACAATAGAAGATCCCTTTGGGTGTTACAAGGAACCATTCTCAGAAAGGTCTATATAAAAGAAGATAATACAATATATTATACAATACTCGAATTTTAGCACCCATGGCACTGTAAACATAACATTAACACCAAGACTACCAGGCTTTTCTTCTCTTTTGGTGCATCCTCAACATCACTGGCATTCATAGTGGCATTCTAGACTTTATGTACATCCATCTATTTCTTTTGTATACATTTAACTGCTAATACAGTTCCACGTCAGCACAGTAAGTAACACCCAGTGCCAAAGTTTGGCCACCCAAAGAGATTTGAGCTCTATTACCAAGTTCTTATTCAGCTTGTTAGGACTTCAGCTGGTTCACGATTGTTGCTAGGAAGGGTCAGGTGATGCAAATCTTAAAGTATTATAAATATTAGGCCCTCTAGCACTCCTAAAATTAAAATCATTAATGCCCATAAAACAGAAAAAAGTTATAAGACGGATGTGTATGTTCAGGAAGACGTTTCCTCGGTTTGTATTGTAATTAAGAAATGGCAGTTGGGAGGTCAAGTTGAGGTCTGGAAGACTAAAAAACCTACTAGCAAGGCAAATCGAAACCCTATTTAACTGCAAACCTTCAATAAAATATAAACATTTAAATATTCAGCACAGGTAACTTGTCAGAAACATCCCAAACAGGCCTAATACATTTTGGAAACCTATTCTGTAAACTGGTGAAGTTAAAATAAAAAAAGAGGTGCAGAATTTCTGGAAAATAACACCTTCCCAATGATTAAGCACACAGGTGGATCAACCATGCTTGGGGCTTGTGTTGCAGCCAGTGGCAAAGGACTAGTTTACTGGTAGAGAGAAGAATAGATTTATTTCAATTCCAAAAATATAATAGGTATAAAAAGGACAGCTTCTACAACAGGATAATGACGCTAAACACACTTCAAAATCCACACCGGACTACCTAAAGAGGAGCAAGCTGGAAGTTTCACCGTGGTCCTCAAAGCCCCCAGACCTAAATATCATTGAAAATCCATACATACACCTAAAAGGAGTAACACATGCAAGGACTGAAAACCCCCCAAACGAGAAGTTAAAAACTTTTAGACGCTACAGAAAGCATTTAAAAGCTATGATACTCAGCAAAAAGGGGGTGTTACTAAGTATTAGTGACCATTTACGGGTTTAAGAGCGTTTTCACGCCTGTAGTTTGTTTCTCTGGTCTGGATCAGTTAATGAGTTGGTTTATTGGAGCGTTTCCTCCTCGGTTAAGTTTGTTTTTACAGGCAAAAACCTAAACGCACCAAAATGCGCCCCAACAAACCATGTGAGCTCGTTGTCTCCTCTGATTGGTCAGAGCTGTCTGGCGTGCGAGCAAGAAAGTAAACACAGGAAGAAGATCCGGTTTTCTAAACTACTGCACATTTCTTGTAGAGCGTATCACGGAGCAGCGGCAGAGACAGCATCTGTTCATAGCTGTAATAATAATCTGATAATATACCAAACTACAGTCCACCTGCAGACCACCCAGCTCACTCCAAACATCAAGTAGACAACGTCCCTCACTGCTAGTCCAAGAGAGACCTCGCTTCATTGTCCTCGCCCTGTTAGCTGCTTCAGTTCTCCAGTTCTCTGTTCACGCCATCTGCCGCATCCCATAATGCAAAGCACACCTGGCTGCAGGAGATGTTTAGATCAAACTTGTGGAGAACACCTAATACTTGGGTCGGATCGAGGTCGGATCATGTTCTCACCACAAACGAACTGCTTCAGAGTTCGTTTGGAACCGGACCAAGACCACATCTTCTCGAGGGTCTCGGTGTGGTTGTATTGGTCCGCACTAAACGAACCAGAGCCCATTTTAACCGGACTTAACTAGTGCTGGTGTGAAAACGGCCTACAATATTAGATTCACGGTAACGGACACTGTGACCAGAGGGGTTTAAACGTGTGCGTGTCTTCATTTGTTGTGTATGAGAGGTGTTCCATTAATGTGATTGCTAAGTTTGGGCTCAGTCACATGACTGAGCAGCAGATGCTGGCATTAATACCACTTCTGTGATGTTTGTTGCGTGACTTTCAAACCACGCTGGAGCAGCTCCTTAAAACCTCCATCCGTGCACCTTCATCAGACACTCGATACGCCGGCCTTAGCAGCCCTGGCTCCCCCGAACTGTTTCAATCACATGTTTATGTGATATATATGTCTTGAAAGCACTCAAGCCTTCCTTCAGGACCACCACACTATTCTGGATGCTGTTTATGAAGGAACCGTGCTCTCCAAGACCTGAGAGCCAGGCAGGCTTGCTCGTTTCGGCCTCCGCTCAAGCAGTGCTGGGGCAGGGTAACCTTATCTGAGCCCCTGGAGGGAATGGAGCTAACACAGAGGGGTACTTTAGTACTTTAGGAAGGGAGGGGTAGAGGCAGGACACGGACAAGAAGAATAAGACGGCAAGAAAGGAGGAGGTGGTGAAGGGGTGAGTTTCCAAGAGGCACGGTGGCAGTGAGTTGATATCGATGATGTCATGCCACTGGACTGGGGTCAGATGTTGGTCACGGGGTTTGACGAACAGGAAAGAGGGATGGAGATAAAAGAAACAGAGCTCTGAGAAAATATGACAGCTGCAAAGTGACGCGTCCATCAAACGTCTAAATACGTTCAGTTTAATTAACCCTTAACGCCACAACCGCCCCCCACTCCAAACTTTTAACAAAGACGTATGTCATACACTGACAGGGATCAGAGGTCGTCTAAGCAGGAGGCGAGTGTAAAGAGAGATGGAGTGTTATCGATGTTTCCTACACCTGGCTCACTCCTTGCCTCACTCTTTCACAGTCTGTCATTCTCAGCTTTCACACGGCCATTTCATTTACCCAGACGTGACTTCACTGCTGAAAAGCCAGCAGGCCGTATTTCAGAGCCTCTGCCACACGGGCAGTAAATATCTCTGACATTAACGACTGAGATTTGTAAACATTTGGCGTACTGATGATTTGATTGCTCCGCTGTAAAATGTGAGGAAACTACAGGAACGCCATGTATCCTTAGACGCTGGACTGGTAAAGGAAGTGAATCTGTGCTCTACCAAAGAACCTCATCAGCCTAGATGACCAATATAATATATTGTCACTGTCCAATGAAGAAAAAAGTATCTCTTTTCAGGAGAGACCCAAAAACATCTTTCTTTTCAATGCAAGTCAATGGAACCAGAATTCTTTCCCATCTATTTTTGAGCACTTCTGGTCCATTGATTTTGAAATTTTTACACAATGTAAACGACCATTGGTGTGTTCGATTGATGTAGAAAACTCAAAATCAGCAAAAATCGAGAAACTTGTTTTTTACTGGACGATATACAAATGTAATTAGCAAATAAAAATTGCATACACTGGTATATACATGTGGTTTGTTTCCTATATTTCATGAGGCCGTTTAAATTTTGGCTCTCAGTGTTTTCATATGGATCATGTGGTTCCCCACATTTGATTTACTTAATGAGCTGATTATTGGGTCAGTACAAGCTGAGCCCTGTGTGTCTACCACAGCAGTGACTACCATGGACCAACCGATTACAAAACACACATTAGTTCAAAACAGTTTCCAACCTACAGTCTATGTGAGAATGAAAACTCAGGAAGAAAGTTGTTCTCCACCACATGCATACTTGGGTCCATATTGCCTGGGTTACTTCTAGACTTCTAGACAGACAAAAAAATCTACTAAGTATATCAAATGTATTCCACTTAATTAGTCTTTAAGAATGATCGTTGATCCATCTGATCTCTCAAACAGTTATTGAGATTTGGAGAAAGATTCCAGCTCGGTTCTGTTTTAAAATAAAGTATAACAAATGATTCCATCTGAAACATAGAATTCACAGAAGTGCTGGCCACAACATTTTAATGGACAACCACTATTTAGGCAGACAAGTTTTTGCCTGGTTAACTGATAGCATCTAATTTGTTAGTGTAAACAATTTAACAATAGTAATACGGCATCCCACAGGGCTCTGCTTTAGGACCCTCACTGTTCTCCCTTTCAGAATGTCTTCCCACCAGGAATAGAACATCTGAGCACATATCACTCTGGTCTTATTCAGACCACTTTGACTTCCTGTTAGGTTTCACATAGACGCAGTCTTATGACATTTAAAGCTCTTAATGGCCGAGTTCCCACATATCTTATCTTACTGATCCGTTGATGCGTTACAAGCCATCAAGACCACTTTGCTCAGCTGCGGCAGGCTTACTGCAAACCCCCCCGGATCACTTACAGCTCTGTTTGTAGAAGATCACTTTCTTATGCGGCTCCTAAACTCTGGAATATCACTCAAAGTATTGGAGGAACGCGAGCTGGACAGGTGTTTTTGAATAAGATAAAAGCTAGTCTTGCTTATTGGGCCTCATTTTATGCTTCTGTTTGTGGTAATTGAATTAGCTGATGGTATTTTATAACTAACTACAGCATCGTTATTAATTAACGTGGTCATTGCAGCTCATTTTTTCCCTAAACCAATCAGAAACGTCCTCTTGTGTGGCGGTGTATAGTAAGTTTGAGATTTATCTAGTGTTGTAAAACAAAATAAACTTCAACATTTCAAGGTTTTAAACATTAACACTGATTAATAAATGATACCCAAAGATTTATTAGGAATAGTATATTTCTGAGGCACCCAGTCATGCCTGTATAAAGCGATGAGGTTCCTTGGTTTGGCTGGTCTTGCGTATCCCGTAATATTCTGTATCAGCATCAAAGTGGTTTGGAAGTTAATGACCACCGACTCACGAAACAGCACAGGCGTCAGGACAGCTGCCTTTAGTTCCGGACTTCGCCGAAGTCTCTTCACAGCGACGATGAGACTTCGGTGAAGTTCCTACTTTGGATTATTGTTTGAAGAGCTCGGACATGCTCCATAAGAGACATTCATCACTCCTCTACACACCAACACCACCCAACCTCTGCACAAACAGAGAGAGCTCAGCTCCTTCACTGAGAACACAATGACGACCTTACCTGCCTTCTTTGGTTCAGGCATGTTTGTGAGTCATACGACAACCTCAGCCTCGTCTCCTTCTCTCAGTGGCTCTGTCCACTTTTCATTCTTCATCCCTTTTTATTGCCCCCCTCCCCTCCTCCTCAAGAAAGACAGAGGAGGGGGGGGGGGGGGGGGCGAGGGGAGGAAGAAACGAGGGAGGGAGGGAGAGTGACGGAACGAGCGTCACTTGAGATCTCGAGGGAATCCAAGAGGTCTGTGGAAAGAAGGAGTGAAAGATGGAAAGAGGGAGGGAGAGCGAGAGGTGAAGATGGTTTAAAACAGCAACGCGGGCTGTGACCCTATTTAGTTACCTCGTTAGAGCGGCAGTAGAATTAGTCATTAGTTAATTGGCCCAAACGCTGAGTGATCTATTGATAGGTTCATTAAAAGCACATTAATATGCGACAACTGAGAAGTCAGTGCTGGTCGTCAGCGTCTCTCCCCGACAAGCACGACATCAAACGCCGGTTTTCATTCGGGGTCGCGGTTCACACCATGTAAATCACACCTACACACATTTTACATCTTCAACAAGTCCGTACAGTAAACCTCACACAGCAATGTTCAGGGTGGGACGCTTTGAAGAGCACACATGATAGAAACTCCAAAAGTAGAGATGGAAGGATCAATATTTTTATCGATATTTTTTAAAATATGTGATCAGTGATCAGCCGATATTTCTCCAATGTAGTCGATCCCAAGAGCGGATCGATGGCGTTAAACAAATGAGCCTAATTTCAGTATTTACAGCTAGCGTTTCATCCAGGAAGAGGAGACCTTAAAACCCCCTCCGGCCAGCTCCCTGCAACTCCTATCTGAACCACTAGGTGGAAATACATACTCTTTCATTTCCTGACTAAAGCAGCGGCCTCGCAAGAACAGTTTATGGCGTTCACGGCATGTGCTGATAGAAAACATATCGTCTGTCCGGCATACTGGTTTTAAAAATTTGTATAATCTGCGAGTCTCGTTGGAAAACCAAGACAAAGACATTTAACACACTAATCTGATACGGTACTGAAGAGACACCACACAGCTGAATACAGTGAATATCAGTAAACAGCAGAGCTAGAACACACAGCTAACACAAAACTAATAACCCAGAACACCTACAGACCAGATCTGACCGGTACAAACAGAACAGCAGCTACAATTCAATATTCTACATTCAGGGAGTCAGGGAGTTACAGAGAGTTTTTACTGTATTTATTTAATTATCTTTTTTAGTTTTAAATTAAGGCTCTAAATGTAATGATTGCAGTTTTGGAGAATATTTGATTGATTTACTTTGTTTATTTACTGATAATTTTGTTAAAACTATTATGCTGTTTCATATGAGCTCGTTAAAAATGGTAATAAACCAGTTTAGACCATGTTTCATGACTTGTAGACCTGACGTGGCATATAGCTCCGCCCTCGATCGGTAATCGGCTATCGGTCAATCGTGCTGAAAGGTGATCGGTGATCGGAATCGGCCTCAAAAACGCTAATTGGTTCATCTCTAGCCAAAAGTGTTTGATAATCTCCCAGTTAATGTTCGGGACTCTGACACAGTCTCAACCTTTAAGTCTAGACTGAACACAGACTGGTTTAGTTTATCTTTTGGTGATTAATCTTCTCTTTTAGATAAAGGCAGGAGATCTGTGATTCTTGGACACAGAGGTTTATGGTAAACTGAGATGTTGGTGCTGTTGTTCCACCACTTAACGCGATCATACAGGTTTGTTAATGGTGGAGGGGGGGATCCCAGTTTCTCAGGGTGGTCTCATGTCTATGTTCTTCTGGTTCTCTCCTTTTAGTTTAGACTGTTATAGTTAGATCTGCCGGAGTCGCCAGCCACACTCTAAAATTCTGAATATTCATATTCTCTACAGTCTTACTCCCGAGCCCAACTAACTCTCTCTCTTTACTCTTCCTGAGGTAATGACTGTCCTCCCGTCTGTTGAACGCTGTTGGAGGACTGATCATCAGGGCCTCCACCCCATCATCACCAGCCAGCTCTCCTGTCCATCTGTGTCTACTGCTACACCCTCAGTTACATCACTGTACCATCCAGATGTTCCAGCATTGAGATAGGATGGGACTGTTTCAGCTCACGCCCACTTTACATAAAGCCTCAGTCATAGACTGCCTCAGTCAGAGACCGCCTCAGTCATAGACTGCCTCAGTCAGAGACTGCCTCAGTCAGAGACTGCCTCTATCTGTGCAGCTTCTAAAGCTTTGCTATCCAGATTTCAAACAGAGACTCTTTTCTTTGGTGTTTAGTTTATTAAACTGTAAATACTGTTTGATCAGAGGAGGACGGGTCTCCCCTTGTGAGTCTGGTTCCTCCCAAGGTTTCTTCCTCCAGTCTTGGTGGCAACGAACAAACCCACCCAACCTAGTTGTCGTCCTGCACACACACACACACATACACACACCAGTAAGTTTAACATGTGCAGCGTTGTTTATTTAAAAAATAGATATAAATATAGTAGTAAAACTCAACGTAGTAAAAGAAATAATAATAAAAATAATAATAGTAGTAATAATAATTATAATAATAAAAGAATTCCAAAACAAACCACTCTAAATGCCTTCGTTTACATCTTAACAATTAAGTAGAAATATTAATTAATAGAATTTTCTTAATCCTACCTCACGTTCATCTAGTCCACTGAGTCGACTCCTCGGCTGTGTTTATTTTAACTAAGACAGCCCCCGAGCTGGAGAAAACCAAACACAGTCAAGGTGTGAGATACAGGAGGTCCTGCGGTTCACAGACGCCTTAATTAACTTCTTGGACGTCCTGAGTGTCTCAAAATTCAATTTCTGTGTAGTCTCTGAAAATGAGCTTATTATGTAAATACTAATTAGAGACGCAACAGCGACCTCAGGGTGGGGGGTATTTCACTCTGGATACAGTGGAGAGTTAACCAGGCTCAACCCAGTTCACCCACTTCTGAGTAGCTACAGATTACAGGGATCTGAGGAGAACACTCTCATTTCTCATAGACTAGTAAATAATGTACTGACAGAATCATTACTGCTGGAACCATTTTTAAAACTCCTTTTAAACTATTTGAGATAATAAATCTGAGATAATCCAGAGCGGCATTTAAGGTGGAACGGAAAGAAGCTGGCGAACAAGTCTCTGTTGTAATAGCTCGTGCAAGGTGTTCTGTCGATCTGTGCTAGCTTGGTGGAAAATAATACTGCAAGTGCATTAAAAACACAAGTAGGATTGTTTAATAGTGTAAATATGGTCATAAAACAGCGCCCCCTGCTATTTTTCAACGATTATGAGCCCCCCGAACGCTTTTGGAACACTCCAGCAGACAGTAACATTAGGCTAAATTTAGAAAACAAGCTTAAAAAAACAATTAACATTAAAAAAATGTTAAAACATTATAAACTAGACGGATAAAATTGATGAAATGATAGAACACCTGACGCAGTGGGAAGAGCCTCAACTCGGATGGTCGCCGTCTGCAGACTACGTGAACAAGGGCGGGTCTCGCGGTGTTTACTCTCTTTACAGCTGATGAAGTTGACACAATAGAAAAATAGAAGAAAGAAAAGAAAGAATTAGAGAGAATAGAAAGAAAAATAGATCCAAACGCAGTAGCTTTTAAAGATACTCAGAAATCAAAAGAGTATAAATCTACAGCACTGGAGCTTCTTCATGATCTGAAATACTGATTATGAAAATAGAAATATGTTGAATACTGTATGAAGATGAACTGTCCTGCTACTAGATATAATAGTATTAGTGTAAATATGAGGTCTTTAAAGAGTTTTAGAGGAGAGATATATATTTTATATATATTTATATATATTTTACAGTAAAAAGAGTTAAACGTGTCCGCGGAGCTTCTAACCAATGAGGATTAAGCTCTGTCGTCATCTCGCGCAGTTCGTGGAGAGCAACTGCAGCGGCTGTGTGTGAAGCCTGCAGAGCCTCGCACTCGCGAGATGTTAACGTAGTATGTCATCGTGAAGCGACGGCGGCGCCGACTCAAGTCGGACACAAAAACTAACCAGCATGCACCGCACCGAGCCAGGCGGCGATCTGCGTGGGTTTGAACTGATATAGCGTCACTGCCCACACGCTTCTCTGCATCAGCTCCATTGACATTGTTGCTGAGCAACACTTCCAGTAGAGGGCAGTACGGAGTAAATCAAACATGGTGGCGCTGGATGAGCTGGTAGTTCTTTATTTACTTCAAAAACAAAGAAAAACGACTGTTTGTCTCCGCACCGCGCCGAAGATACATCATAGTTAAAATTTCTAACTAACTCGGACAACCAATCTTCAAAACGTCCCGCTCTTTCTTCTTACTGTGTCCGTATGGAAGTGGTCGTGTCTTGTACTGCCCCTGCAGTCTGGCAGCGGTATTGCCAGACAGTCCAATATCGACAACAGGAGTGTTTTGTAGTGATGTGAGAGAATATGTTAGGAGGTTTAACAGAGGAGGATGTGTTTCAGATTAGAGGAGTAACAGTAACTATAGTGTTTTACAGTCACAGGCGTTAAATCTGTGTTTTTAGGCATCACACGAACACCAGAGTAGCTGCTCTTTAGTTCTCTTCACTAGAAGCTTCACTGTAGATTACATTTGTTTTCTGTTTGTGAGCACTAGTGCCACCTACTGTTCCAGAAACTATATAACACGTACATCACAGATACTTTGTTTTATAATTCAATAATTCTACAATCAAAGGTAATGTGAAATCACCTAATTGAATATTAACCAACTCTGGAAGGACTGGAACATGTCAGTTATGTCGCTTAAGATTAGGTTTGGAAATAAAACGTAACTAAATCATAAATCAACACTACAGTTTTTTTGTAAACGGTGATGATTTGTCGAACGTGTGAACGTGATGGACTGTGTCCAGATAGATGAACGTTCAAATGAATAAAACAAACTCAACTGTAGAGGGCGATCTTTTACTGTGATGAACTGCATCTTCGGAGAGCAAAGTGAGAAACTACAGGAAAGCAGAACCCGTAAAAACAAGGAACTAATGCTAATGTTAGTTAACTAACATTCGAGCCCACTGGTATCACTCGGTTTTTCTTCATTTAAGAATTATAAATTATGACTTGATGTAACACAAGGTTTCCAGTGGGGAAACCTTGATGGCCCTGATGATCAGTCCTCCAACAGCGTTCAACAGACGGGAGGACAGTCATTACCTCAGGAAGAGTAAAGAGAGAGAGTTAGTTGGGCTCGGGAGTAAGACTGTAGAGTCTCTGAAAATGAGCTTATTATGTAAATACTAATTAGAGACGCAACAGCGACCTCAGGGTGGGGGGTATTTCACTCTGGATACAGTGGAGAGTTAACCAGGCTCAACCCAGTTCACCCACTTCTGAGTAGCTACAGATTACAGGGATCTGAGGAGAACACTCTCATTTCTCATAGACTAGTAAATAATATACTGACAGAATCATTACTGCTGGAACCATTTTTAAAACTCCTTTTAAACTATTTGAGATAATAAATCTGAGATAATCCAGAGCGGCATTTAAGGTGGAACGGAAAGAAGCTGGCGAACAAGTCTCTGTTGTAATAGCTCGTGCAAGGTGTTCTGTCGATCTGTGCTAGCTTGGTGGAAAATAATACTGCAAGTGCATTAAAAACACAGGTAGGATTGTTTAATAGTGTAAATATGGTCATAAAACAGCGCCCCCTGCTATTTTTCAACGATTATGAGCCCCCCGAACGCTTTTGGAACACTCCAGCAGACAGTAACATTAGGCTAAATTTAGAAAACAAGCTTAAAAAAACAATTAACATTAAAAAAATGTTAAAACATTATAAACAAGAAGGATAAACTTGATGAAATGATAGAACACCTGACGCAGTGGGAAGAGCCTCAACTCGGATGATCGCCGTCTGCAGCCTACGTGAACAAGGGCGGGTCTCGCGGTGTTTACTCTCTTTACAGCTGATGAAGTAGACACAATAGAAAAATAGAAGAAAGAAAAGAAAGAATTAGAGAGAGTAGAAAGAAAAATAGATCCAAACGCAGTAGCTTTTAAAGATACTCAGAAATCAAAAGAGTATAAATCTACAGCACTGGAGCTTCTTCATGATCTGAAATACTGATTATGAAAATAGAAATATGTTGAATACTGTATGAAGATGAACTGTCCTGCTACTAGATATAATAGTATTAGTGTAAATATGAGGTCTTTAAAGAGTTTTAGAGGAGAGATATATATTTTATATATATTTATATATATTTTACAGTAAAAAGAGTTAAACGTGTCCGCGGAGCTTCTAACCAATGAGGATTAAGCTCTGTCGTCATCTCGCGCAGTTCGTGGAGAGCAACTGCAGCGGCTGTGTGTGAAGCCTGCAGAGCCTCGCACTCGCGAGATGTTAACGTAGTATGTCATCGTGAAGCGACGGCGGCGCCGACTCAAGTCGGACACAAAAACTAACCAGCATGCACCGCATCGAGCCAGGCGGCGATCTGCGTGTGTTTGAACTGATATAGCGTCACTGCCCACACGCTTCTCTGCATCAGCTCCATTGACATTGTTGCTGAGCAACACTTCCAGTAGAGGGCAGTACGGAGTAAATCAAACATGGTGGCGCTGGATGAGCTGGTAGTTCTTTATTTACTTCAAAAACAAAGAAAAACGACTGTTTGTCTCCGCACCGCGCCGAAGATACATCATAGTTAAAATTTCTAACTAACTCGGACAACCAATCTTCAAAACGTCCCGCTCTTTCTTCTTACTGTGTCCGTATGGAAGTGGTCGTGTCTTGTACTGCCCCTGCAGTCTGGCAGCGGTATTGCCAGACAGTCCAATATCGACAACAGGAGTGTTTTGTAGTGATGTGAGAGAATATGTTAGGAGGTTTAACAGAGGAGGATGTGTTTCAGATTAGAGGAGTAACAGTAACTATAGTGTTTTACAGTCACAGGCGTTAAATCTGTGTTTTTAGGCATCACACGAACACCAGAGTAGCTGCTCTTTAGTTCTCTTCACTAGAAGCTTCACTGTAGATTACATTTGTTTTCTGTTTGTGAGCACTAGTGCCACCTACTGTTCCAGAAACTATATAACACGTACATCACAGATACTTTGTTTTATAATTCAATAATTCTACAATCAAAGGTAATGTGAAATCACCTAATTGAATATTAACCAACTCTGGAAGGACTGGAACATGTCAGTTATGTCGCTTAAGATTAGGTTTGGAAATAAAACGTAACTAAATCATAAATCAACACTACAGTTTTTTTGTCAACGGTGATGATTTGTTGAACGTGTGAACGTGATGGACTGTGTCCAGATAGATGAACGTTCAAATGAATAAAACAAACTCAACTGTAGAGGGCGATCTTTTACTGTGATGAACTGCATCTTCGGAGAGCAAAGTGAGAAACTACAGGAAAGCAGAACCCGTAAAAACAAGGAACAGATAGATCATGCTGTAGCCAATGAGAAAGAGGGGCGTTTCTGTGTTAAAGCGAGGACGTTCTTGTTTTAGCCAATGAAAACGCTCCCCCCAACAACCCCCCCCCAATCCCCACCACCGTCTGAAAATAAACTGCAATTCAAGAAACAAAAACTGAGACGACAGAAATGCAACAAACAATAACATCTGTACAACATAGACAACTTCTTAAACAAAATAAGTTCCTCCTTATAAACAACCGATCATAAACACACTAAAACCATCTTTTTACCTCTTTTAATTCTTTTTTTCTTGCGTGATTTGATATTCTTCATTGCGCGTGGAGTGCAGTACCGTCGGCTGCTCTCTGCGCGCGAGAGAAATATTTGGCTCGAGTTTTAAAGGAGGTGGGTTTGATGGTTTGGAGGCGGGACATGGGCTTCCATCATGACTCAGCAAACTAGCTAGCGGTGGTAGCCTAGCGCTAACTAACTGTTTCTCCAGCTAGCGTCACCACAGCGGGCGGAAATGATCATACAGTTAAGCCCCGCCCACTTAGAGGGAAGATATGATTGGTCAGTTTTACTGTTTGAAATTGGTATGGTGCTAAATTAGAAACTGTAAGTAGATACAATAAAATGATATATATATATGTGTGTGTGTGTGTGTGTGTGTGTGTGTGTGTGTGTGTGTGTGTGTGTGTGTGTGTGTGTGTGAAGAATATTTAAGGCCCTGTTAGAGGGCGTATAGGGCCATGGCGGTTCCCCACTGGAAAACCGTAAAGTTATAATGCCATTAGCAACGTTATTTAGTAGTGAAGTGGTGACAACCTTGTTCAGACAAAGGTAAACAGCCCCACCTTGTGTTACATCAAGTCATAATTTATAATTCTTAAATGAAGAAAAACCGAGAGATACCAGTGGGCTCGAATGTTAGCTAACTAACATTAGCATTAGGGGTGTAACACTGCAGACAGTTAATAATCAATGCAGGCAAAAACCCCCTCAGACTGGAGGAAGAAACTTTGGGAGGAACCAAGACTCACAAGCGGAGACCCATCCTCCTCTGATCAAACAGTATTTACAGTTTAATAAACTAAACACCAAAGAAAAGAGTCTCTGTTTGAAATCTGGATAGCAAAGCTTTAGAAGCTGCACAGGTAGAGGCAGTCTCTGACTGAGGCAGTCTCTGACTGAGGCAGTCTCTGACTGAGGCTTTATGTAAAGTGGGCGTGAGCTGAAACAGTCCCAGCCTATCTCAATGCTGGAACATCTGGATGGTACAGTGATGTAACTGAGGGTGTAGCAGTTGACACAGATGGACAGGAGAGCTGGCTGGTGATGGTGGGGAGGAGACCCTGATGGTCAGTCCTCCAACAGCGTTCAACAGACGGGAGGACAGTCATTACCTCAGGAGGAGTAAAGAGAGAGAGTTAGTTGGGCTCGGGAGTGAGACTGTAGAGAATATGAATATTCAGAATTTTAGAGTGTGGCTGGCGACTCCGGCAGATCTAACTATAACAGTCTAAACTAAAAGGAGTGAACCAGAAGAACATAGACATGAGACCACCCTGAGAAACTGGGATCCCCCCACTCCACCACCAACAAAGCTGTGTGATCGAGTGAAGTGGTGAAACAACAGCACCAACATCTCAATTTACCATAAACCTGTGTGTCCAAGAATCACAGATCTCCTGCCTTTACCAAAAGATACTAAACCAGTCTGTGTTCAGTCTAGACTTAAAGGTTTAGACTGCGTCAGAGTCTCGAACATTAACTAGGAGATTATTCCACAGTTTGGGGGCTTTGTAGGACGTATATAACGTATAACCAGTATTGATTTACTGGCACCACAGTATTATAATGAACACACAACACCTCTTACAATGGGTGTTAGCGTTAGCTATCCTAGCAGAAGACAGCTCAAAGCACTCGTTCTATTTTCTGTTCTATCTAGTCCTATAATTCTGTCATTTCAACACCAGATATTTAAAGGAGTGACGTGTCTTTATTTATTAAATGGTGTTTTTAAGCAGCAGTTTGCTGAACCAACCCTGTACTTCGGTAGTATTAGCTTAACAAGCTACAGTTTAAAACATTATAGTATATCAGCCCACTAGCTTGATCAGGCCATGCTGGTCAGTTGCCACTGCGGGAACTCACAAATAGAAATTGGGCACTAAAATTAGGAGAAAATGCCAGATTTTCTCCAAGCATACTCAAACTATTGCATACAAAAGTTTACAAAGTTCCTGGAATTCCTGGAATTCTAACACGCCTTTACAATTCTACCACGAATTTACAGTGTAGAATAATCGAGGAAAAAAAATTCTATTAAACATATTAAACATATTAAACTCTGCAAACAAATAGAGGTTAGGGCTGGGTATCGCCACTGATTTCCCGGATCGATTCGATCCCGATTCACAAGATCCCAATTCAATTCGATTTCCAATTCGATTCAATTCAATATGGATTCATTTCGGGATATTTCAGTTACAATAATATGTTTTGTTTGAATATGAAAAGAGATCGTCCTGGTTTCTGAATCCAGAATGTAGCCAGACATCAGCTTTCAAGTTCTGGGGTGCCTTCACTTGCCATGCTTAACTGATGAGCGCCCTAACCCAGCCAGATCTCGTTGGCCGAAATGCTAATTTTAAAGGTCGATCTCCGGTTTATACGAATTGACATCGGATTATTCAAATGAAGATCAATTTGAATCGAAAAATCGATTTTTTAAACACACTCCTAATAGAGATTGTGCACAAGTGTGATTAAACAGTTGCTTAAGACAGTTTACAAAGTTTTCTAGAGTTTTTTTATGTACTCCATCATTTATTTTGCAATACAGAGCTTCCTGACACACTTCACAACAATGTTACTAAATTCCTGGAATTCTAATACGCTGGAAAACCTTTGAATATAAATTGTAGAATAATAAAACATATTAAAACATATTACAACATATTAAACTCTGCAAATAAATACAGCTGTGCACTAAAATTTTAAGAACAATACCATATTTTCAGCAAGCATGTTAAACAGTTTCATAAGAAAGTTTATAAAGTGTTATAGTGTTTTTTTTCCTACACTATCATTCAATTTGCAATATAGAACAATTCTAACACGCTGGAAAATTGCAGGCTAAAAAATCAGGAATCAATGCAGCTTCTTCCTCAAGTCAGAGCTTTCCTGGAACCTCTCTGATTACAGGAGTGAACACGGTGTAACAGTGATCAGGAAAATTCTTGGTCCGAATTATATCAGAACAGGGGTTACGTTTGATCTCCAGTGTCTGGAGATCATCAACATTTCCCTAAAGATATTAAAGACACAGGTCTGCTGATGATCAGGTGTTTGAGTTCGGAGTTTAGAAGTTAAATGTGAACATCTCGTACGTGGTCACTGAAGAACACAGCAGTTGAACAGTTTTCCTGACTCCAGTCTTCAACGTCTTTCACTCATCAGGAGTGATTCACTACCACCCTCTGCTGTCAGTGGTGCTAAAACACACATGCAGTCTTTAATTCAGTAGTAGGCCAGCCGGGCTCCTGTGTGCTAATAGCTATTAATAGAAACACATGTGATTTAATTTCAAATAGAAATCATACAAAAAGCAACTTCCTATTCAAAAATAAAATTTTAATAATATATTAAAATATAAAATATAATTATAATTATATATACACTATTGCTCAAAAGTTTGGGATCACAGTGAAATGTTCTTGTTTTAATGGAGTATCTTCTTCCTTAACACAACAATGGACTGATGGGTCTCTAAAGAAAGTAGTTTCTTTCTGGTCATTGTGAGTCGGTCAGCAAGCCATCAACTGCTGATCTTCAGATACTAAACTAACCTAGAATGTTGTTCCCTTTTATACTCACTTATTAGTAGAATGTTTTTCAGCTGTGATCACAATTGATCAAGAGTGTCCAAACAACCAATTAGCCCAATAACATCCTTAACTTGGATTGGTGGTCGTACCAGGAGATTTAGACAGAGGACTGAGAATTACTGATAATAGAACTATATGTACAATAAGCATCTATACAAAAATAGACTTTAATACAAACATTTTTATTCTTTAAAAATCATCTGATACACTTACATTAATTGTGAAATGGACAATATTGTTTGTGAATTGCATGAAAATTGCATGAAATGAAATTCTAAAGTGTTCCTAAACTTTTGAGTGGTAGTGTATATATATATACACCCACACTGATCAGCCATGTCATAAAAACCACCTCCTTTTATCTACACACACTGTCCATTATATCAGCTCCACTGATCATATAGGAGCTACACTTACAGACTGTAGTTCATCTGATTCTCTGTATACTTTATTTATCCCCTTACACCCTGTTTTTTTATGGTCAGGACCACCACAGAGCGTGTACCGCTCCAGTATCACTCTATCCCTAAAGCCAAATGGTAATTTTGTACATACTGACCACCTCTGAGTGACGTGAGTAATGGCTATTCATTTGGACTGTAAGAAATACTGAAATATAGAATATCGTGATACTATGTTTAGTGATAATGTACTGATTCGCATAAACACAGTACTGAATATTAATTAACAGTTAACATGTGAAGATTCCAGGCAGACAGTGAATCAGTGTGTGTTGAGTTTAAACCTCTGACCACTAGATGGCAGTGTTGTAATCCATTTTCAGCTCCACTCCAACATTAACAAGCAGCACAAGGGCGCAGTGCTATTATAAACATTGGCAAATTTTTTCATATAGTAGTGTGATTGTATAGTAGGATTTTAAAAATCACAGTAAATCTCTTTACTTGCAGTATCGCAATATATCATAATATATTGAATGGTGACCACCGTATCACGATACGTATTGTATTGCCAGGTTCTTACCAATACACAAACAGAACACAAACTGTGCAGCAGCAGATGAGCTACTGTCTCTGACTTTACATCTACAAGGTGGACCAGCAAGTAGTAGGAGTGTCTAATAGAGTGGACAGTGAGTGGACACAGTGTTTAAACACTCCAGCAGCAGCACTGCTGTGTCTGATCAACTCACACCAGCACAACACACACTGACACTTCTCCAGCATGTCAGTGTCACTGCAGTGCTGAGAATGACCCACCTCCCTAATAGTATCTGCTCTGTGGGGGTCCTGATCATTAAAGAACAGAGTAATAAAGTATACAGAGAATCAGATGAACTACAGTCAATGAGTGGAGCTCCTGTATGGTCAGTGGAGCTGATAAGATGGACAGTGAGTGGAGGTCCTGTATGGTCAGTGGAGCTGATAAGATGGACAGTGAGTGGAGGTCCTGTATGGTCAGTGGAGCTGATAAGATGGACAGTGAGTGGAGCTCCTGTATGGTCAGTGGAGCTGATGCAGTGGACAGTGAGTGGAGGTCCTGTATGGTCAGTGGAGCTGATACAGTGGACAGTGAGTGGAGGTCCTGTATGGTCAGTGGAGCTGATACAGTGGACAGTGAGTGGAGGTCCTGTATGGTCAGTGGAGCTGATACAGTGGACAGTGAGTGGAGCTCCTGTATGGTCAGTGGAGCTGATACAGTGGACAGTGAGTGGAGCTCCTGTATGGTCAGTGGAGCTGATAAGATGGACAGTGAGTGGAGATATGAGGAGATGGTTTTAATGTTATGGCTGATCGGTGTTGTGATATCATTTAAAAAGAAAACACAGGGTGGAATAATGGCTGGTATAGCAGGTAAGTCATACGTTTTTGCTTCATGTTTGATACACAGACCCACACAATATCACACGTGTACATCTTAGACAAACATCAACCACAAATTATTTATATTAAAGTATCTCTTACCACAAGTGGTGGCGCCTCCCGAGAGCCTCTTTGCATGGTCTCTTTGTAAGGCCATGCCTCTCACCGTCCTATGGCAGTGTGATGGTGGTGGGACACAACATAGCCCCCCTGTCAAGGATCACCTACCAACTTAGAGAGTTCGAGCAGACTCCCAGGGCGGTGCTGGGGTCAGTGCTGCCAGGTCACAGTTCAGCTCCGCCAGCAGGTACTTGCTGCCATGCTCCTGACCAGGCTTAGCTTCAGCGTACTGATTCTTCCACTATCTTATTTATTTATTTATTTATTTATTTATTTATTTCACTTACTGTCAGCTACAGAAGAGGAAGGGATCACCATGTCTACAACACAAAAATACAGACTTATATTTACTATCAAACTCACCAGTGAATCAGTTTTATATGCAGTGTTAGTGATGGAAGACTTTTCTTAACACGCTGCATGTAAGTGCGTCACCTAAAAGATCTCAAAACCTAAACAATGTCTTGGTTTCCTTTTATCTTTAAAAAATTTTAAAAATCGATGAAGTTCCCCTTTAACGTCGTGTACGTTAGTCAAGCTTTATGAAATACTTTTGATTTTGTACATTAAATACAATTTTAATCTGCTTTATTAAACACTTAAATACTGATTGTAATCACATAAACAAATAATCTGGGTTTTATTTTGATTTGTCTTTCCAAAATAACGTCGTCCTCGTGCGTGACGTATTTCCGGTGCACACCGCGGAGAAGATGGCGCCGCTCAGCTTTTCGTTTATAGTGATTATTTGTATTAATATTATCAGCTTTTATACTCAGTTTGGAGACTGTAATAACGGCAGGAGGGTGAGTGAAGACCGTCTGTCACTAACTGCGTGGTAGTTCATACATTTCTCGCGGTGTAACTGCTCTGTAGCGAGGTTGAATTCGAATTTTGTCGTTCCACCTTAAACAGTGTAGCAGCTACGACCTCAGCGTTTAAGGTGGTACGAGATCTGGAGAATAAAGAACTGGTTCTAGATTCGTTGGTCTGTAAAGTGTTAATTCTGACCGCTGCTGCTGGGTAACGTTATTAGAACCTGTTCTGCTTTAGTAATAATCCAAAACAGGTTCTGCTATTGGTACAATGTTAAGCTTGGAAACAACAGAAGAACCTTGTTCCATCAGTCTGAAGAACCATTACACCATGTAAAGAACCATTTGAGCTTAAAATAGATCTATATAGAACTATTTAGAACCCATTCTCCATCAGTCTAAAGAACCATTAAGCATAAAATAGATCTGTATAGAACACATGCAACGCATAGTCTAAAGAACCATTACACCATGCAAAGAACCTTTTAAGCATAAAATTGATCTATATATAACTACATAGAACCCATTCTTCATCAGTCTGAAGAACCATTACACCATGCAAAGAACCTTTTAAGCATAAAATAGATATATATAGAACTACATAGAACCCATTCTCCATCAGTCTGAAGAACCATTAAACATAAAATAGATCACTATATAACCACATACAGCACATAGTCTAAAGAACCATTACACCATGCAAAGAACCATTTAAGCATAGAATGGATCTGTATAGAACCACATAGAACACATTCTGCGTTCTACGACCGCAGCATTTAAGGTGGTACAAGAATCTGGAGAATAAAGGACTGGTTCTAGCTTCGTTGGTCTGTAAAGTGTTAATTCTGGCCGTTGCTGATGGGTAACGTTATTAGAATCTGTCCTGCTTTAGTAATAATTCAATGCAATAATAGATCTATATAGAAACACAAAGTCTGAAGAACCATTACACCATGCAAAGAACCTTTTAAGCCTAAAATAGATCTATATAGAATGACATAGAACCCATTCTTAATCAGTCTGAAGATCCATTAGGCATAAAATAGATCTTTATAGAACCACATAGAACCCATTCTTAATCAGTCTGAAGATCCATTAGGCATAAAATAGATCTTTATAGAACCACATTCAACACATAGTCTGAAGAACCATTACACCATGTAAAGAAGCATTTAAGCACAACATTAATCTTTACAGTACAGTTCCCTTTTCTAAAGAACCGTGTTTTAAGTGTGTATGTTTACTCATCAGCTGTCATTAACCTGCTATTCTATTAATATGAGCCAAAGTACACGTTCTTTGTTGTTCTACAACAGCAGTCCAGCCCAAGAAATCAGAAGCCCAGCTCTGAATAATGAATCATTCATATACAATATTAATCACTAACTCAATACAAGAACTGGAATCAGTAGCACATCTGCTCGATATGAATGAAAACCTGTAGCCACACCAGCACTTTAGCACTTGTCTGATTATAACGATGGGCTTTGTTGTTTTAGTGGTTCTTTAGTTGGACTGTCTGATATTGCTCTTCAGAGGTGCGTCTGTACTGACTGTGTGTTTCTGATCCGGGGCAGGTGGTGGACAATGTGGAGTCAGACTTGACCGGGTTTTCTGTACCACTCGAGCACTCCTTTGAAGTGGGTGAGTAAAGGTTTCAGATTTATACAGGCACAGTACACAGGACAGTGTTTCTGAACTGCATTCATAATCAATATTTATCTTCATAAACGACCAAACAGTATGTTATAATAAGCTTTTCTGAGCACCTTGTAGACGATTTCAGTGTACCTGTGTACTGACCATCTGCATGACAGCATGTGTTTTGATTTGAATATGCAACATATTAGAGATGGACCGATCGGCGTTTTTTAAGACCGATTCTAATTGCCGATTACCTTTCAGCGTGATTGGCCGATAGCCAATACCGATAGAGGGCGGGGCTATACACCACAGCAGTTCTATATGTAGTTATTAGCGCAAGCACGTCATGAAACATGGTCTAAACTGGTTTATTACCATTTTTAATTAATATTTTAAACTAAATTAACAGTAAATAAACAAAGTCAATCAAACAAATATCACCAATACTGTAAAAACTGCAGTCATTAAACTCAGACTATTTTAAACTAAATCTGTAATCATTAAATGTAGAATATTGAATTGTTGCTGCTGTTCTGTTTGTACCGGTCAGATCTGGTCTGTAGGTGTTCTGGGTTGTTTGTTGAGTGTTAGCTGTGTGTTCTAGCTCTGCTGTTTACTGATACTCACTGTATTCAGCTGTGTACAGTGTCGTATCAGATTAGAGTTAAATATCTTTGGTTCCTATGAGACGCTGATTTTACACAATTTTAAAACGTCCTGGATGCGTCTGAGTCACATACGGTAAACACTGTCAGATGGACGACATGTTTTCTATCAGCGCATGCTTTTCTTGTGAGGCCGCGGCTTTAGTCAGTCTGAGGAAAATAAAAGGATGTGTAGTCGGCTCCCGTGATCGGCTATGTTGGAGAAATATTGGCTGAACATATATTTTGATTAAAAAACGCCCGATATCGATACATAGCCGATCGATCCTTCCTCTAATATATATATATACACACTCAGCCAAGGTAGTGAACAGAGTTGTTGAGGAAGATGAAGTGAAGGTTAACTAGACTGTTGAAGTCCATCTGCACTACACAGTTTAATGTCTTCCTGCTCCAGCACCTGGTTCAGCTCCTGAAAGACTCTATCATTGGCTAAGTATGTTTTCAGGTGCTGAAGATCTTAAACCCATGCTGAGCAGGTAGAGACAGCACCGACGCTGAGAAACATCATGAGTTTAGAATAATCAGTGATTGTGATGTTATTGTTTTTTGTCCCTCTGTGTTCAGATGACGTGCCAAGGTTTCGGGCCCGTGGGAGCATACAGCTTAAGGCCGGCAGAGAGAACAGCGTTTTTCTGTCTCAGGCTCTGCTCTCGGAGAAGGACAGGAGCGTCCTGAAGGTATTCGACTCCTGCTCACAACTTACTGTGTGTATATACACTAGGGGTGTAGGAAAATATCAAAAATATCTGGATATTATGTTTAGTGATACTGTATCGAGATTCCTGGCAGACAGTGAATCATTGTGTGTTGTGTTTAAACCTCTGACCACTAGATGGCAGTGTTGTAATCCATTTTCAGCTCCACTCCAACACTAACAAGCAGCACAAGGGCGCGATGCTATTGTAAGCACTCACAAACCTGTTCATACAGGGGTGTGTTTTAATAGTAGAATTAAAAAAATATATCACTTTGTTTGCAGTATCGTGATATATTGAATCGTGACCGCTGTATCACAATACGTATTGTATCACCAGGTTCTTGCCCATACATAGCCCTACTATACATACACAGATATGAGAGACTTTAAGCAGTAAGTGGAGGACGAGCTTCCTCTCTTACCCAGAATGTTTTTAATCAGTGCTGATTAAGACCTGTTTGCTTGGTGTCTGAAGTTTGCTCCTTTGCAAACTTTGCTGGAGCTGCTAATGCCATCTTACATGTACCACCGTTCACAGGTTTGGAGTCAGTCGTGTTTGCTAGTGTTTTATTTAGTAGTAACATCAGTACAGTGTAGACTGAAACAGTTCTAATATTATTTAAAGAAATGATGTCAGTCGTAATATCTGAAGGAACTGTATTTAGCAGGTGTGGTGGTAGAGTCCTGGAGTCATATTGCAATAATGTCAAATTTGGTTTCATATTGTTGGAGGAGTGAATTTTTGACTGCTAGTGTGCACCAATCAGCTCCTGCCCCAACCCTCCACTCAGCAGTCTGGGATTAGATCCTCTGCCCTAATAGGAGTCCTCTTAATCTCATTAGTTCTATTGGTTATGAAGCATTAACAGAGCAGCGCGACAGGATTTTGGCCATGTTTTTCAGAAAGTTGGAGCATCAGTGATGTCTCTCGCTTCTTATCCGCTCCAGTATCACTCTATCCCTCAAGCCAAAGCCTCTGAGTAACATGAGTAATGGTTGTTCATTAGTGTAAGAAATACCGAAATATAGAATATCGCGATACTATGTTTAGTGATACTGTATCGATACTCAAGAACGCAGTATTATATTAATTAACAATTAACATGTAAAGATTCCTGGGAGGCAGTGAATCATTGTGTGTTGTGTTTAAACCTCTGACCACTAGATGGAAGTGCTGTAATATGTTTTCAGCTCCACTCCAACATTAACAAGCAGCACAAGGGCGCAATGCTATTGTAAGCACTGACAAACCTGTTCATACAGTGGTGTGTTTTAATAGTAGGATTTTAAAAATCACAGTAAATTACTTTGTTTGCAGTATCATATTATATCATGATATATTGAATTGTGACCACTGTATCACGATACGTATTGTATCGCCAGGTTCTTACCAATACACAGCCCTACTATTCATATACAGTGTCTGTGCTGAGGAGCTGTTCAGCAGACCTACATGGTGGATGTTCTCACAGATCGCAGCCAAGTTTTAGTTAGTTTTGTGTGACTTGACTGAATTGGGGTGAGGATGAAGAAGTATAGATTCGATTGTCTGAGATGAGTGTGTCGTGTGTCTTCTGAGTATCTTCTCTGCACTGATGTTTGTCTGGGCAGGACGTGGCGGCGGTGGACGGACTCTACAGGATCCGGGTGCCCAGGGTGTCTCTGCAGGTTGACCGGCAGACTGAGAGACAGTTGGAGGGCTACCTCACCGCCTTCGTCAGAGCTGTAAGTCTACAGTCTGGACTTAACAAGGCCATGCTTAACACAGTACTCACCACTAGCTAGTATAGAGAATAGAAATATATTAAAATCAGTGGTACGTTTAATTTACTTAGAGGATAAAACTGAACTGTTTAATGTAAACGTTGTTTAAACGTTAATACAGTCAATCAACTTTTATTTAAGCTCGGATGTGCACAGAGGGTAACCCCTTATTTTCAATGTAGCCCAGCATTTACATGAATAGGGATTCATATAAAGAAAATAAAAACAAGAGTTAATCATTATAAACTAAAACAATCTGAGAAGAAAGTAACTAATATACATTAAACGAAATTTTTAAAATAACAGTGAACATAAAAGTAGAAATAATAATAATAATACTAAAAAAAATGTTGTATAATATTTAATTAGTAAGAAATTACAATTATTGTTACAGTTTACCTGTACACAGGTAGGTGAAGGTAGTGTTACAGGTTACCTGTACACAGGTAGGTGAAGGTAGTGTTACAGTTTACCTGTACACAGGTAGGTGAAGGTAGTGTTACAGGTTACCTGTACACAGGTAGGTGAAGGCGGTGTTACAGGTTACCTGTACACAGGTAGGTGAAGGTGGTGTTACAGTTTATCTGTACACAGGTAGGTGAAGGTGGTGTTACAGGTTACCTGTACACAGGTAGGTGAAGGTAGTGTTACAGTTTATCTGTACACAGGTAGGTGAAGGCGGTGTTACAGGTTACCTGTACACAGGTAGGTGAAGGCGGTGTTACAGGTTACCTGTACACAGGTAGGTGAAGGTGGTGTTACAGTTTATCTGTACACAGGTAGGTGAAGGTGGTGTTACAGGTTACCTGTACACAGGTAGGTGAAGGTAGTGTTACAGTTTATCTGTACACAGGTAGGTGAAGGTAGTGTTACAGTTTATCTGTACACAGGTAGGTGAAGGCAGTGTTACAGTTTACGTGTACACAGGTAGGTGATGGCAGTGTTACAGTATACCTGTACACAGGTAGGTGAAGGTAGTGTTACAGTTTACCTGTACACAGGTAGGTGAAGGTAGTGTAACTGTTTACCTGTACACAGGTAGGTGAAGGCAGTCTTACAGGTTACCTGTACACAGGTAGGTGAAGGCGGTGTTACAGGTTACCTGTACACAGGTAGGTGAAGGTGGTGTTACAGGTTACCTGTACACAGGTAGGTGAAGGTAGTGTTACAGTTTATCTGTACACAGGTAGGTGAAGGTAGTGTTACAGTTTACCTGTACACAGGTAGGTGAAGGTGGTGTTACAGGTTACCTGTACACAGGTAGGTGAAGGTGGTGTTACAGGTTACCTGTACACAGGTAGGTGAAGGTAGTGTTAGGAGTCTTACCCGAGGACTCCTGTTGTTACAGTGTGAGGTTGTTACCCAGGTGGGGAATTAAACCCTGGTCTGTAACCCATTACAACTATTGTTTTTCTTCTCTCTGTCTTCCTGTAGTGCTCTCTTGTGGAGTCTCACCTCAGTGATGTCATCACGCTGCACACTGACGTCAGCGGCTACCTCATAGGTGTCTCTATCGTAACCGTGCCTGGTGCGTGTCGGGGGGCGGAGGTCGAGGACGAGGTGGACCTGGAGATTTTTAACACCACAATCAGTGTGATGGCGCCGGTTAACGCACCAGCGTGAGTAAAACACACATACAAACAAGTTTAGAAGAGATGGAAGGATCAATCGGCTATGTATCGGTATCAGCCGACTTTTATGTATATAAATATGTGATCGGCGATCTGCCGATATTTCTCCAATTTAGCCGATCCCGAGAGCTGATCAATGACGAGATGAGCGTAATTTCTGTATTTCCAGCTAGCGTTTCATCCAGGAAGAGGAGAACCCCCTCCAGCCAGCTCCCTGCAACTCCTATCTGAACCACTAGGTGGAAATACATACCCTTTCTTTTTCTACAGACTGACTAAAGCAGCGGCCTCGCCAGAACAGTTTAAGCGTTCACGGCATTTGCTGAAAGAAAACATCGTCCGTCTGGCAGTTTGTTACTGTATGTGATTCAGACTCATCCAGAGCAGTTTATAACATCTGTACAATTAGTAACATCAGCGTCTCTTGAGGGAACCAAGACAAAGACATTTAACTACTAATCTGATACACACTTCAGAGACACCACACAGCTGAACACAGTGAACAGCAGAGCTAGAACACACAGCTAACACAAAACTAATAACCCAGAACACCTACAGACCAGATCTGACCGGTACGAACAGAACAGCAGCTACAATTCAATATTCTACATTTAATAATTACAGATTTAGTTTAAAATAACAGAGTCTGAGTTTAATGACTGCAGTTTTACTGTATTTATTTAATTAACTTAAATTAAGGGTCTAAATGTAATGATTACAGTATTGGAGATATTTGTTTGATTTACTCTGTTTATTTACTGTTAATTTAGTTAAAAATATTATGCTATTTCATATGAGCTCGTTAAAAATGGTAATAAACCAGTTTAGATTATGTTTCATGACCAGCTTGCACTAAAATAACTACATGTAGCCCTGCCGTGGCGTATACCCCACCCTCTATCGGTATCGGATATCGCGCTGAAAGGTGATTGGCGATCGGAATCGGCCTCAAAAACGCTGATCAGTCCATCTCTACTACTACTTCAGTATTTGGAAGATATTACACAGTGCATTGGGTCAGTGATGAGTAGGGATGCTGCTCTGCCCTCAGAAAGATTTAACTGAGTTCAGTTTAATTCAGTGCATCGTTTTTCACGCTGTGAGTACAAACAGAGCTCACTCACACGTTCTCTGTCTGCAGTCCCGAGACGGCTCTGTACATTGAAAGAATGGAACAGGAAATGGACAAGAAGGGGAAAACCCAGGAGCAGAAATCCTTCTTTGCCAAATATGTGAGTATATTGATTACAGAGTGATTAGAATGTGATTTTAAAGGCAACTGAGTCCTATTGTTATTGTTCGTGAGGGTCTTTCACTGTAAGAATCTGGTGTTTGTATATATCTGTGGTAGTTAACTCTTTAAATGACGGTACTCATCGGGAGTGAGTTTGTAGTGACTGTGGTAGATCATGTGTGTTACGTTACTTTGTCCTTCACCCTCCATGTCACCTCCTTTTCCACATCATGGTTCTTGTATCTGTCCATGTTTACGACTCCTGTTTGTGTTTGGTTTGTGTTGTCCTGTTTTTTTGGCCCCTGTGGTTGTTGTATTCCTTGGCTCTGATTGGCTGCTCTGTGCTCTGTGGTCACGTCCTGTTGCCTCAGATTAAGCCCAGTGCAAACCCAACATTCTCCAACAATTATTTACTAAAGCTAATTCTATGTGACTGTTTGGAAAGTTCTACCCCTGTTTACACGTAAGCTTGGGCTTTATCACCATCATCATCATCATCATTATTTTAATTTTTAGTACACCTTTACATGTGAACACCACACTCACAGGTTCCAGAAGAGGGTCCAACTTGATTTTTAGCTCTCAAATGCAAAAGCAACGTCATACTGAAGAAAAGATATGATGACAGTGGTCTGTAGTTCACTTACCTCCTCAGAAGACACGTCCTTCACCAAGTTTTGGGTTCTCTTTGTGTTCTCTTTCCATCATGAGCTTCACCATGGACAGCTACGTAGTGTAGCTTTAAGGGAAAACGTGAAATAAGGAACACTGATGCCCTCCAACTTACAACTGGACTATCCAATCTTCAGATTCTTATTATTGGGTTTGGTATTTGGACAGTGCATGAGCCACATCAGACATCTGGAAATATTGGGCCAATATTTGCCTTTTTTTTTATATCGGCGTCGGCCGATGTCAGTGTTTGGTAGCGCCGATTTAAAGTCAGGCACGTCCACGGGAAGCCCCTGTGTGCGGGGAAGGACCCAATGCCAGAAGCTTGGGAACTACTTAAGCCAAATAAGTGAAAATGAATAATTTATAGAAAACAACGATGATTTTAATGAGGCATTTATGTGTTTCTAGTTACGACTGTAGACGTGAACCAGAGCAGATGTTTTACTTAGAGATGGAAGGATCGATCAGCTCTGTATTGGCCGATTTTTGATATATTTTTTTATATATTTCTCCAATTAAGCCCATCCCGAGAGCCGATCGAAGGCATTAAACAAATGAGCCTAATTTCTGTATTTCCAGCTAGCGCTTCACCCTGGAAGACGAGAACCCCCTCCCTGCAATTCCTATCTGAACCACTAGGTGGAAATACACACCCTTTCATTTTCCACAGACTGACTAAAGCAGCAGCCTCACCAGAACAGCACCGTATGTGATTCAGACTCATCCAGGGTGTTTTTAAAATCTGTAAAATTAACCGTGTCTCGTTGAGGAACCAAAGATATTTAACACACTAAAGCTGATTACAGTGAGTATCAGTAAATAGCAGAGCTAGCACGCACAGCTAACACAAAACTAATAACCCAGAACACCATACAGACCAGATCTGACCGGTACGAACAGAACAGCAGCAGTAATTCAATATTCTACATTTAATGATTACAGATTTAGTTTATAATAACAGAGTCTGAGTTTACTGACATTGAGACGTTACTGTTACACTGCGAGTCTCTCCAGAGCAGCCAGAGCTTCCCAGATAGTACTCCGCTGTGTAAACAATCATTACAGCATATCAGCATTGCCATATACAGTCCCACGTCCCACCAGTTAGCAGCACGATTGTTAAATGTAGTTCCCGGGTTGTTGTTTTGATGAAAGTGTTTTCCGTTAATGAATCTGCAGCGCGTTGGATCTTCTCGGCCACGGTACGTCGGACTCAATCACAGCCAAAAGCTGATTTAAGAGCATCAGTTACCCAAGTGTGTGTAAGGCAGAGGCAAAGCCAAAGCTTGTGGTGATGATCAGCAGGTGACTGCTTGCACCTCCTGCTATCACCATCCCTTCCTGGAGGTATGCTGGCTAGTAGGCCTCAGTACAACAGGCTCTATGGAGCATCTTACATTGAACAGACAGAGGACAAGGGAACCTGGCTAAGAGCAGCTGCCCACTCCTCTTCAGAGGGGAAGCCCCCCAGCTCCTGCTCCCAGGCCTCCAGTTTCTTGATCACTTCCTGCTGAGTCTCCATGCTGTCTTGTGTGTTAAGGCTCTGTATGTTTATTGTCTGGTGTGTTCATTGTGTGTTACACTCTGTGTAGTCTGTACGTCGTGCTGCGGTCTGAGTGTAGGGCCGGGACGACGCGCTCCCGTAATTAATTATGAAATTACATCAATTAGCATAACATGCATCGATGCCTCGCAAAGATGGCCACGCCCACTGTAAGTATGGATTTAACTGTGTGTATCTAAAGCTGTGGGAGTGTTTCACACAGAAACACAGATTTTAAAATTATTAACATGTAAAGGCTGATTTATATTAAAGCAATATAGCCGTCACTGTCCTCACACTTCTCTGTGTCAACTCCATTGACATGGTTGCTGAGCAACACATCCAGTAGACGGCGACGGTGGATGAGCTCGTAGTTCTTTATTTAGTTTAAAAACTACTAAAACGATTGTTTGTCTCCGCACTGACGAGAAGGTATTTTGTGGAATTTTTAATGAATGTGCACCTCTCGTCAAAAAGTCCCCTCGTTTCTTCTTCGTCGTGTCCGTATGGAAGTGGTCGTGTCCTGCACTGCCCCCACGCTCTCCAGCCGTATTGTTCCCACCCGTCCGTATCCGTAAGCTTTCCAAAAACGAATGTATGTACGTAATGAACGTGTATCCGTATTTAACACTGAGCATAAATGAGTCTTTAACATGTTTTTTTCCGTAGAGTCACTTGAAAAGTCTCATTGCTAACTGTTTCTTAATCGTCCAGTGTAGAACCTAAGACTGTTCTAGATACTGCGTGAGCTTTAAACACACGTAGCTGCTTCTCAAATGACTTTCTGTTAAAATATATATATAGTCCACAAACTGTTCGAGTTCTTGTGTGTAAGGCGTGTAGGCTACGTGTCATTTGTGCCTCTGAAAGTCGAGTCAGAGCAGAGACTTTTAGTCTTTAATCATTTATAGATCACGTGCGTTTGAGGTACCCTTTAATACATTAAAAAAAAAATATATATATATATATATATATATATCTGCACAAACATTTGGTGACAAATCCATAACAAAGTAAAAAAAATCCTAACACATTCATATTAGAGTAATCTAAAAATTAGTCATTAGATTAATCAACTAATCGAAAACATAATCGTTAGATTAATCGATTGTGAAATTAATCGTTAGGTGCAGCCCTATTCCAGTGTGTACAAGATATATCACGCAATGACACACACTGGATTTCCTGACCAGGTCATTTCCTGGGATTCATGTAACCTGGCTGCTCAGGTTCACCTCTCTTTAAGCCAGATATCAGGAATGTTGGTGCTTGTTGGAGAATGTTGGTCTGCATCGAGCTGAAAGCCCAGACCAGCTCCTGGTGGTCTTTGTACAGTTCTGGTCATCACTAACCCTGCTGCCCCTCACTGAGCTTGTGTACTGGTGTGTACTGCAGTGTGTACGTCGTGTGCTATGCTGCGTGTTGACTCTGTGCCGGTCTGTGCTGTGTTCCAGTGGTATTTGATTCTGGGAGGTGCAGTGTTCCTCATGGCCACCAGTTCAGCACAGCCCCCAGCAGGGGGCGCCAGAGAGCAGAGCTGATTCCCATGCATTTCAAGTACTGAAGTCTCCCTATAGCTCATTCTGTTACCGTCACTCCTCTGTTCATGTCACACACTGTGTGTGTGTGTGTGTGTGTGTGTTAGGGATGGGACGGTATAAGCATTATAATATCAATGCCCAAAATTATGTGTTAGAAATGTTTAAATATTTGCACCACAGATATAACAGTATAATAATAATAATAATAATACAATATAACAGTATAATATTATTATTATTATTATTATTATTATTATTAATAATCCAATATAACAGCATATTATTATTATTATTAATAATAATAATAATAATAATCCAATATAACAGTATAATATTATTAATAATAACAATAATCCAATATAACAGTATAATAATAATAATAATAATCCAATATAGCAGTATAATAATAATAATAATCCAATATAGCAATATAATAATATTAGTATAATATAATATCAGATAATATAATATCACATTATAATAGTAATACAAGATGATATAATATTATATAATATAACAGTGTAACAATAATACAAAATAATATGGTATCATATAAAAATGTAATATCACAGTATAATAATAATAGTATAATATAGTGTAATATAATATGAAATAATATAACTGTACAATAATAATACAAGACCATATAACATAACAGTAACAATAATGCAAGATAATATAGTATCAGATAATATAATAAAATACTGTAATAATAATACAGTATAATATAATATAATATAGTGTCATATAACGTAATGCAATAGTCATATTAATAGTATAATATAATTATAAACTTTTTATTAAACAAACAAATGTATAAACATGCTTTGGCCTGACCGTTTTGAAAATAATAAAAATAATAATAATAATAATAATAGTTATAATATATTGTTCAGGTTTTTGGCCATTGGATGTATCGGTCAGACTCTTACAGGCTATTTACCTACGGGACCATTTAAGGAACAGACACAGTGGACAGAATTATTAAAGCAGTCGTTATCATCATCAACTTTATACCGGAGGTCCGTCCTCAAACCCCCTCACCGTCCCAGCCCTGTGGTGTTTCTGTGAGTGTGTGATTGTGTTTATATGAACTGGGTGGGTCCTCTCGTCACTTTCACTCTCTGTGTGGCTTTGCCTGCTTCTGTTTTTATTTGTTTTCTTGTGTCCTGCTGGGTCACGATCAGATGAACAGTTCATTCACCGATTTACTGAATCACTGAGCATCAGCCCCCCAATCAAAGCCCACCTCTTCAAACACGAGAGTATCGCTCACCCGAATCACGACTGTTCATATGACACATGATCACTGCTGTGACCGTCTTCATGCTGCTCAGCTCGTTCATTTGCCTTCACCTTTCAGTCTCATCCCTTCGGCCCTCCCTCTCTCGCTCTCTCTCTGTCCCGGAGGTATGAGAGAGAGAGAGAGAGAGAGAGAGAGAGAGAGAAGGAAGTATGACACTGAAGATGTTCTGCTCGGGGTGAAAACTCCTCACTCGGTTTAATCAGAGCGCTTGCCAAATCACCGCTGCACCTAATCTGTAACTCCCTGATCCTGTTTTAATGATCCTTCCCCCCCCAAACCAACACATCAGCACAGACAGAGACTTTACTCACTCTCTCTCTCTTTCTCTCTCTCTCTCTTTTACTCTCTCTCTCTCTCTCTCTCTCTCTCTCTCTTTTACTCTCTCTCTCTCTTTTACTCTCTCTCTCTCTCTCTCTCTCTCTCTCTCTCTGTCTCTCTCTCTCTCTCTCTCTCTCTCTCTTTTACTCTCTCTCTCTCTCTCTCTCTTTTACTCTCTCTCTCTCTCTCTCTCTCTCTCTCTCTCTGTCTCTCTCTCTCTCTCTCTCTCTCTCTTTTACTCTCTCTCTCTCTCTCTCTCTTTCACTCTCTCTCTCTCTCTCTCTCTTTCACTCTCTCTCTCTGTCTCTCTCTCTCTCTCTCTCTTTTACTCTCTCTCTCTCTCTCTCTCTTTCACTCTCTCTCTCTCTCTCTCTCCCCCTCTCTCTCTCTCTCTCTCTCTCTCTCTCTCTCTCTCTCCCCCCTCCCCCTCTCTCTCTCTCTCTCTCTCTCTCTCTCTTTTACTCTCTCTTTTACTTACTCTCTCTCTTTTTCTCTTTTACTTACTCTCTTTTTCTCTTTCTTTCTCTCTTTTCTCTCTCTCTCTTTTCTCTCTCTCTTTCTTTCTCTCTTTTTTCTCTCTTTCTCTCTCTCTCGCTCTCTCTTCTCTCTCTCTCTCTCTCTCTCTCTCTCTCTCTCTTACTTTCTCTCTTTCTCTCTCTCGCTCTCTCTCTTTTACTCTCTCTCTCGCTCTCTCTCTTTTACTCTCTCTCGCTCTCTCTCTTTTTCTCTCTTCCTCTCTCTTTTTCTCTCTCTCTCCCTCTCTCTTTCTCTCTCTCTCCCCCTCTCTCTCTTTCTTTCTCTCTTTTCTCTCTCTCTCTTTTCTCTCTCTCTTTTCTCTCTCTCTTTCTCTCTCTCTCTTTCACCCTCTCTCGCTCTCTCTCTTTCTCTCTCTCCCTCTCTCTTTTTCTCTCTCTCTCTTTCTCCCCCTCTCTCTCTACCTCTCCCTCTTTCTCTCTCTCTCTCTCTCTCTCTCTCTCTCTCTCTCTCCTTAGTGGATGTACATCGTGCCCCTGGTTCTCTTCCTGATGATGTCAGGAGCTCAAGACCAGTCTGGAGGCGGAGCTGGTGGCGGTTCAGCCAATGGCGGCGGCCGATGATTTCCGTGGCAGCAGGAGCTCCTGGCTGGCAGTCACCCGGTTGTACATATTAATTGAAGCTGTATTTCATTAACGATGTTAAATTAAACGAGCACATACAGGCCGTTCATGTGCATCTGTAAACTAAGAACTGATAAAGAGCCGCACTGCTAGTTTGTGTTTTTACTACTGACTTATTGATTAAAGTTTATTGTAAGTGATTAGTAAGTGGTCATATGATGAGTCTGGTCTTCTTCTGTCCCGTGTTAACACTGCCAGCTCCAGGGTTGGACTAAGCTGGCCTCGACTCATCGAATGTCAATAATGGCCGAAGCTGCATGCTTTCTTATCCACGTCTTAATAAAGACTGTCAGAGCAAAGTACATCCCAAACACACACTTACTACAGCTGGTTCTTCAGGAGCTCTTCAGTGAAGAAAAGTACTGTTTGGAACAATATGTTTTATCTGGTTATTTGCACATCAGGACATGCATTGAAATTCTTTTGATAAATAAATAATTATATATATATATATATATATATATATATATATATATATATATATATATATATATATAATGTGTGTGTAATGCGACTTAAATATAAAAACAAATATTTCCGAAGTGATCGAGTAAAAATTTTGGAGCACTTCTGTTGATCCAGTCATCATGAAATTTTCACACAATGTAAATGACCATTGGCTTGTTTAAAAGATGTAGAAAAAAATTTCATAGATTACAGATTCAGGGCCCACAGTTTAAACGAGTTCAAGTATTTATTTGTTTATTTTTACATAATTTGGACTTTCAGCTCATAAAACCCATGAAAACAGGAATTAAAAAAAATTGAATACTGTGGAGAAATCAGCCCAAACCACTTCTAAGTTTTTGCAGAAAAAAAGAAATAAGGATCACATCAAATCAGTCAAAATATGGTACTTTAAAAACGATATGTCAATCTTCAATACTTGGTTGGGAATCCCTTTTTGAATAGAATTGTATAAATTACTCAACTTTTTCATGATATTCTTATATATATATATGAAGCGACTTATACATAAATAAAAAACTAATATTTCAAATATAAAGTGATCGAGTAAAATGGTATTGGGGACTCACAGCTTGAATGTAGGATATATATCGTCGCTGTCCAATGAAAACAGGAGACACCAAAAACATACTTTACTTTCAATGTAGGTCAATGGAACCAGAATTATTTCCAAGTTATTTTGGACACTTCTATTGGTCCATTTATCCTGAAATTTTTTACTCAATGTAAACGACCATTCATGTGTTTAAATGATGTAGAAAACTCAAAATCGACAAAAGCGGAAATAAATGTTTTTCACTAGGCAGTCGATGTGTGTGTGTGTGTGTGTGTGTGTGTATGTATGTATGTGTATATAACCATACAAACAAGCATTGCAGCATTAAATAGTTCAGCAGTGAATAAAAGTTTTAAACTTTATTATTTAAATATTAAACAGTATTAATAGAGTAAGTAGAGCTTTTACACACATCAGTGTTTTTTATTTAACCCTTTCCAAGCTTCTCCTAAACAACCCAGTATTATTATCAGTTCTCATCTAATACCTGCTTTAACTGCTCAGTACTTCATTAAGATAAATCAAGATTGTGATTGTGTGGTACTACAGTGACTCACTATCACCTCTTCAGGTACAAAGTGGTACTACAGTGACTCACTATCACCTCTTCAGGTACAAAGTGGTACTACAGTGACTCACTATCACCTCTTCAGATACAAAGTGGTACTACAGTGACTCACTATCACCTCTTCAGGTACAAAGTGGTAATATAGTGACTCACTATCACCTCTTCAGGTACAAAGTGGTACTACAGTGACTCACTATCACCTCTTCAGGTACAAAGTGGTACTACAGTGACTCACTATCACTTCTTCAGGTACAAAGTGGTACTACAGTGACTCACTATCACCTCTTCAGGTACAAAGTGGTAATATAGTGACTCACTATCACCTCTTCAGGTACAAAGTGGTACTACAGTGACTCACTATCACCTCTTCAGGTACAAAGTGGTACTACAGTGACTCACTATCACCTCTTCATGTACAAAGTGGTACTACAGTGATTCACTATCACCTCTTCAGGTACAAAGTGGTACTACAGTCACTCACTATCACCTCTTCAGGTACAAAGTGGTACTACAGTGACTCACTATCAACTCTTCAGGTACAAAGTGGTACTACAGTGACTCACTGTATCACCTATCTCTAGCTGGTTAGCATGCTAACTATAGGGCTGGAGAGAACCGGCCTTCTGACTGGAAGGTTTAATCCCATGAACCGCCAGGACACGACTGACCTAAGCCCTGACTGCACCCCAGGCGCTGTGAATAGGGCTGCCCATCGCTCCAGGCAAGTGCTCTTAGTGCCCCCTAGTATATATGGTTTCCGAAAACAGGTATCTCATAGATATTTCCAGCTTAGACCTGTAAATATCTAAATACGGGCATGACGCTGACTGCAGAATGACCTCACAACACGACTTGAGAGGTCAATGCCACATGGGGACCCCTGGTGGTTGGGGGTGCAACTGCTTATGCATCTTGCAATAATCTAAAATAAACAGTAGTTCAATAGTTACATAGTGCATAACTCCTATTGGCCTGAATGATAAGATCTGGCTTTATTTAAAGGGCCCTAATAGGAAACCTCCTGCTTTGAGGTTTTAGCTTTCCCATCAGATTTTAAATAAGAGTAATAGTAAAATAGTTTCCAACATGATGATACTATTAAATAAAAATGAACTAAAGTTGCAGACGCATTCTTAAGTTCAGAGAAAACGTTAAGCCTTCCCTGAAGGCCCTCCGGCTTCCCCACTGGCATCTATACTGTCTTTCATAGACAGAATGTCCTAGAACCTCATGTAGAGCCCGTTCCTTCCACGCTAGCTCTGTGCAGCTATCTTTGTCAGCTGTCAGTCACGGGGGGCTCATATATGTGTGTTTGTCTTGGGTCATTGTGTGTGTGTGTCTCTCAGGCTGTGTGTATAGCTCTGGTTTTATGAGGCTCATGCTGTAGATCTCTCTGCTGCTGTAAAAGCCACGACCACACATGCACACCTTCTCTGAAAGACCCGTAGGTCACCAACGGCTGTTACTCGCGGCTTTAATCACCCACGCTCGGCCTTCCTCTCATTCTTCGCCTGCTCGTTTTGGTTTATTGGCTTTGTAGATGCGAAGCGCTTCACGGGACTGGCCTGTAACTGGCCACCTCACGGCCTGGTGCTACAGGGCCTACAGAAAACGAGGTCTCAGTAACATCTTTGTGACTTCTAGAAAACAATGAAGATCAGATGGAAAGTCAGCTGAGGCTTTTGTGGGCCCATATCCTTCAATTTATATTGTTGCGGCCTTGTAGGTGTCCTCTGATGGTCATTAGAGGGACAAGTATACAGTGGAGTCATATTATTATGACCACTATCTAATATCCAGAGTGACCGCTGTGTGCAGCACAGACAGCAGCTAGACAGACTGGGAGACTCAGTAAGGTCCTGGTAGGTGGTCACAGGTATCTGGAGCCATGCTGACTGTAGTGCATCCCACAGCTGCTGGAGGCAGCGTGGAGGAGGATTCATAGAGTCAACACCACCATCCAGGTGGTCCCACAGATGCTCAGTTCAGGGGAATCCAGCGTTCCTACTTTGGACAGTGACAGTGTGTATGTGGCAGTCTGGTGAGTGCTTTCATGTCATTCTCTGGACCCACTCATCCATGTGGAAGACACTCTCAACCGATTTGGGTCTGAATCCATCCTTGCAGATCACGTACACCATACATGCTGATGGTCTTCTCTGGGGTGGATGGGATCTTCCAGCAAGACAATGCAACACGTCACACGACTAGAAATGTCCCACACTGGTTGGAAGAGATGACCAAGACCTACAAGTACTACCCTGGACCCCTAATTCCCCAGACTTTAACCCAACTGAGCATCTGTGGTGTTGGCTCAATGGATCTCCTCACTTCTTACACTTCAACAGGCTGTTTTTGCTCTACACTACCATCATAGAGTCCATCATCACATCCTCTGTCTCCAACTGCTTCGGCATCTTCACAGAGCAAGCATAAGCTGCAGTGGATAGTACAGAGAGAATCATCGGCTACCAGCTCCCCACCCTCAAAGACCTTTACTCCTCAAGGATGGGGAAGACAGTAGGGAAAATCATGGCTGACCTCTCACACACTCTTTCCAGAGGTTTCCATCTCAGCAGAGAATTGGGCCACCTCCACAGCTTCTTCTCCCAGAACATCACCCTCCTAAACAAGGAGCTCCTCACATCCCTCAGATTTTAACAAACTGTACTGTACATGATCACTGCACATTAGGGGTGTAAGAAAATATCGAAATTTCAAATATCGGGAAGAAAACAGTATCAATACACAGATTCCTGGCAGACAGTGAATCATTGTGTGTTGTGTTTAAACCTCTGACCACTAGATGGCAGTGTTGTAATCCATTTTCAGCTCCACTCCAACATTAACAAGCAGCACAAGGGCGCAATTCTATTGTAAGCACTGACAAACCTGTTCAGACAGTGATGTGTTTTAATAGTAGGATTTAAAAAATCTTGCGTGCAGTATCGCAGTATATCGTGATATATTGAATCATGAGCGCTGTATCACAATACATATTGTATCGCCAGGTTCTTGCCAATACACAGCCCTACTTCACATACTATAAAGTAGTCCTTCTGATCAAAAAGCTTTTACTGTTTACTGTAGTCACTGCACATGTGCACTTTTAATTGTTGTAATATATACATTCAATAAAAATGGTTTAATTTATGTTTATATTTGTATTTTGCTTCCCCCTTAGAGGGGCAATGTTTGGAATGTTTGGAAACCAGCCTTGTGACTGGAAGATAGCCGGTTCAATCCCCTGAATTGACAGGACACCTAACCCCCCACTGCTCCATGGGTACTGTGGATAGGGCAACCCACCACTCCGGGCAAGTGTGCTCACTGCCCCCTAGTGTGTGTGTTCACTAGTGTTTGTATATATGGGTGTTTCACTGCACCGATGGGTTAAATGTGGAGATCAAATTCATAAATAACAAATCATTTATATTATACATAAATCCATAGCTTTACGTATGTGCCTCGATACTTAAGTACTTGGTCAGTACTTGGATATATCTGTACTTATCATACATTGATTATCTTCATTATCGTGGTTAATTGATTGATGAAAATCGAAATGTTTGTTTACTGTCTGTTATTTATTTAATGGCATTGTGGTGGTATTGGAGCCCATCATACCCTGGACAGCCCGCCAGGGCATCACAAGGCAGATACACAGACTTACACTCACACCTGGGGGGCAATTTAGTGTCTACAATTCACCTAACTGAACCCACATGGACATGGGGGGCAACATGCAAACTCCACACAGAAAAACTTGAAGTGTCCTGGCTGGGGAATCGAACCCAGAACCTTATGTATTATCTTGTAGTACTATATAATGATCAGATAATTTTTATTATCATAATAAAATAATTAATATTATTTATCATCACTGGTTCACAAAGACAGTTATATATATTTTTAATAATAATAATAATAATAATAATAATAATAATAATAATAATAATAATAATAATTATTATTATTATTATTACTACGAGAGGAGGTCAGAGAAAGACAGAACATTTTGTTCGGCTCAGTTCTCTCATAAATCTTCCCGCCTGTCAGTAAAGGAGCACCTGTTGTCATGACGACAGATTCCACTCAGGGGCGCCGCTGCCAAGGATGCAGCAGCAGCTCAGAGTGAAGCTCTCATGAAGAGCTCAGAGCTTTACAGGGCAGACTGAGCTTCCCAGCCTCAGAGACCTCATACCCATCGCTAGTCATATGTGGAAAGACTGGAATTTGGCTTCCGAAACATCAACAATTCATAAAGCATCTGGAGACACTTCATGGCCAAAAGTATGTGGACAGTTTTTGAGTTCTGCTGGTTCAGCAGCACCCATTACTAACAGGTGTATACAATCAAGTAAATAGCCATGCAGTCACCAAAGACAAGCACTGGCAGAAGTTGTACTGCAGAGCTCAGTGACTTTAAACATGCTAGAGCTGCCCTGGTCAACTGTAAGTGCTGTTGTTGTGAAACGGAAGCATCAACAACTCAGCTAGCTCGACCACACAAAGTCACAGAGCACAAGTCCAGTGAGAAGTATGGTAAGATATCCTGAAACTAGGAACACAGGAAGCAGCTCTATAGGTTAACAAAGGAGAAAAGTGCCTTTTGTTATTAGTCAGCATTAAATTGGTACCTGTATATCATCACAGCCCACAGAAAAAACAAGTATCTCCAAAATAGTAACAGACCACAAGTGTTCTTTTAATGTAAGTTAATTTAAAGAGGTTCTATTCTAGGTGTTTTGGATCATTTCTATTGGTCTATTCACCATGAAACCTTCACAGGACATATAAAACATAAAAGAATGAAAATCAACAAAAATGAACATACATGTTTTTCTTTAGACAGCGACAATATGCTGTTACATGGTGTGTCAGTTCTACATCATTTTGTTCAGGGAAGACAGGGAATTAACCATAGCCAAAAAAAGGATTAAAGAGAAATTCCAATATTCTGAGTGGTATGATGTGAAATAGTTTATTGTAGAGAAACTTTCTCTCCAGTGGTGGTGATAGGAACCATAGGGTCACCATGTCTACAACACAACTATAGACAATATATGTACTGTCAAACCCAACACAAGTGTATATTGGAAATGTTGAAAGGACCTTTTGGGGACTGTTTTGGCTCACAACGTCCTGCATGTATCCCTCCACCATGAATGGATTAAAATAAATAGATTAAAATACATTTTAAAGGAAAACAAAATAAGAAAATTACCATAATAGAGTGTCTCAGACATCAGTCAGTGTGTTCATAACTATTACATATAACTTTCTGTGAGGGAGCTTTTAGAGGTGGACGTCTGGTTCCATTCACTACCACTGTGAACAGTTCACTTAACTTTGTACAATGTTTTGAAAAAACAGATTCTCCTCGGTCGAGATTTCGGCACCTTTTTTTAAATTTATTTATTTACTTACTTATTTTTACAAATTGTACGCTTTCTCTTTTTTCCACTACGTCCAGATTAAAATACAGCCGATCTGACGTTTTTGTTGTGGAATAAAAGCTCCGAATCTCTGGAGTCGACTCTGAACTCTAGTAGAAGTGAATCGACTCTTTTTGGAATCGACTCTCAGTCCTGTCGTGGTCAATATCGTCGAGTTCTGTTGTGCGGGTGTGATTATTCGACTAGTTGGTTCGGTTTATACATTATAATGCCGACTAAATGTATTTGTTCGGCAGAGTTTGTGGGGCTTTATCGTAAATATGAATATTATGTGTTACAGTGAGTGAATCAGCGCGTCCGCTCGCGCGCAATCTCGCTGTTATTTGAAATTCAAAAAATAACGGAAACGTAACGGATACCTCCAGCGGTCGGTATAGCTAATTATACAGATTATTATTTTCTTGCATGTATACGTAGACTTATATTATATAAGGTTATATATCTCGGTTGAGTAAATGTATAATAACTGCAGTTCATGTTGATTTGTAGTTACTTAGTGTTACGTTAAGGATTCCAGTCAGGCAAGTGTAGCCAACGCTAGCTGGGTAGCCTAGCATAGCTATGTACTGCGACAGATTAAAACTGTATATAATATTTGCTTAATTTTATTTTTGGCTTTATTTATTTTATTTGTCTTTATTTTAGGTATATAATTCAGGACAGTGGCAAGCAAGTGGTAAGTTAGCTGTCTGTTTATCTCTTAGTAGTTAGTTGGAGAGAGATTTGGAGTGACTGAGTTGAGACACTTCTATCAACATATTCAGCATAAATCACTCCATTCACATTAAATCAGACACACAATTACAAACATCTTCCGCAGAGAAACTACAAACCATGTTTTAGAAGAAAAGCAGCATTTAGCTGAGCTTCATGAACGCAGCTTGGGTTCCCTTATTCCTAGATCAGAAATGTCCTAATGTCAGTTCCAAGATTGGACTGAATTGCCCTATAATCTTCTATTTATATTCTACATCAGTTTTAATGAGCTACATGTACTGTACTATATTTATGTATTGTGTTGCAGGGATATCTGCTAGTGATGCGGAGTTCATTGACACCAGCACATCTGTTGACTCATGGTAATCGGCAGAGGTGAGTAAAAAGCATGAATAGAGTGAATTTGTTTAATTACCAACTTTAAAATGCGCTGACGCTGCTCACCAGCTGCTGTGTGCAGAAGTTCTGCTCACGGAAACGTTTTCTATACATCCTGCATCGCAGATCTTTATTTACTTCATGATTTGTGGTGCAGTAAACAGTTTTTTAAAGTATTTTATTTAAAGGGAACCCCGGCTGGTAACACTTGTAAACCTTAATATGGTGTAATAACTAAATTATTAAGACATGTTGTAAAAAAATCTTTGCGCGGTTCTCGCTCCATAATCTGGAGCTTTTGGACTTCCTGTGTGGGGAAACTGTGGCACTGCATTGTGTTTTAGTCTACACTTAAAACCGACAGCCTCCGTCAAGTCTCTCACCAGTGGTGGTCTACTGAACCACTCAAACTCATCCAGACTGAAGTGAGGAGAGCAGAGCGGGGGTCTTTGGGTAGCTGTGTTGGTCCACACGCTGCTTCACTAACTATTCTCCTTGTTTATGTTTGTGAAAGCTGTTTAGACTAATATCAGTCCTCCCACTGCCTTTCACTAAAACAAAATCAGCAACACAATGTACATGGTTTTCTTTAAGCTAGGTTAGTAACTAACATTCACTCCTTCACACCACAGTCCAGTTTAGACCTGAAACTATCTGACCTCATCTACCCAGCAGGCATTGCGCGTCAGTAATAATGGCTGCGTCTGTATGTTAAATATTTAAAATAAAAGTGTTAGTTTATAAATAAATCTGATGCTTTTGTGATTTTTTACAACATGTCTTAACAATTTAGAGTCATTACACCACATTAAGGCTTACAAGTGTTACCAGCCGAGGTTCCCTTTAAGTTAAAATTACAGTTCAAGAAACAAACAGGACACATAAATAAAATAAAGAACTAAACCCAACCCACCCCTTCAGCTATGCCAGCGGAAAAAGAAAGAGAGAAAAAAAGAACAGAGAAAAAAGCAGTAAAAAAAAGAAAGTAAAATAGTAAACGGTTTTTAGTAATGGTACAAATGGTACAAACAATGAAAACCAAAAACAATAGCTGTGTCCAAAACCGACACTACTACACATACTAAACGAATAAATGAATTTCTAGTGCTGGTGTACTCTAGTGCAAGCTATTTAGTATGGCGGATGCAGCAAGTGTTTGTCACACAGAGTTGTGGTAAAGCAGATGAAGATGGAACGAAGCTTATTCTTTTATTTAAATTTCCATTACATCTTAAATGGTGCCGCAGTTACATTCTGGCTCTGGAGGAGCATTAAGATAACTCCAGCATCAATTGAAGTACTAGGCCAATTTCTGCCTCTTTAAAGGATGACCAAGATTACATTTTTAAAATAAAATAAATTTTTTTTTAAAAATGGTGTTCCATCTTACAGCATACATCAGTTTGAGTGCCCACATATCGTGTGAAATTCTAACCTCTTATCAGTCATGTTAAAGGTGCTGCTCTCGGTTTGATCATTTAAGTTAACAGGTAGTCAGTGATGGCTAGTGCTCTCAGCAAGCTACCACTGTCACCCACTTTCGACAAGAAACCGCGTTTAGCAGCAAACTAAAGAAACAACATAAATGGAAGCAGAGTAAGAGTTAACATTAGTGCTGCTTTCCACCACTGGAGATGCTTAATTTACAGTCCAGGCAACATGGTAAAAAAAACTTGTGGTTGACAGATGCCACAGCTCTGTAGGCTTTCTTAGTCCTGCGCCAGCGACAGAACATCAGAATAGAACGTCATCTTTCTATAAAAACTTGCCTGACAAAGCAGCTACTGAAACAGTATAACTGCACAGAACAGCCCGCAAACAGCTGCTGTAGTGAAACTGGATTAACAGTGCGGACTGTGAGCTGCAGGTCACTTCATCACCCAGAAATAATGATTGTTTTCCAGACATGTGTGCTTCACAAAGTGTTTTCCAAACTTGCAGTGTTGTCAGATTCATGGATTTTACAAAAACTAAATGTATTGAACCAGGGCTCACCATGTCTATAACACAGACATATCCAAAACCATCAGTAAACCTATAGGTGCCTTCTAGGTTTTTATATGGAATGTTGATGATTGCAAAATTGTACAAATTCTAAAAAGATTATGTTTTCACTGGGGACAATTCATGCATGCGTCCTTTCACCATGAATACATTTCAAAAGTATGTTTTAGGATTTGTGGTAAAACTATAGTTAACCAATGTTTCAGGCATCAGGGAGCATTCATAGCCATTTTGTGTGTTAACCTTATTTAAGGTGGTTTTAAGCTATGTTAAACTCTTCAGACATTTGTTGTTAAAACATTTACATCTATTTAATTATGCATAATTTTTTAAAATATATTGGTGGAATTCTTCTGTATAAACTGAAGAGTTAAAAGCTCCCTCACAGGAGGTTATTACACAAATTGTCTATGAATATGGTGCACACACCCACACACACACGCACACACACACATACATATAAATATGAGCATACATTATGTATATATGTGCCGAGACCCCCTGCGATCCGATCACTCATATATACATGACCACATAACATTCGCAGTGTGAACGCTTAAGTGTCTACAATGTGTCCTTGACAGCGTTACAGTAGCTGCACCATCACAGCAGAGATGAAAGCAGCTGCGTAGTTTATTTTTCATCTCTCCTGCAGTTACTGGAGACGCATTCAAGACTTCCCCTAAGATGAGATCACTGGAGACAGATGTTAATACCAAGTATGAAATGAACCAAAATAGAACCCAAAGCATAAAGAGTTTAATGTTACATAGAATTACCTCAGATAAGTATATTACAAAAAATGACTAGGAATATGCTTCCTGGTGGCTAAGACATAGTTTTACAACAGTTTTACAATAAAGTTCAGACCCAAAGCATTTTTTAATATTTATGTAATGGAATGTGCAGAATGGAATAGATGCATGCAAAATAATCCCCCCAAAAAACGTAATATTTTTAAATTTACTGTAATATACATTCTATACATAAACTCTAAAGACACGTGTAGGTTCACCCGTGGTTCTGGATAGTAAAGAAACCGGCTTTATTTGTGTTGTAGACATGAAAAGCCCTGGTTCCTTTGTTCAAATAAATTAAATATACGTTTGATTTATCCACTGTAACTGGAGTCTGTACTGGACCCATTTTTTTTTGGATTTGGATGTTTTACTATATCCTTTATTATTATTATTATTATTATTATTATTATTATTATTATTATTCAGTTTTGTATTTGTAAAAAGAAAGACAAAAGATGAATCACATAATAGGGGTCATTTAAAATGTTATCTGAAAATTCTGTTGTACGGAAATGTGGTTCATAAATAAAATATAAAAAAAGAAAAGCCCTGGTTCCTATCACTACCACTGTGAAGTACATTTGATTCTGTGAGTTTCTCTGAAGTGAACCATTATATGTCATTATATGGGATTATATAATTCTCCCTTAATGTTAAGGCAACAGTTAAAGAGGTTAAATAAGGTCATAAGATGTCTATGTCAGATTTATGACGTGTTCCTAAACCACAGAACTACTTACACCTGTGTGTTCTTGCATGTGCGAAGAGTCTGTTCTTAATGAATTAAAACAAATCCTAAATAAGAAAACATTGGTGGGTCTTAGAATCTGCAAAATGCTTGTTTTTCTGATGGATAACTTCTTCTCATTGTTGTGCTTGTCCCCAGGGTTCTTCAGAACAAAGTGACTCCCATGACAAGTACTACATTGTGATAGTTGTGAAAGTCGAGGGTGGAAGAGACAGGAGCTTGACCTTTGGAGTGGAGATGTCAGTTGGTGTGGAGATAGGTACGAGCACATGTGTAGTAAGGAATGTAAAGTGGGAACACAGTTACTGCTCAACATACATTTTTAGATCCAATCGTGGAGACCCTCTGTTTGGCACCATTCCCCGCATCAACACACCAGATCCAGCTCATCAGATAGTTATCAAACTCTTCATGAGCTGGATTAGTCGGTAGTTAAAACTGGGCAGGACAGCCAGGCCCCAAGACTGGAGCTGAAAAGCGCTGCTATAAAGAAGAAATTCTTCTGTCTTCATTACAGGCTGCAAACATTACAGTAAAGAGGCAAAGAGCACGTGCCTGTGTTGTGTTTATGTATCCAGGATCCCCGCAGAATTACTGTAGGGAAAAAGCTGACCTCTCCTGAATGTCGTCTATAATTTACACTCTTGAGTGTTGCCTTGGTTTAGTCTTCCTTGAGGGTGGTGATAAGTACATAGCGATCCTATGCTAACGCTCCATAAATGTCAGACCATAATGTAATTATCTTTGCAGAAAATCGTGGCACTCACAGTAAAACCTTTGTTTGTCCCAGCTTATATACTTGCTCTTTCACCCACCTTAATTTCAAAACCTTCCAAACATCGTCACCAGAAATTTTCAGAAGAAGTGAAGCAGTGCCATTTTTATTTTTATATTGTTTAAATATATTTATACATTTTGTATTTGCAGTGTGGCATTAGAACTAAATCAAAGTGGCATTTCACTGGTATCAACTACCAAAAGTGTGGAATAAGAATAATAACTGTGTCGTTGTTGTTTAAAACAATCCAAGTAGTTAAAACAACGGAAATGTAGTAAAATAATCCTAAGAATTGTAAATAAAAGGTGCCATAGAATACATTTGTTCAGTATTTAAATTGTTTGATGTTCTGCATAGAAAGTATGTGACTTTGGTCGGGATGAAAAATGGCCACATGTGGTTTTACACAGCCTTTTACACCTTATCGTTTGGCCCTAGAATGATAGCTGTTTGGGTTGTGATGCTAATAAATGTGGAACTGCTCCCTTCTTTAGTCTCTTTTGTGACAAAAGCTGAGTGAAGCTGTTCTATATTGTCCAAAGTTTGAGAAACTGTCTGGAGTAAAATGTGTAGACGTAGAATTAAAGTTCCTGTTAAAGAGGAGCTGAAATTCATATTCAATATTTTACCTTAGTTACATTCCAGCTTTCTCACAGCATTTAAGGTGGAACAGAACATGCAGTTAAGAAGCTGGCGAATAGGAGCTTCAGCCTCATTTAAAGAGAAACGTCAACCATGTACCGCTAATCTTTCGAGTACTTGAGAAGTAGGGCTGGGCGATATGTGAAAAAATCTTATCACGATAATTTTTTTTTCGTATCAGTCGATATCGATATATATCATGATATAAATCAAATCACTATTTTCTTTTTCAAATTAGCCACATGTGATTTTTGCACAAAACGGAATTTGACCTCCGCATTTAACCCATCCGTGCAGTGAAACACCCACATATACACACACACTAGTGAACACACTAAGGGGCAGTGAGCACATGTGCCCGGAGCGGTGGGCAGCCCTATCCACGGCGCCCAGGGAGCAGTTGGGGTTAGGTGCCTTGCTCAAGGGCACCTCAGTCGTGGCCTGGGGGATCCCAGGAATCGAACCGGCAACCTTCTGGTCACAAGACCGGATCCCTAACCTTCAGGCCACGAATCAAATCACTATTGCCTTTTTAGTTTAAGTGAGAAGATGAGTGAAGATATCAAAGTTTAAAAAATTTTGTAAATTGTTTTTATCCTCTGATTTATTTTCAGAAAAATAGACAAATGTACTACAGAACATTACACAACTGTATTAAACACACACACACATACATATATATATATGGGAAGTATTAGTATGAACAGTATTCACACAGACACTGTTAAGCAGGCTGTTGCTGGCCCTTGAAGCTCGGGCTGAGGAAAGGACTCATAGCAGTGAGTTGGTTTGCGATTCTGTTTTTGGTAGAAAAAGTTTCCCTCCTCAAGATTTTTGGTTATAAAGTCAACTTTGCCTCAGCGTTCTCACTCGAACTGCTACTATGTCTATATTTATCTTTATCAATTATGAAAAATCATTGATTAGAATAATGGGCCGCGCCTACCAAAAGCATGAATTTATCCGGAGCGCGAGCTGCAGCTATAAACAATCTCTCACGTGTATCTAACGTTGTGGTGCTCTGTCAGCTCTGCACAGTGGAGATGATCACAACAGTACAACTGCTATACACGAGACCTTGAAGATCAAACATCCCGTAGAGCTTCATCAACACAGCAGCAGGACAGCCCCTTTTTCCCCTTTTATCTTATCTTATAGATTATTTTAAGATTATTAACACGTGTATCGTGTTTCTTTCAGTAGTAGTTTAACGTTTTCTGTTATTCTTTCTTATTTTATTTTCTCTGCTCGACTGTGACGCCTGCAGTAATCAGATTACTAGCACGTGGGTTAAGCTGCCGCTACGTCTACACTCTGTGCTGTGTGCTTCAACCAAACATGAAATCTGATTGGTTTGGGGCGGCGCTATTCTCATTCTCATTGGCTGTTTGTGTTGTCTCTCAAAACACAGACAGACCTAATTCTATCGACTTTCTATCGACTGCATCTTATAGTTCTATCGAGGAAACGTTATTTCGCAATAATTATCGTTATCGTTTTATCGCCCAGCCCTATTGAGAAGAAAATGAAAACTGCTGATATCACGGACTTCACAACCTGGAAGGCTAGGTGGGCTATTTCTCCACATAGCCCACCAGTTTGGTTGCTGTTGTGGTTGTATGTAAATGGTGTGACTGTTATGTTTATCGTCCCTCTTTTTTAAATACAGGATTTATATCTGTGGTTCACGGCATGTCTGTTCTATGTGCTGAACTCAAACTAATCTGCTGTGACAGTGTAAATAGAGTCTTCCATCTTTTGGCACTGTTTTAAAAATTCCCCTGTTTATCAGTCCAAGGAGACTTGATGCAATGAGGTGAACATTTTATGTGTGTATGATGGATGAATGAAGGTATCATGAGCCGTTTGTCCCTGCTTATAAATGGTGTACCGAAGGAACAGGGAGTGATTTAAGATTGGGTGATGAAGTGTAGATGAGTCCAGAAATTGGTAACAAATATCATTTTATTTCTGGACTTGACGATCTTACATCTCTCCTCAGGCTCACTTTCTGCCTCCTTAGTTGTCCGCTGGCCGATGATGTGTCATCCGATCTATTGGTCATTCGTCCATTTATGACAAATGGGCTTCCACAGCGTCCAATGTCAATACGAACTGGACCTGCTCGAATAAGGGCCGCTGTTCTAGCCAAACACATCCCTCAGACACAGCAGGAGTGTTCTGGAAATAGGATTATCCAGACCTTAAGGGGCTTTCATGTACTGATGCCTCCTGTCCCCTACATCTAATTTATCTTCCTTTCTGTCTCCATCCACACTCGGGGTTAAAACACTACACCGTTCTCTGCAACGTTGGTCTTATTTGTGTTGCTTTGGTTACATAACTTGGCACACAACATGAAAGGCGTGCTGAAGAACAACTCGCTCGTTTTCAGAGTGTTCAAAGCATGACAACGATGTGAGAACAGCATGGGACCCCTACAGTGGGCCCCTGGGCACTCAGACTAAATCATCCTGTCTCACCTTGGACTTATACCTTGTCAGTGGAAGTTTTAAGGCTATTTTAGCAGCCTTTGTTTTTTCCATTTTAAAGTTTGAATCAGTTCAACTTGCCTCTTCAATTAAATGATGATGCTCCATTGGAAAGCACCTTGCATGCTTTTTTATGGGAATGTGCATGCATGTATTTATTTCTTAGTGGGGACCAAACAGAAGCTTCATATAATTATTTCTTTGGTTAAGTTATGTTCTATTGCCAGTTGCCAGAGTCTTGTATTAGAATGTGCCTATATGTATTTATCACTTTTTGGGGACATAATACACCCAGAAAACATAAAGTGTAGACATTTAGTGGTTGGTTGTTCTCAAAGTCACGCGTCCCCACCCAAAATTGCAGCTTTTATTATAAAAAAAGTTTTTTACCAAGCCATCGTTTGGTTGCTGAGGTGAAGGTTAAGATGGGTCAGTTGGTGCGGCGCAGCAATACCCCAACAACGAGACCAGTACACACTGTTGTGTATGTGTGTTGCGCACATGCAACATTTCTGGAGTGTCTTCTTGTGTCAATTGACTCTTTCAGAGGAAGAGAAGTTACCAGAGTTTCAGCTGACGGGATTAACCCCCTGGTCACCATCGTATCCAAATACACACATCCATAAACACACATACTTACCCACCCTCTCCTTCCCCCCCCTGCTTCTCCCCCCCCCCCACTTTTTCGCTCCCCCCAGAGGGAATAAGAGGAGCCCCGAGGAGGCTGAGGCTCACAGGACACACACTCACCCATGAGTGCAATGCCCAGCAGCACGGCCAGCACCAACGGAGTCATGCCCGAGTTGAAGAAATCAGGCAAGATCTCTCTCTCTCTCTCTGCTCTCTCTCTCTCTCACACACACCTCCTCATCACCTATCCATCTTCTCTCTGGAAGTGCACTGCCATCTGTGAGCACAGCAGGGGGCATACACATTTTCCTTTCATGTAACTGCACTGAGCCAAATATGCTTTATCTTTCGCTTTAATTCTGTAAAACTGTGAAATGCTTTAGTTACTAAGCAGACTTTTTCCTCCTGTGGCTACAGAATAGTAATTATATTGTATTGTCTTGTAAACAATTAATTTTATTTATCAATACTGTTTAAAGGCGTTAACCTGTTTCCAGTGGGTCTTAAATAGTCTTAAATCATGTTCTATAATAGTATCAGAAAAAAGGTTATTCACTCTGCAAGTTTAAATGATTCTTTGATTTGTTGCAATTCTATACGTAAGCATGGCCTTTACTTTAAGAACACCCTTAAGAACCAATTTTAGCTGAGATAAAGACAAATATTAATAATAATATAATACTAATAATATTTTTGCGCTTTATTCCTTCCTGGTTCTTCTCTGTGTTATGTGGCCCTCGTCTCCCCCACGCTCCAGTGACAAGCGAAATCGGATCATGATGGAAAATGTTTGCATCCCGTTACTCAAATATGACAAACGATTAATCTCAAACCATGAAATGTAGATGGTGACGCAATGCTAAAACGTCCCTGAGGAAACTGTACACTTCTGCATGCTGAGAATGCTCCGCATGCTTAACGTACAGCTTCGGTGGCGGCGTGGCACCTATAAGTGTCGCCGTAAAAGGTGTAGAGGTGACCATGAAAAGTGACCAAGGCGATGAAGAATGAGTGCCAAAATAAATTTACCAGCCTATCTATCATGCTTATTCTTAGAATACATATGTTATCCTATGTCCCCTCACCAAGAAAATAATACTTTAATTTACTTCCAACTCCAAATCTCCACACAAGAATCAAATATACAGTGTATACATTTAAGCATTTGAATATTTGTGTCATGCTTAAATGTATTAAATTAATTGCAACAGACCGTTCTGAGATTTTCAGGCAAACTGATGGGTTTCAGTTTGTTATAGTTAGAGCTGCTCACTCAACAAGAACAACAGCCCTAAAATGTAACATTTCCAGCTCAATGCAGAAGCCACATACAAAGGTCCTAGTTCCGTCTGGTTGGAGTTCTTCTCCAGATTTTCTTCACACAGACTTTATAATTAGTTAGATGTTTTTTTTATGAAGTAACCAAAGGAATATCAAAGTTTACCAATGGCTAAATGGCAACCAAATACTAAAATAATGTCCCACCACTGCATTTAACAGCAGAAGAATCCTCCTTAACGATAGCAATAACAGCAGTAAACCTACTTCAGTAAAGAAAACAATGTTAACAGGTGTATTGCAATAAAAGTGAGTTGTGTCTATTAATTATATTCAGTCTTTCTGTTTTTTAAGGGCTTTGGTGAAGGCGGGTCATTTTTGAGGGTACACAAAAGCCACGGCATTACATCAGCACAGCTACTTGTAAATTTAGATTTGTAAATATAAATTTATCAACTGAATTTTGCAGAAACTATTTTCATGTAATTGTCTCCCATTAAATGCAGAGAGGTCGAACCTAATCACAAAGAGTGACTGCTAAGAAACAAAACAATGGAGGGCATCAAGTTCATCAAATAAACCACAGCTTAGTTTATATACGATCAAAGTTCAGATAAACAAAGAGTAAATTAGGGCATAGTAGCGGAGGGGGGACTGCTGGGGTTACTGATGCCTGGCCCCCAGCTATCAAAAATATGTTTGTCCATGGAGGGGACCGATGACATTTCGCAGGTGGAAAGGGCACCTTGGGCATTGCTGGGATATCGCGGCTCCCCCCAAAGTCCTGTGCCTGGTCCTGCGTGTCAGAGGAAAATAATAATAGTCTTTTCAGAGCAGAGACGAGTTCAACAGCTGCTGCGTTCAACAAATGGGTATAAATCATGAGGAAAGCATCTGGAGGGCAAGAAATTGTCTCCTTCGGTCGCTCCCACATGTTCTCTTCCTTACTGTAGTGCACAGAACATGGCCAAAACATACCTTCCCACATCACTTGATAGCACTTAATAATAATAATTCAGAATGATTATATCCTTGCTGTCAGAACAAAACTTTTAATGCTTTTAACTTTTAAAGGATTTTTTCCTGGTAGTTCTGGGTCATTCATCATGAATCATCATGTGACAGGTAATTACAAATTACGTTAAAAACTGAAAAACGACAAAAATAGATGGATTTGTTATATGGCTACACACGTCTTTGTAGGCTGTGGTGATCCCTGAAGAATACAAAAGGTATTTATTCTAATGTTCATGGAAGTAATTGTCATTTTAGAAGGTAACATTGATACTTTACCTTTTCTCTCTTTAATTTCATGTGTTTATATTCAGTATTTAACATGTGACACCAGTAAAAGTAGCTGCCAAGAAAGTTGGGCCTTGATTGGATACAATCTTCGCTTGTTCCAAGATGTTTTCCTCAAATTAATTGTCTTTTGTATGCTCTGTTAATTCAACACTTCCAAATAGCAAGCTGGCGAACTCTCACATCTGTGATGTTACAATATATTGTGATATATATCGTGATTTATCACCATTTTTTAATTGCAAATGATGCCCCCAAAAGTAAATCGTGTTACGGTTATAGTTGCATAGGATTCCACTCATTACAAGTTGATGCAATCCTTCCTCCTTCATATAATAAAATATCGATATTTGGCATCTGTGCAAAACATCACAATAATGTGATGTATCGATTTTTTCTCCACCCGTACCAGTTAGTGAACCAAAGCATCAGTAGTCGCTCAACTCGACTCTAAACCTTTGCTCCCAGTACTGGCCTGAGGGATGATAATAATTTTATTGAAAACCCTAAATGAGCTTTACAGATATCAAACTAATTATCATCGTTATAACCCTGGTTTACGGTTTCTGCCCAGATAGTACATGACCAGGCTTTTCTGTGCTCTGCCGTATAAGAACAGCCACCGTGCCTTTCTTTTATTGCCATACGGCCGCTATATCGCGTGCATCGAATGAGGCAGAGCTCTATAGTTAGTAGTCATAAATTGCAGAGTCACACAGATTGGAAACACTTGAGCCGCTATATGTTTTTACTGCTCTCGTTACACAGCGCAGTGAAACGCAAGCATCCCGGCAGCTCGGCAGGTGTCTTTATGTGCAGGACACATTTAGACACCACTTGCTTTTATGGATCATTTATACAATCAACACAAACTCGGCTGTGCTATAAATCCACATCACTGCTGTCACCATATAGTCACAGATGGCTCATCACGTGGACACATACACCGGCAGAGCGAAAGATCTATGGACCGACAGGCAGAAAGTCAAACAGATAGACAGAAACAAATCTCAGCTGCTGATGTAGAGACGGAGAGAAAGACAGGCCGCATACGCTGTCTGTCCTATTTGATCGAGTGATTGTGTCGATGGTGAATAGAGTCATCAGTGTGTAGTTCGCTGTTGATTTTATGATGTGTTTAATGTGCTGTTTGAGGAGGGAGGAGTGCAGATCCGCTACTCTGCATATGTTCTTCTGCTGCTGCTCTGCCTTTCCCCGCCAACAGCATCCCTCTTTCTGCCAACACTTCCAACTCGTCAATCATCTCAACAAGTCTCTCGCGTACCCCCTTCGGGCCCCTGCATCAGATCCCTGGTTTCAAATCCCTACGCGTCCATTTTTAAACTCTCGTTCTCCAGATGATTCAGGCTTACACCACTTGTGTAAACTCCACATTGGGGCTTTTCTTGTTTACAGTGCTGCCCTCATTTTATCATCCAAGTGAGAAATTTCACTCTGCCGGGAAGGGCATCTTAATCACTGTCCACTTCACTGGTCAGTCAGGAGCGCTAAATAGAGCGCTATTACAGAGAGTAGAGTTTTGTGATTAGAAAATAAAATTATTGTGACGAAAGAACAGTTTTAACTGTGTGTCAAAGACGTGTATGCATCGTTTCCATAATGTTTTTACAGAATGTTCATCCAGTCTCGTAGGTGTCAGAAGTCTTGTAATTCCAGTGGGTTACTCTAGTGTGGAGTGGAATCAGTTCAGTAGAAACTGTTTGTCAGTCTCCTGGACTTCACACTCCTGTAACGTCTGCCTGAAGGTAAAATGCTTCTGATTAGATCATTTAAGAAATTCTACACCAAAGACTCAACAATTAACTCAGCTCAGAGTGAATCAGCTTGTGAACATCCTGGTCATTTCTGTGGCAGTTACAGTTACAGTGCTTTTCTATGGGAGGACTATAGACACTGCTGGTGGGCGTACTACTCACCTAGAGTATGAGAAGTGTGAAGTTTTACTGACTGAGGAAAAGAAGAGTTGGGTTTTAAAAACAACAATTAGGGTCTGAGTTTTTACACAGCAAAGAAAGTCTGAATTAGTGTAACCTCATTCACTGGAGAGCGTTTTAAGAACACAATGGTGCCCACTTCAGTGAGGTAAACCATCCTGGCCTGAACACATCTCAGATATTCACAGCTGTCAACAGTGTGTTCTCAGTAAGCACAGCTCTGTAGTTCTCATAAAGCCCTTCAGATCTCCTTTCTCTGTCATATCTCAGAAACCGCAGCCTTGTTTGTACATCTGTCTATTTACGCCTTTTTCCATCTGACCCATGTTGGATCAACAGCTATCAGAGTGGCTGCCACACAGCGGGCGGGCCTTCACACGTCGTCTAGAAGATCAGGGAGGTTGAGCTTTCATCTTCATGACCCTGCGCCCATTCCACTATCAGTTCCACTGCCCTGATCCTGTGGCACAACCTGATCTGCCCCAGTTCGCTCACCACTCCCAGACCTGGCACTGCCCACAACAGCTACAGCCAAAACAAACAGTTCGCTACTGCTCTGTCATCCAAGGCCATCAACCATAGCTGATGGCTAAATCGAGATGATGTCCAAATGAAGTCTGGTTGAGCAATACTCTCGCTGAGTTGTGCTCATCCGTACAACCTGAACTGAAGTCTTAAAGAGTCAGGGAACCTAAATCTTGTTTCTGCAGGTAAACAGTAAACATGTGATGTGTGCTCCTTCATTCCTTTATTCATCACCAACACTGGTCCATTCATCCCTTCATTCCTATATCATCACCAACACTGTTCCTTCATCCCTTCATTCCTTTATCACCACCAACACTGTTCCTTCATCCCTTCATTCCTTTATCATCACCAACACTGTTCCTTTATCCCTTCATTCCTTTATCATCACCAACACTGTTCCTTCACCCCTTCATTTCTTTATCATCACCATCACTGTTCCTTCATCCCTTTATCATCACCAACATTGTTCTTTCATCCCTTTATCATCACCAACATTGTTCTTTCATCCGGTTGTTCCTTTATCACCACCAACACTGTTCCTTCACCCCTTCATTTCTTTATCGCCACCAACACTGTTCCTTCATTCCTTTATCACCACCAATACTGTTCCTTCACCCCTTCTTTCCTTTATCATCACCAACATTGCTCCTTCATCCCTTCTTTCCTTTATCATCACCAACATTGTTCCTTTATCCCTTCATTTCTTTATCATCACCTACATTGTTCCTTCATCCCTTTATCATCACCTTACACTGTTCCTTCACCCCTCATTTCATTTTGCTGTGTTCCACCTGGGAGAAGAGGTTTAGCTCACAGAGGCCACAACATGCATATATATTTTGGTTTGGACGCTGCCCCAGTGGACACATTCTTATTACTTGCAAGTATGTTGGCGAATGCCTACTTGAATGTCAATGTGCAATGCCTGCACACTTTCAAAAACAATATAGGGACGCAGAAGTATGAAACAACAAAGATCACCTTTGGCCTCTTTTACTTTTCAAAATCAAACTACAATGGTGACCAACCAAATATCCCCCCTAAATGGTTTCATTGCACTGGAGAACATCTAATCCCCATAAGCTTAAATACATTTCCACTAAGACAGAGACCTACAAGCAGAAGTAAAGCACTAATGACAGATTGAGTGACCTGTCAGCGAATAAAGATGACCTTCATAACCTCGCCTCTGTCCTAATCCCCTCTCCCCCTCTCTCGAGGCGGCTCGAGTAATGTGCTGTAAAGCTTCTATATGGTTTGTGTAACCTGACTCTAGAGCCTAGTGTGTTCCTCTCTGTTCTCTTACATACTATGATCATCATCTCGTTATCCACTATTTGTAGGCACTAAATGGACACTGCAATGTCCCGGTGGCATGAAAGTGGCTTGGCGGTAGCTGCCGGTATTTCACAGTCCTGCTGGTATGTCCTATATAATGTTGGAGCAGCTTGATGTTCTACATGGGCTGTCATTTATTTAGGCTTTGAACTGTCAAGACAGCCAGGTTTGTTTAAAAGCCTTGTGTTTGTGAACGCTGACTGGTTATGTGTATGTGTGTATAAAAAAGAGATGTTACACCAGCTAGACAGGTGTGTGGGGACCCTCAGTGTGGTGGGTGGCAGCATTTCATTCTCACGCGCGGTTCGGCTCCCGCTGGTCAGAGCACCTGTCCCATGAGAGCTCCGTGTCAGCAGAGCCACCTCAGGCTCTGACAGACCGGCCTGTCAAGAAGAAGCATTACAGTGAGAACACCCCTTCCCTGTCCAAGCCAACCCCGTCAGATCAAGTGACACGCTCAAAGGCTCTCGTTGTTACCTTCTAAAGAGTACCATGGGCTGAGACGTCAGGAAGTCTGAGGCTTTCCCTAGGCTTGGCACCCTGGGGTGCTGTGAGAGGTTCTTCAGAGAAACGTGTTGAGAGTATGTTCCCTCGGCTTACTCTCAGAACTCCAAAAACAAGCGCAGCATGCTGTGTCTGGTGTTTTAGTTTCCCTTCAGGCGTGAGGACATCTAAACTTACATGGCGCGAGACAGTTCCGCAGCTTACGTTAACGGAAACTATTACTTCGTGGACTAGGCGTCTTTCGCGGAAAAGCAAACATTCACAGTTTTCCCCGTTTAGCCCAAAACATTAAATAGCCATAAAGTTGAAGCTGGAACAGATCCCTGTCTACAACTGTCAGACCCACCCTAGCCAAGCCCACACTAAATTAGAAACATGACCCTGACCCAAATCCGCTCACACCCACTAATGGATGGATTATTGCAGACACGGCTTTACAGTTCTCAAGCTGTCTAATAAAAAATGTGCACATCAATAATACAATAACAGTTTTAATATCAGTATATAATAAATACAGCACCCACCGTCCTTCTAGCTTCTAGCTGCTTAACACACTTAATAGTGAGCCAGAGAATAGATAGACCTACTGTAACCTTCTACCAATTATATAGAGGATAAAAGAGATCAGGGGCCCGTTTACCCTTTTGTCAAACTCCAGCTATTCACCAGAGCAGCTATACACTATAAAATCACAGAGAGAATGAAAGAGAGTGCAGGAGAATGCACAAATTCATGTAGACATATGAATGTATTTCGAGTTTAGCTCGAGAGTGAGACGTCAGAGCCATAAATTATGTCTCGCCTGAGTTGATTGCATTCCAAACTGGATGCCTCCAAGAAAACCTTTGTTGTGCTTCCTCTTCTGGAATTCTGGAATGCAAACAACTATTGAACACATGTTGCCAAACATTATAGAAGAAGAAACAAGTGCATAAAGTATCATTTGAAGTATTTTATTGTTGACATTTTGACTGCATTTTAATCAGTCAAACTATACAGGACCTCAAACTATATATATATATATATATATATATATATATATATATATATATATATATATATATATATATATATATATATATATATACATACATACATTACCGCTCAAAAGTTTAGGATCACTTTTTCTGTCTAAATCTCCTGGTACGGCCGCCAATCCAAGTTAAGGATGTTATTGGACTAATTGGTTGTTAGGACACTCTTGATCAATTGTGATGCACAGCTGAAAAACATTCTACTAATAAGTGAGTATAAAAGGAAGAACAACGTTCTAGGTTAGTTTAGTATCTGAAGCATCAGCAGTTGTTGTGATCCCAAACTTTTGAGCAGTAGTGTGTGTATATATATATATATATATATATATATATATATATATATATATATATATATATATATAATATTTATAAACAAATGTACAATATTCACTGACAGGCTGATTTTTTTTTGCTGAACTGTTGCTGTATCATGTTTTGATCAGGGCCAGGTTTCATGGAATGCTGAGTGATCAAGTCCTCGTACTCTCCCTGTTATCTAGGGATAACTTAACACTAGGACGTGCCCTAGTTAGTGTACATGGGTTATATATAGGGAGGTAGTGATGGAGCGGGATGAGTGAAGACAAATGAGCAGTTGAAAAATGACACGTTGTTCTGTCTGGTTGAACGCTAAACCGTGCATCGCTGGGCTCCCAACGAGGGGAGTTCGACATGTCTGGATTAGTGGCTTCACCTCTCGTTTTACAGTGTTATAAATGGCCTCAGTGAACTGATAATGCACAGATAACATGGCTGTCCTAACACAGTATTCATGTTTTCACAGTCTTATCACTCCTGCTCTCCTGTTTGGTCACTGAACTGGAAGGAAGAATGTTCTTAAATGTGAAAAAGCTTAATATGTTCTCAGATACCTACCTTATACTTTTACTAACTGGCCACTTTATTAGAATCACCTACTCTGTGGTTCCACTAACTGGCCACTTTATTAGAAACACCTACCTTGTGCTCCTACTAACTGGCCACTTTCTTAGAAACACCTACCTTGTGCTTCCACTAACTGGCCACTTTATTAGAAACACCTACCTTGTGCTTCCACTAACTAGCCACTTTATTAGAAACATCTACGTTGTGCTTCCACTAACTGGCCACTTTATTAGAAACACCTACTTTGTGCTTCCACTCTCTGGCCACTTCATTAGAAACATCTACCTTGTGGTTCCATTAACTGGCCACTTTATTAAAAACACCTACCTTGTGATCCTACTAACTGGCCACTTTATTAGAAACACCTACCTTGTGCTTCCACTAACTGGCCACTTTATTAGAATCGCCTACCTTGTGCTTTCACCAACTGGCCACTTTATTAGAAACACCTACCTTGTGCTTTCACTAACTAGCCACTTTATTAGAAGCACCCACCTTGTGCTTCCACTCTCTGGCCACTTTATTAGAAACACCTACCTTGTGCTTTCACTAACTGGCCAATTTATTAGAAACACCTACCTTGTACTTCTACTAACTGGCCACTTTATTAGAAACACCTACCTTGTGCGGCAACTAATTGGCCACTTTATTAGAAACGCCTATGGTCTACCTTCACACACTGGCCACTTTATTAAAAAACACCTACCTTGTGCTTTCACTAACTGGCCAATTTATTAGAAACACCTACCTTGTGCTTTCACTAACTGGCCATTTTATTAGAAACACCAACCTTGTATTTCTACTAACTGTCCTCTTTACTAGAAACACCCACCTTGTGCTTCCACTCTCTGGCCACTTTATTAGAAACCCCTATCATGTATTTCTTCTCACTGGCCACTTTATTAGAAACCCCTACCATGTATTTCTTCTCACTGGCCACTTTATTAGAAACCCCTACCTTGTACTTCCTCTCACTGGCCACTTTGCTAGAAATTCCTACTTTGCACACCCATTCGCTTTCTTAGAGACATACATACACACAAATAGACTAAACTATAGGTCAGCTTCATAGGTGTGCAATTTCAGTATTGGTCAGTTCTGACCATAGGACCCTTGACCAGTAATAAACTGGGTGAGGGAGCACTCCCAACACAGTATTGACAGCGTGTGTGGTGCCGGTATGAGCGTATCAGGTACACATCAGTGTGAAAGTGTAACTGACCACTGAAGAAGTAGATGTGTGGACATGTATGTGTGAGCAGTGGCGATGTTGACAGACGCTGGAGTGATTCTACACCTTAGCTCACCACTTTTCTCAGAAAGTTCGTGACTAAAGCGCCTTGAGAGCTGAGAAGCCGCCCGCGATGCCAACCAGTTCTGAAATACCAGCAGTAGAATCAGAGTGTTTTCTTAGAAACACCTGTCAGTGGCTTTGATGTGTAAATGTGTGTGTGTTCATTGGTCAGTGTTAAGTTTAGGTACCGCGCACCTATAGGAGGTCATGTATGACCGTAGGCATGAGTAAACTACATGAATCAGTGCTAACAATGACAGAGCTACATAGCCCACATAGCAAGTCAGATTTATCACCCCTGACAGGCACAGGAAGGGAGAGTGTGGAGGTTATGTCATACAGGGGGTTACGGAGGTCAAGAGGTTAAAGCACACAGAGATCCCTGAACACCATGAACTTGGCATGTACACTGTACTTCACCTTTAACCTTTCTAGAGTCATTTCAACTTCCATGCCATATTTACATAACTTAGGTATTCGACTTGTTCATGGTCATCCTGATGCAAATATCAAAGCTTTATAAATACTCTGACAATCAGCAGCCATAATCTCATCCAAGCAGCTGACCATCACTCTGACCATTACAATAACTGATGCCCACATAAGAACATATAAGAACATAGCAAAGCATTATTAAGTAGCCTTCCCATTTTAACCAGTGTCACATTTTTCTAATAAAAGAAGGAAAAGATTTGATTCAATATCAGCAAATGTCTGAAAGCAGACATCATACCACGTGTAAAAGCTAAAGATTAAAAGATGATAATGATCCTAAACACACCTCAAAATCCATAATAAGCTAGCCAGTTTTTGGCATGGACCTCACAGTCCCCTGATATGAGCAACATTGAAAGAGCAGTGCATCCAAGACAGACCAGGAATCCTACAGAATTAAAAATGAGAAAGAATAGACAAAAAAAAACAAGAAGTGAAAGAAAGTGTATACAAAAAATACTTGCCAAAGTACTGACAATGCAGGGTGCCGAAACATTTGCTCTGAGCCCTTTTGCTTTATTGTTATATTAAAAATATACAGAGGTGTCAAGTATTGAGATTACTGGAGTAATTATTCTTCAGATGACTTTTTACTTCTACTCCTTACCTTTACACCCAATTATCAGTACTTTCTACTCATTACATTTACGCTCCATTATCAGTACTTTCTACTCCTTACATTTACACTCCATTATCAGTACTTTCTACTCCTTACATTTACACTCCATTATCAGTACTTTATACTCCTTACATTTATGCTCCATTATCAGTACTTTCTACTCCTTACATTTACGCTCCATTATCAGTACTTTCTACTCCTTACATTTACACTCCATTATCAGTACTTTCTACTCCTTACATTTACACTCCATTATTAGTACTTTCTACTCCTTATATTTACACTCCATTATCAGTACTTTCTACTCCTTACATTTACACTCCATTATCAGTACTTTCTACTCCTTACATTTACACTCCATTATCAGTACTTTCTACTCCTTACATTTACGCTCCATTATCAGTACTTTCTACTCCTTACATTTACACTCCATTATTAGTACTTTCTACTCCTTACATTTACACTCCATTATCAGTACTTCCTACTCCTTACATTTACACTCCATTATCAGTACTTTCTACTCCTTACATTTACACTCCATTATCAGTACTTTCTACTCCTTATATTTACACTCCTTTATCAGTACTTTCTACTCCTTACATTTTAAACATAGTCTCGTTACTCCTATTTCATTTTAGTTTGTTTTCATTCATGTACATTTACATTCCAGTAAAGATTATTAATAACATGTCTTTGAAGTTATAGACAACTAGTCATCATATCTTCTGCTCCATGAAACACATGTTAATGTTCAGTAGTAACAGATATGCTTCTTTAATATATTTACATTGTACTAAACTACATTCATGTTTAATGGGTGTATATGAGCTGAAACAGGAAGCCTAGCGCATCCCAAATTTATCAACATTAATATTTTAATATAACGTTATAGTCATTATGGCTTTTAGAAGAATGGGGTTTTTGGGGAGGTGGGCTAGTGCACTATAGACCCTTGTGGTGCGGACTAAGCTTTTGTCCTTAATAGCATTTTGTCCTTACATAACATAAATTGTCCTTTTGAAAGTAGTACTTTTACACTTTTACTGGAGTAAAAAGTTTGAGGTGATACGTCAACTTCTACAGAAGTATTTTAAACCCTAGTGTCTTTACTTCTACCTGAGTAATGAATGGTAATACTTCTGACACCTTTGAAAGGATAACAGATGGAAATAAAAAAGTTATCTTTAATGTGGTATGGAGCTATTTACTTTATATACATACTGATCCATTTGTTCACTGTTTCTCTTTTATTTCTCTCCTCAACAGGAAGAAAAGGCTCAAAGGCCGCAGTCGCTGCTGGTAAACAGTCATACACGATTTTGCATCATACACTACAGGATAAAAGTATGGAAGCAAGATTTATCACCAACCAACACAATATGATGAACAATGGAGAATATTAATGTTGTTTTTACAAAGTGGATTGAGACTGAGGTATGGTGCTGTAGTGGTTAGTATGGTGGTGTAGTGGTTAGTATGGTGCTGTAGTGGTTAGTATGGTGGTGTAGTGGTTAGTACGGGGGTGTAGTGGTCAGTACGGTGGTGTAGTGGTTAGTATGGTGGTGTAGTGGTTAGTACGGTGGTGTAGTGGTTAGTATGGTGGTGTAGTGGTTAGTATAGTGGTGTAGTGGTTAGTATGGTGGTGTAGTGGTTAGTACGGGGGTGTAGTGGTCAGTACGGTGGTGTAGTGGTTAGTATGGTGGTGTAGTGGTTAGTACGGTGGTGTAGTGGTTAGTATGGTGGTGTAGTGGTCAGTATGGTGGTGTAGTGGTTAGTATGGTGCTGTAGTGGTTAGTATGGTGGTGTAGTGGTTAGTACGGTGGTGTAGTGGTTAGTATGGTGGTGTAGTGGTCAGTACGGTGGTGTAGTGGTTAGTATGGTGGTGTAGTGGTTAGTACGGTGGTGTAGTGGTTAGTATGGTGGTGTAGTGGTTACTATGGTGGTGTAGTGGTTAGTACGGTGGTGTAGTGGTTAGTATGGTGGTGTAGTGGTTAGTATGGTGGTGTAGTGGTTAGTATGGTGGTGTAGTGGTTAGTATGGTGGTGTAGTGGTTAGTATGGTGGTGTAGTGGTCAGTATGGTGGTGTAGTGGTTAGTAAGGTGGTGTAGTGGTTAGTATGGTGGTGTAGTGGTTAGTATGGTGGTGTAGTGGTTAGTAAGGTGGTGTAGTGGTTAGTATGGTGGTGTAGTGGTTAGTATGGTGGTGTACTGGTTAGTATGGTGGTGTAGTGGTTAGTATGGTGGTATAGTGGTTAGTATGGTGGTGTAGTGGTTAGTATGGTGGTGTAGTGGTTAGTACGGTGGTGTAGTGGTTAGTATGGTGGTGTAGTGGTTAGTAAGGTGGTGTAGTGGTTAGTATGGTGGTGTAGTGGTCAGTACGGTGGTGTAGTGGTCAGTATGGTGGTGTAGTGGTCAGCACTGTCTCCTCACAGTAAGATGATCTGGGTTGGATTCCCGGTCCGGGTGGTTCTGTGTGGAGTGTGGTTGATTGGTCACTCGAAATTGCCCGTAGGTGTGAGTGCGTGAGTGATTGTTGGCCATGCAATGGACTGGCGACCTGTCCATGGTGTACGCCGCCTTCGCCTGTTGACACTGGGATTGGCTCCAGTCCCCCCATGACCCCGACTAGCGGGATTAAGCGGCAGATAATGGATGGATGGATGGATTGATACTGAAACTGTAGTTTCATTGACTGGTCTTGGGCTAAACTGCAGCGCTAGTGGAGAAATTCACCATTGGTTTTATTCTAGGCTTAGATTTACTCTGGGTCTAAGAAACTGGCCCATAGTGTAGCTCCTGTAGCTTCAGGAGATTCTCTGAATATAAGGAGCATCTGAATCTGATTGAAGTAGCAGTGAAACTCAGTGAGTCTCAGATTTTCTTGTTGCTTCCAAACCTTTAGCCTGTATAGGTCTATATATAAGTATAAGTATATAACATAAGTATATAACAGCATGTCTGCATGAAAGAGCCTCAAGCACATTACATATGTTGAGTCTTACTGTGGAGCTATTTTCTAACAGGGCAGTAGACTTTACACATGGCCACCTGACACTCCTGGGTATAAAAGGAACCATGCGCCATGTAAAGAGAACTGCCTGCTGCCTGCCTGCATGTGTGATAATTACGAACGTTGCTTTCTGAAGGTGAGCTGTACAGCTGCACTGCCTCTTTTCTCACTCTCCCTGCAGTGCAAATGACTTTTACATGCTGTTTCTGTGGAGCTAATGAGGGGATTAACCTCCCTGCGGAGTCACAGGACTCTGGGCTTCATTTGGACAGGTGGACTCATTTACACTGGATTAGCTGATCGCTGTATAGAATGTAATGACCCTCTTCCTCTGCTCTGGCTTTCTCTTTTTTCTGTCTCCATCACAGAGGATCTGCCCCCATATGAGCCTGACATTCCTGAGCCCACCAACAGGGCAGAGCTGATGAAATGTATGTCAAGGTTTTTGTCTCTTTGTCACTGTGGGGTAAGAGGCAGCTTTGCCCTTGAAGTGGATTTATTTTATATTGCATCTGTTATTTTATTCATGTTAAAAAATAGAACATACGGCACAAACTTACCTTCAGCTGCTTTAGTAGAAAGTCTTTGCTTAGTTTTGTTGTTGGGATATAAACAAAGCCATTCACAGTGGTTTGGTATGAAATGATTGATTGTAGATCTCTATACAGTTTAGGTGATGAAACCAGGCACCACCATTTCTAGAACAGATTTACAGCTATTTTATTTACTTAGAAAACCAGCAGGGAATCAAGTCTGTGTGTTTAATGTTAACGTTAGTGACGCTTCAGGCAGCTTATTTATAACCATTTTATGCAAGAACTTTCTGTGAGGGAGCTTTTAGAGGGGGACGTCTGGTTCCATTCACCACCACTGTGAACAGTTCTGACTAGGTAGGATTTTCTGGAACGAAGCATTTCACACCAGACCCACTGTGAATGAGTTTGATTTTTAAAAAATTAAAAAAAGAGATCTTGAGTAGCTACTCAATTATTTAGTATCCACTATAAATGAATGTATCTACAATAAATAATTCTGCAATTACTTATTTATTTAATACACTCTTAAAAAACAAAGTTCCCAAAACAGGTTAATTGCGCAAAACCATAGGAGAACCACTTTTGATATGAATATCTACTACAAAATATTCAGAATCTACTGTAAATTATTCAGTACTGTAGGTTTTTCAGTATCTGCTATAAGTTGTTCAGTGTCTACTATGAATTATCCAGTAACTGCTATAAATGGTTATAAAAGTGAGGAAATGAAGTAGGAATCCAAAAGAGTTTAAGAAGTATACAGTTATGTGAAGAGACTTTGTCTTTCTTTGATTTATGTCTTTTTTTTTCTCTCTCTCTCACACACACACATACAGACTGGATGTCTCTCACACTGGATGACAGAACTTCTCAGAAACTGCTGTGGATTTCAGATGGTGGTACCAAAGTGTCCCGCATGTCAGAGGAAGTGTGTCCTGTCCTGGACAGACCTGAAAGATATGAACACTCCCCACAGGTGTGTATTTTGTTGAATAAAATACATTTTTTGTGGTTAAGTAAGCTACATTACATTATATATACTTTTCATATACTTCAACTTCTTCAACTGGCCACTTTATTAGAAACACCTACCTTGCTTTTCCACTAACTGGTCATTTATTAGAAATACCTACTTTGTGTATTTACTAATTGGCCACTTTATTAGAAACACCTACCTGCTTTTGCTCACTGCCTGCTTTGTTAGAAACAGCTACCTTTTAGTTCCACTAACTGGCCACTTTATTAGAAACACCTACATTGTGCTTCCACTAACTGGCCATTTTATTAGAAACATCCAAACACCTACCTGCTTTTGCTCACTAGCTGCTGTATTAGAAACACCTACCTTGTGTTTTACTACCTGGCCATTTTATTAGAAACACCGACCTTGTGTTTTTAGTAACTGGCCATTTTATTAAAAACACAGACATTCTGCTTTTACTAATTGGCCACTTTATTAGAAACACCTACCTTGTGCTTATACTAATTGGCCACTTTATTAAAAACACCTACCTGCTTTTGCTTACTAGCTGCTTTATTAGAAACACCTACCTTGTGTTTTACTAACTGGCCATTTTATTAGAAACACCTACCTTGAGCTCATACTAATTGGCCACTTTATTAGAAACACCTACCTGCTTTTGCTCACTGCCTGCTTTGTTAGAAACACCTAAATTGTGCTTCCACTAACTGGCCACTTTATTAGAAACGTCCATGCCGTATTTCTACTAAAGGGTCCCACTCACTCCTTTCCACACTCCCTCAGCTGTGGCTTTGCTCTCCTGCAGGTGCTGTGTAAGGAGGGTCTGCTGGGTCGGCGTGGGTACTGGGAGGTGGACTACGATGGCTGGGTGGTGATTGGGGTAGTGTACGAGGGCGCAGGGAGAAAGGCTAAGGACGGCCCTTGTGGTCTGGGAGAGAACGACATGTCGTGGGGCATCGGCTGGGCGGGGTCCTGCTACCACATCTGGCACAACGGGGAGAACGTGGAGGCCCAGGGAAGCCTCTGCAACACCTTCGGCATCTACCTGGACCAGCCAGCCGGCATACTGTGCTTCTACCTGGTGGAGAAGACTGAGGGAGGGGCCAAGGAGGTCCGACTGCTGCACAAGTTCAAAACCACCTTCACCGACAAGCTGTTCCCTGGCTTCTGGGTCGGCCGCAAATCCTTTTGCTGGATCCAGAAGAAGGAGTAGTAGGACGAGGAAGGAAAGGAATGATGGGTGGAGAAGTGGGCTCGGTTCACTTGATTCACTTTAAGGTGTGATAGGATCGGGGAAAAATCCAAATTACAGTTTTCCCAAACGTAGTTGCTCAGCCAGGACATGTGTAGCATCTGAAGTTCATGTCTTTTTTACTCTGGAGCTACGAAGCTACCGTAGATATCTGTGTACGATTATACACCACCAATTAGCATTGTGTAAAACACCTAAACCACTCAAACAGGTCTGTCTGTGATTTAGCACCATGCTAATTGGTGGGATATAAACTCCCATCACTTTTCTACCAATGCAGCCTGCAGTGCAGCTTAAGGTGGATCAGATAGACAAACCTGGCCACACTTCTTGGGGAACAAGGGTGGTGTGAAGAGGCAAGAGGAAGTAGATCAGGAGTGTTTTGTTTATGAAGTGGAATGCTATTCAAAGCTTAGAGTAGAGACGTTTTTAATCTTTGTAGGATTCATGTTATTCCCTATAGTATGGGACATAGAGCAGATCTGAGAAATCTAAAATTCATTGTAATCAGTAGCGGCTGATACGCCCCAAGATCCTGCATACTGAAAGTTATTACTCTGTTCAAATATTTTACTTCTGTAAAGTATTTCTGTTGATACTTGTGAGTTGTTTATGCATTTTGGGGGCCTAAATCATTTTATATCCCACGTGTTGTACGTATTATTTGAGTAGTGACCATATAACTTTATGATGAAATAAAGTGGTTAACCTATGTGTGGTGTCCTGTTTATGCTCACAGTCCAATCACATGTCTTGTTCTCTACACAGCTTAAACATTCACCACATAGTGCTGTTTAAAATATATATATATATACAGGGGTTGGACAATGAAACTGAAACACCAGGTTTTACACCACAATAATTGATTAGTATGGTGTAGGGCCTCCTTTTGTGGCCAATACAGCATCAATTGGTCTTGGGAATGACGTATACAAGTCCTGCACAGTGGTCAGAGGGATTTTAAGACATTCTTCTTGCAGGACAGTGTTCAGGTCACTACGTGATGCTGGTGGAGGAAAACGTTTCCTGACTCGCTCCTCCTAAACACCCCAAAGTTGCTCAATAATATTTAGATCTGGCGACTGTGCAGGTCATGGGAGATGTTCAACTTCACTTTCATGTTCATCAAACCAATCTTTCTCCAGTCGTGCTGTGTGTATTGGTGCATTGTCATCCTGATACACGGCACCGCCTTCAGGATACAATGTTTGAACCATTGGATGCACATGGTACTTCAGAATGGTTCGGTAGTCCTTGGCAGTGACTCGCCCATCTAGCACAAGTATTGGGCCCAAACCATCACTGATCCACCCCCATGCTTCACTCTGGCCATGCAACAGTCTGGCTGGCGCTTCTTTGGGGCTTCTCCACTCCGTAACTCTCCCGGATGTGGGGAAAACAGTAAAGGTGGATCATCAGAGATCAATACATGTTCAAATTGACCACAGCCCAAGATTTGCGCTCCTTGCACCATTGAAACCGACGGTTGGCATTGGCACGAGTGACCAAAGGTTTGGCTATAGCAGCCCAGCCGTGTATATTGACCCTGTGGAGCTCCTGACGGACAGTTCTGGTGGAAACAGGAAGCTGAGGAGCACATTTAATTCTGCCGTGATTTGGGCAGCCGTGGTTTTATGGTTTTTGGATACAATCCGGGTTAGAACCCAACATCCCTTTCAGACAGCTTCCTCTTGCGTCCACAGTTGGATGTGGTTGGTCCTTCTTGGTGGTCTGCTGATGTCACCCTGGATACCGTGGCTCTTGATAAATCACAAAGACTTGCTGTCTTGATCACAGATGCGGCAGCAAGACGTGCATCAACAGTTTGTCCTCTTTTGAACTCTGATATATTATAATGTTGTGTTATTGTAATATTTTGAGCTAAACTGTGCTCTTACCTGCTAACTGAACTTCACACTCTGCTCTTACTGGTGTAATGAGCAGTTAATGAATATTGACCACCAGACTGGTCCAGTTTAGCCATAAAACCTCCCACACTAACATGACAGGTGTTTCAGTTTCATTGTCCAACCCCTGTATATCAGATTGATAGTGTTTACAGTGGTTGTAATAGGAACCAGACGTCTGAGAGAGCAAGGCCTCTGAAAGCTCCCTCACAGTCAACTGATACCCAAGACATTTGGTGCGTCGGCAGACTAGTAGGCAATTTCAGTAGCCACACAATAGACTTGTTCAAAATACAGCTGGCCTTGGTGGTCAGCGAGAGCAGCCGGACGCAGTGGGGGGAGGAGGTTAGAAAAGAGCCTTAACTCGGACAGTCACCACCTTCAGCCTACGTGAACAAGGGCGGGTCTCGCAGCGTTTGCTCTCTTTACAGCTGATGAAGTAGACGCAATAGAAAAATAGTACAAAGAAAGAAAAGAATTAGAAACAGTAGTGATGTAGTACTTTTAAACACACTCACAAATCATATAGCTGCGCTCGCCTACTGATTCACTACTGAGTATTCAGACATACTAGCCGCGCTCGCCTACTGATTCACTACTGAGTATTCAGACATACTAGCCACGCTCGCCTACTGATTCACTACTGAGTATTCAGACATACTAGCCGCGCTCACCTACTGATTTACTACTGAGTATTCAGACATACTAGCCGCGCTCGCCTACTGATTCACTACTGAGTATTCAGACATACTAGCCACGCTCGCCTACTGATTCACTACTGAGTATTCAGACATACTAGCCACGCTCACCTACTGATTTACTACTGAGTATTCAGACATACTAGCCGTGCTCGCCTACTGATTTACTACTGAGTATTCAGACATACTAGCCGTGCTCGCCTACTGATTCACTACTGAGTATTCAGACATACTAGCCGCGCTCGCCTACTGATTCACTACTGAGTATTCAGACATACTAGCCACGCTCGCCTACTGATTCACTACTGAGTATTCAGACATACTAGCCGCGCTCACCTACTGATTTACTACTGAGTATTCAGACATACTAGCCGCGCTCGCCTACTGATTCACTACTGAGTATTCAGACATACTAGCCACGCTCGCCTACTGATTCACTACTGAGTATTCAGACATACTAGCCACGCTCACCTACTGATTTACTACTGAGTATTCAGACATACTAGCCGTGCTCGCCTACTGATTTACTACTGAGTATTCAGACATACTAGCCGTGCTCGCCTACTGATTCACTACTGAGTATTCAGACATACTAGCCACGCTCGCCTACTGATTCACTACTGAGTATTCAGACATACTAGCCACGCTCGCCTACTGATTCACTACTGAGTATTCAGACATACTAGCCGCGCTCGCCTACTGATTCACTACTGAGTATTCAGACATACTAGCCGCGCTCGCCTACTGATTCACTACTGAGTATTCAGACATATTAGCCGCGCTCGCCTACTGATTTACTACTGAGTATTCAGACATACTAGTCGCGCTCGCCTGATTTTCTACTGAGTAGAGATTTTGGATGCACTTATTGTTTGCGATGGGTTTTGAAAACATCATTTTCAAATCCAAGTCCAACCCCTCTCATCACCAGCAGAGAAATGAAGTCAGTAAAGAGTAATTTAGTGTTAACTCACTGGTCACTGTCCCCTGCAGTCCACATGCAGCTTTTAAACTCACATAGTTATTGCTACACAAAATTTAAAGAAAAAAAACCCAAAACATTTAGTTGAGGACTACTGTGCCTAACAACACCTAGGATGTATCCTTCCACCATGACGGATCAGAATACGTTGAAACTTGTGTCATAAAACAATATCTCGGACATCGGTTAGCGTATTAATAACCACTGTCTGCAATATCTTTCTGTGAGGAAGCTTTTAGAGGTGGACGCCTGGTTCCATTCACCACCACTGCGAACAGATCTGACTCTTTAAGCCTATCTAGAACAAAGCATTTCACGTCAAACCACTCCAAATGAATCTGTTTACATCTGAATATTTAAATTATGTAGAATACTTGGAAGAACTGATGGAGAACTGAATGTGGGCTTAGTCATATGTAGAGAGAAATCTGACTACTACAGTGTCGTCTCTCAACTAAAAATACAAATCAAAACAGGACCTACACCACTGTGTAGACGCGTCGTGTTCATTGCAGGATTTGGATGAGGTTTTGAGATAGAGCTTGTGATGCCTGCTCCCAATCACCACCACTGTAAAGGAATATGAGCCCCATCAACCCACTTACCCCCATGTTTACATATCAGTTCCTGGATTTATGAGGAATTTGTTATAGTCTGGTGGAACTGTGCTTAATTTGCTCAGCCTGGAGCTGAATTTGATGTGCTAGGACCCCCCAACAAACTGCACTACAGCAGAGAATAAGCAAACAACAACAGTCGTTCAACAACAAACAGCTGGTTTATTCAAAACAGATTTGTTTGAACACTTAACAGATCTGAAGATCAAAGTTACCGCCGTACGATTCGCGCGCCCACTGCTCAGGCGCCAGCACAGACGTACACCTACACCGGTAGTCTGTGGGTGCAACACCCCAACATTCACCCTCTGAAAGCTAAATCTCCTGAAGCGCCCAGTTCACACTGGAAAGCACTGATTCACGACTTGAGATTTTAATGTCAGTATTAGAGCAGGTCTCACAAGCAAGTGGTTTTCCTTAAAAGAACATTCCAGCGTTTATAAACGTCACGTCTATCTGCTGCATCTGTAGCGCGTGGGCGACTAACAGGGACGACGTTTCAGCACACAAGGGACTCATGAAATCCTTGCGTTGCTGGGTTCTAGCTTCATCCTAGCAGTCACACTGTTAAACCTGTTATACATTAACGTTGTAGTCATATACAGGCCTCTGTATGGAACCTCACATGTTAAAGACTGTTTATTTACTGGTGTACTAACATACTGAGAAAAACTTAAAAAATAAAATGAGGTGTAAAAGTCATGGCACATTTTATATTCTGGCCTCTCCCAGTATGTTAAACAGTATGTTAGCTACTAAACAGAAACTGTGCACTGACGTGTGCAAATAACTGCCACGTTTTAAGCTTGCGTTCACTTATTTTTCCACTTGGAGAACCAACAAAAACGTGTAACGTGGAGTTTAAGTCTTTTGCATATGAATGTATTTTAAATATACTCAGCAGGTGCCCACTGACTTCAGTTATAAGTGAATGGTCTATCCTTTTCCAGGCAAACATATTCAACTGATATACTGAAATCTATGGTGGGCATTCATACTGAGGCTTGCTTGGTTGGGTTGTGTTGTGTTATGGGAGTGTAAGGAAGTTCAGCTTTCCGATTTCCCAATTTTGATCAGGAATAACGGTTGTGTCTGATTCTCCGTCGGATCGACACCACAATACGTTACAGACGTTCCACATAGAATTGAGGTTAAACTGCTGGAACACTCCTTTAATCGTTTCTAGTGTCTCTAGCCAACACCAGCCTCCTGTCCTTTATTAGAAATGTAGTGTAGAGTTTTAAGAGTATAGTGTTTACTAACATTCTCAAAATGCTCACCGCAGGTCAGTCTGTCTCGCTTAGCTTCGTACAGTCTCAGCAGCCTCAGTGACGAGACGGTGCGTGTTCACTTGGTTAGTGTCGCTTTATCACAGTAGTTATGGCCCTCGCACCAGCATAGGCTTAAAAAAAGAAAGAAAGAAAGAAAGAAAGAAAGAAAAAAACAGCCCGCCGTGCTGGAGTGCAGCTCTAAACTTCCACATGAACTAAATACATCCATGTATCATCGCCGTCCAAAGAGTTTTGTTCAGTTGTTATTTTTTTTACAAGGTTCGAGCGCGGTCGACGTTCCTCGTGTTGCGTCAATGATTTGTAATGAATGGACCAATAAAAAAATCTGTGCAGTGAAACGTCTTTACAGTGACTTGGGCCGTTGGGGAGATGCTGGTTTTGCTTTGGACAGCGACAGTACTGTTTGTTGGCGACAGCTGTGTTGATGTGATATGTTTTAATAGAGTTGGAATAGAGTATATTCAGTGCATTGGACGTACACGTGACCACGGTCTTGAGGAACCTGAGGGCAGCAGGTTTCTGTGTTCTCCTGCTCACGATAGCCAACAGCGACAGTCATCTGCTGTTGGACAAGCTTTAGTCTTTAGGCTTAAATGATCTGGCTAAGTGGGCGTACTATTCAAAGCCTCCTCAGACCACCAACCTGCTTAAACGCTTCTGAAACAGTTCTAGAGTTGAACGGAGAATCTGTTGTGTTTATGGTTCTATACAGCTGGCACTGCAACAGCAGCAGAACTCTTTTTGGTTCAGCATAGAACCACATACCTACACTCCACGTTCTCCATCAATCTGAAGAAGTACTTCACCCTACAACATATCAAACATGGTTCTATATCAGAGCGCTGGGCCTCATTCACCAACCGAAATGTCTTCTCAAGCAGTTTCCATGAAAACTAATGAAGGTTTTCATGTTTGGGGGTTTAGTTTTAGGTCTGAACAGAGTCTGTGCACATAGTCTGAGCCCAAACGTGCCAACAGTTCTGTGGTTTAGAAGAAAACGTTACTAATCTGATGATGCATGACCTTCCACAAGAAGTACCTTATACAGACATCAGCCTATGAGGCCCACTGTCTTTACTACAGAACCCCTGAAGAACCAGCTATTTGTTAGAAGCAGTACTGGTGCTGTTCTCACAAGCCACAATTTCCCAGTTGGCCAGATAAGCTAAGCCAAGCTTTTCCAACATGGCCACTCAGTTTTGGCTTATGTGGCCCAGCTTTACTGAAAAAGTCTCCATACTGAGTTGATGATGAGCTGGAGTACCTGATAGGCAGGATTTTCCATAAAGCTGGGAGTGAAATGGTCAGTAGAAACATTCCTTAGCTCTTCATCCACCGGACTGGCTTGACCGAACTGATCAGGTGGGCTAAAAAACGCTGCTTCGTAAAACAACGAGATCAGGAAAACACAAAAAGCTGCAGTACATGGGGTCTTCATGCTGGAGACATGGGTGGGGGTTATGCATCAGATTTACTTGATTCAAGTTAGGACACGAGTTAAATACACCACATCTTCCAAATACACGAGACTGTGTTGATGTAGTGTATTTAACCCAGACACAGGTCGACATACAGTTTAATGCTAACAGTGAAATGGCATCAATTAGCACTATAAACATCACCCGCATTCACGGTAGCCAGCCACGGTCACCACGATTGGTCAAGCTACTCGTTTAAGTGATCACGCGTCAGTCATCAGAACAGAAAAAAAACTTGGCACTTCGGTTAGAATCACCCAGGTCATCACCGAGCCTTCATTCGTAGTAGTTGAGCAAAAAATAAAATATGAATTAATGTTTTTTACTAGCTACTTCATTCGCTGTTGCATAATTCTAGATTCTTTTTCTCTTTCTTTCTTCTGCTTTTCAGTTTTAATAATAATGTATTCTTTTTTTTCTCCCTCCAGAATCGACTTTTGGTGGAAAACGGATTTGGGAAAGATTGCGGCAGCACAGGTAGGTACAAAAACAAAACCGCGTCACAGCAGAATCTGAACTTCGCTTCCACGTATCTATAGTGACAGGAGGAAGCAATGCAAAGTCCTTAAGAGCCCGCATTCACCAGAACAGCCACGCAGGAGCAGCTCCTGTGGGTTCACGCAGCTGATCCTAGGTCAGCACCGCTGCTCTAAACACTGCTGCTCGTTCAAAGGGGAGTGCACAAAGCAGGATTTCAAGAGTCGGCCAGGAAGCCTGAAGTCATGCCTGACCGATGGGAGAACAGCTTAGGGACACGGAGAGATCCCGCCCTGTGGAACCGCCGCCCGGAGACCGCTGGCGCGAGGACCATAAACCTAAATCAGTCTTCACTTTCCCGTCTGCCCTGATACGCAGAGCGGAATTTAAAAAAGGTTAAAGTAAATATTCTGCCACTGTGGACGTCGAGTCCTCTCTGAGAGGCAAAAGGAGCTATAAAAAAGAAAAGAACGGAAGTTTCGGGGTTCGGCGCCGTATTTACATCCGCATCACCGCATCGGTCGAAACCCTTCAGCGCTACTTTCACACGCACACATCTAGATCTCTCTCACTCTCTCTCTCTCACTCTCTCGCCCACACACACACACACACAGGCTGGGTCTCTCTCAGTGTTTGAGAGAGAAGTCTCCCGTGTTGAGTCGAGGTCTGGGCAGAGCTCCGAACATCTCCGTGCCGTCCGTGGCTGCAGGAGCCAGCAGGGCCTTCATACTAGCAGCTATGTGATCCAGATCTGCACAGCCCACCTGCAAAACATGCAGAGCAGAGAGGATTTAACTCAACACTTCATGTAGTGAATATCACAATAAGTGTTTGTGTGAAACTTAGTGTTTATATTAAACATCCAGCAAAACCTAAAATAATAATAATAATAACAATAACAACAACAACAACAACAACATACAGGACCAAAAAAGTTGAATCTGTTGCTAACAAACAGATGGATGGAAAAAGCAATGTATGAATTAATGAAAGGAAGGAATAAACATTGATGTATGGATAAAGAAATGTAGGAGGAGTGATGATGAAGGAACAGTGTTGGTGATGATAAAGGAATAAAGGAACAGTGTTGGTGATGATAAAGGAACGAAGTGTTGAAGGAACAGTGTTGGTGATGATAATGGAACGAAGGGATGAAGGAACAGTGTTGGAGATGATGAAGGAACGAAGAGATGAAGGAACAGTGTTGGAGATGATAAAGGAACGAAGGGATGAATGAACAGTGTTGGTGATGATAAAGGAACGAAGGGATGAATGAACAGTGTTGGTGATGATAAAGGGATGAAGGGATAAAGGAACAGTGTTGGTGATGATAAAGGAATGAAGGGATGAAGGAACAGTGTTGGTGATGATAAAGGAATGAAGTAACAGTGTTGGTGATGATAAAGGAATGAAGGGATGAAGGAACAGTGATGGTGATGAAAAAGGAATGAAGGGATAAAGGAACAGTGTTGGTGATGATAAAGGAATGAAGGGATGAAGGAACAGTGTTGGTGATGAAAAAGGAATGAAGGGATGAAGTAACAGTGTTGGTGATGATAAAGGGATGAAGGAACAGTGTTGGTGATGATAAAGGAATGAAGGGATGAAGGAACAGTGTTGGTGATTATAAAGGAATGAAGGGATGAAGGAACAGTGTTGGTGATGATAAAGGAATGAAGGGATGAAGGAACAGTGTTGGTGAATATAAAGGAATGAAGGGATGAAGGAACTGTGGTGGTGATGATAAAGGAACGAAGGGATGAAGGAACAGTGTTGGAGATGATAAAGGAACGAAGGGATGAAGGAACAGTGTTAGTGATGATAAAGGAACGAAGGGATGAAGGAACAGTGTTGGAGATGATAAAGGAACGAAGAGATGAAGGAACAGTGTTGGTGATGATAAAGGAATGAAGGGATGAAGGAACAGTGTTGGTGATGATAAAGGAAAGAAGGGATGAAGGAACAGTGTTGGTGATGATAAAGGAACGAAGGGATGAAGGAACAGTGTTGGTGATGATAAAGGAACGAAGGGATGAAGGAACAGTGTTGGTTATGATAAAGGAATGAAGGGATGAAGGAACAGTGTTAGTGATGATAAAGGAATGAAGGGATGAAGGAACAGTGTTAGTGGTGATAAAGTAATGAAGGGATGAAGGAACAGTGTTGGAGATGATAAAGGAACGAAGGGATGAATGAACAGTGTTGGTGATGATAAAGGGATGAAGTAACAGTGTTGGTGATGATAAAGGAATGAAGGGATGAAGGAACAGTGTTGGAGATGATGAAGGAACAAAGGGATGAAGGAACAGTGTTGGTGATGATAAAGGAATGAAGGGATGAAGGAACAGTGTTGGTGATTATAAAGGAATGAAGGGATGAAGGAACAGTGTTGGAGATGATGAAGGAACAAAGGGATGAAGGAACAGTGTTGGTGATTATAAAGGAATGAAGGAACAGTGTTGGTGATGATAAAGGAATGAAGGGATGAAGGAACAGTGTTGGTGATGATAAAGGAATGAAGGGATGAAGGAACAGTGTTGGTGATGATAAAGGAATGAAGGGATGAAGGAACAGTGTTGGTGATGATAAAGGAATGAAGGGATGAAGGAACAGTGTTGGTGATGATAAAGGAATGAAGGGATGAAGGAACAGTGTTGGTGATGATAAAGGAATGAAGAGATGAAGGAACAGTGTTGGTGATGATAAAGGAATGAAGGGATGAAGGAACAGTGTTGGTGATGATAAAGGAACGAAGGGATGAAGGAACAGTGTTGGTGATGATAAAGGGATGAAGGGATGAAGGAACAGTGTTGGTGATGATAAAGGAATGAAGGAACATTATATTGGTATCAGGTGGTGCTACACAGATTTCCTGTACAGAACCAATAACACTGAGTGAGTTAATGTTAGTGTGTCATTGTGACCTCTAGTGGACGAGTGCTGCAACTGCGATCCCTTTTCAAGCAGAAGTAATTAATCTGTTTAAATCAGCTCGTGGTTTTTGGTCTCCACTTGAGAACAAACAGGCTTATTATCAGAATTTATGAAACTCTAATATTAAATTAGGCCGGTGGCTAATCGTATAGAAGTCTGTCAGAGAGAGAAATAAATATTAATATTAATTATAATTTCTAAGATGCTCAGAAAGCAGCGTCCAGTAACTGACCCTCTCTCCGCTGTGCGGCTCCCCCTGCGGGGTGCGGTTGTTCTTGTAGCCCCACACGGGCACTGAGACGGGCAGCGAGCGCGCCAGAGCCATGTGGTGAGAAGGGCGAGATGAGAGCGCAGAGTGACCCATCGCTAGCCCCCGCGGAGGGGGAGGGGCTTCCTCACTCAGAGAGCCTAAAAAACATGAATGATAAAAAGTCACCAACACACATACAAACATATTTAATAAGATATTTTTAATATTTGTATCACATTTTAAGAATATTATAAGATTATTTAATCCATTTCTAGACATTATTATTATTATTATTATTATTATTATTATTATTATTATGTAGCTATATATGTGTAGCTATATTGTTATTAGTTTTTGGCTTCCTGACAGATCTTTGTCATATAACTCGTCCCACAGTTTTTGAAATATCACTCCGTTCCAGCTCCAGACTGTCTGGTCTGATTGTGTGATTCAGGCTTGTGTACAGCTTTTGATCGGATGCGCAGATTCCGGAAAACAGATTTTCCAGATTTCTTCTGGAATGTTTTCCCATAGAGCAGGGGTGTTTAATTAGGGTCAGTACGGTCCAGTTAGAGGAGATCTCCTCAGGCCGGTCTGGACCTTCATCATCTCTAACGTGTGTTCTGATTCAGTGGTGTATCCTGTTTACTGAAGTAGTCTAGTATCAGCATCATGTGATGGTAGAAGATGCTTTTTTCATCACTTTAAGTAAAAACAAGGGCTACCTTTGAAAAAAAAATACCATTAAGTGCTTATTTATTTAAATAAATAAATAAATAAATAGTAAATAAATAATAAATTGATCTCTCTCTTGTATTCCTCCACATTTTCTCTTGTTCAGTGAGAGAAGTGAGCTCTTGGTTGTCCAGCTAGGACTTTAAATCTGGGCTGAAACTGTGTTAGGACCATTCTCACACACATATGAGATATCCGGAATGTTCTGTGTGGAGTGTGTATGTTCTCTCTGTGTTTGAGTGGGTTCCTCCAGGTACTCCGGTTTCCTCCCACAGTCCAAACACATGCATGTTAGGATCCTCACTCTAAACTGACCGTAGGTGTGAGTGTGAGTGTTGGACATGTGATGGACTGGTGACCTGTGACACTGGGATTGATTAGCAGGATAAAATGGAAGATGATGGATGGATATAAGATACGTGGCTGCTCTAATTAGCTCCACGGTCTCAGAACATATGAGATGTTGGTTAGGAGCTGCCTGTGGGAAGTAGAAACATCTCTGTCTCAGTTCATTCCTGGCTGAAAAGCTGTTTTTCGCAGCTGACTTTTCTTTTTTTAGCGCACGCCGTCCGACTCCCTTTATTCTCCGACTGCTGCTTCTCGCCTGTGTGCACGCCGCACGCCTGAATATACACAGATCTGATTGGTTGAGCAGCGTGTTTGGTGATTTTACTACACACACGATTGGTCTGTGAGGTCACTGCGCCTCAAAGCCCGTATACCGTAAAGACTAGAAAAGCTCCGCCTCTTTAATCTACTGAGAAGAATTTAACGTTGACTCTTTATATTGACTTACATTGAAAACAAAGACTGTTTTTGTTCTCTCCTGTAAAGTTACTGTTTTGGAGATACTCGTGTAGGTTCACTGGTGGTTCTGATACTAACTATAATATCTATATTAGTGTTATAGACATAGTGACGCCTGGTTACCATCACCACCACTGTAAACAACATCTGGACCATTTCACTCCTTCAGAATCATACAGCAATTTTGAAACATTGGTGGAAATCCCCTTTACATTGAATCAGGTTGACTAGAAATGGGGAACCACTGACCCAGGCTGCTGTATTATTACTAACGCTGACCTCTTGTGGCCGAATGTTGCAACTGCAGCCTGATACTTGTTCAGTATTAGTGCAGTACTAGAAGCTAATCCCAGTAAAAACATGGTTACATAACAGAGCGTATCTGCTTCTGGGTGATCAGAGACTGTTCATCACAAAGTCCCACCTGACAGTCTACGGTTTACACAAGCTGCTCCTTCATGCTGAACAGTGAGCTCAAAAACAATCACTAATCTCAAAACTTGGTAAGAAGCTCTAGCCTTACATCAGCACACAAGTAATCAATCAGCCTTCGTTTCAACTCTGAGTACACGGAGCACTGAACTAAAGAGAGTAACACAAGTATACCTGATACTCAATTACAGGAACACATCAAACACACCAGACTAAATCAAACGTAAACAGCTAGTTCAGTAAAGCAGGTCAAGAACCTGGCTTTAAAACTCCTAACACCTAAAAGCATCTACACAGCCTTTATTTAACTGACCTTAAACATAAACTACATGGACAAAAGTATTAGGAGACCTAGGGTGCGTCCAAAATCGTGTACTTTCATACTGAACAGTACGCGAAAGAAGTACGCGAGAACGACTAGGGTGTCCGATAGAGATGGACTGATCATGAAACATGGTCTAAACTGGTTTATTACCATTTTTAACGAGCTCATATGAAACAGCACAATATTTTTAACTAAATTAACAGTAAATAAACAAAGTAAATCAAATAAATATCACCAATACTGCAATCATTACATTTAGACCCTTAATTTAAAACTAAAAAAAGGTAATTAAATAAATACAGTAAAAACTGCAGTCATTAAACTCAGACTCTGTTATTTTAAACTAAATCTGTAATTATTAAATGTAGAATATTGAATTGTCGCTGCTGTTCTGTTTGTACCGGTCAGATCTGGTCTGTAGGTGTTCTGGGTTATTAGTTTTGTGTTAGCTGTGTGTGCTAGCTCTGCTGTTTACTGATACTCACTGTATTCAGCTGTGTGCAGTGCTGTATCAGATTAGTAGAGTCAGATGTTTGTCTTGGTTCCTCAATGAGAGATGCTGATTTAACTAATTTTACAGAATGTCCTGGATTAGTCTGCGTCACATACGGTAAACACTGCCAGACGGACGCAACACAAACTGTTCTGGTGAAGCCGCTGCTTTAGTCAGTCTGTGGAAAATGAAAGGGAATGTATTTCCATCTAGTGGTTCAGATAGGAATTGCAGGGAGCTGGTCGGAGGGGGTTTCAACAAAATACAGAAATTAGGCTCATTTGTTTAGGCTCATATTTTGATTACAAATCGGCCGATACCGATACATAGCCGATCGATCCTTCCATCTCTAGTGTCCGTCGATCAGTGCGCGAGAAAGTCCCCGGATGACGTACTGCACCGGCAGACATTTTTAAGTATGAAGCCACAGCACACTGTGTATCCCATGATTCACCTGGAGTCGTGGATGAATTCAGAGTGGATTAAATAAACGGTGTAAAGCTGAACGTCGGCTGTGTGTACGTAGCTACGGCTACTGAACTGCTGTTACAGAAGTTAGAGCTACTGCTGAGATAAACAATGATTACATTCCTCCCGTTTCATCTTCTCTGATCTACAGCTCCACACCGTCTGATACATAATCAGATAAAAACACAGATCAGAGTCACTAAAAGATCTAAACCTGTCAGTAAACAGGGTTTTAAATGAATAGCGGTGGTGGTCTGACGTCTTACATCACAGAAGGTTGGTGAGATGGCGGATGTAGTGCGCCCGAGGTTGCGTAGATACTAAACACTCGCACACTGAAAGAGCGTACTAGCTCCAACTGAGTACGTACTGATCAACTAAACGATTTCAGACACACCCCTAGACATTACACCTATAGGAGCTTTCATGGCATCCTATTCTAAATCCATAAGAATTAATATGGAGCTGGTTTCCTGTTTGCAGCTATAACAGTTTCAACTCCTCTGGGAAGCTTTCTACAAGACTTGTAGTGTCTGTGGGAATTTTTGGAACACTGATGTTGGACAAGAGGCTCACAATCTCAGTTCTAGCTCATCTTAAAGATGTTGGATGGGGGGCAGGACTCTGTGGGGGCCAGTCACGTTCTCCTACACCGAAACTCACCCAACCAGCCTTGCTTTGTGCTCTGGGACACAATCAGTCATGCTGGAACAAGGAAGAGTCTTCCCAAAACTGTTCCCACAAAGTTGTAAGTGTTCAATTGTGTTAAATGTCGTGGTCTGCTGAAGTGTTGAGACTTCCCTTTCAGTTACCAATGACCTAAACTAAGAAACACAGGGTGTGTCTCAAATCCTACTGAGCTCCTACATAGGCAGCATTTTACGTCATAGTATGCGCTCCCGACATGTAGACTGTCCCAATACTTACATACCTTAAACATGCTGAATACTGAGGAACCTTATTTAGACCTGATTTTAAAGAAGCATTGAAGTCTTCCTCAGCCGCTAAGACAATCCCATGATGCACCGCAGGCTAATCTAGGAGCAGTGAAGTGGTTTTAAAATGTGAGTTATTTTGATTCTCTCTGGAGTTTTAATGTGTTTCTGGTCATATAATCACACAAAACAGTATTTTATTATCAACTCTGTAACGAGTCCTTCACCATTTACACTTTATACTCCAGACATTAGCATTTATGCTAGCGGATTTTTAAGCCTCTGGCTATTGTTTTGGATGCCGGCTGGTAACTTAGCAACCAGCTAAACCACCGGTGGCGTGCTGCAGTGGGCGGGAACAAGCCGTGACGCAGTCTCTCTCTAACTAGAGCGTCTCAGTAATCTGTTTTATGAGGAGAGATGAGGAGAGAACGCTGCTACTTACACAGCTGCTACCCCGACAGCCTACTTACACACTCACTACCTAGACAGCCTACTTACACACTCACTACCTAGACAGCCTACTTACACACTCACTACCTAGACAGCCTACTTACACACTCACTACCTAGACAGCCTACTTACACACTCACTACCTAGACAGCCTACTTACACACTCAGTAGGATTTAAGACACACCCACAGTCAACTCTCCTCCTAACTCACCGTCTGTGCTCTCCTCTTCTCCATCAGACTCGAAGAAAGGCTCACAGTCACGAGACAGAGAATCCTCATCCATAGAGAACACACCTGAGAGAGAGAGAGAGAGAGAGAGAGAGAGAGAGAGAGAGAGAATAAGAAACAATGTTGTCAGGATTAACAGATCTTCTGATTAGAACAGATGTAAATAATCATATACACAATACAAAGTAACATGAATATGTTATTGTGAGAGAAGTAGATCAGATCTTGATCCAGTTTGAAGAACAAAGTTAGGTTCCAGATTTCTCCTGGACGCCCCAGACATTGTATGAATGTGTTCAGTTCCTTCAGCAGCAAATCTTGATTTAGCTTAATGAAGTACTGAGCAGTCAAAGCAGGTATTAGATGAGAACTGATAATAATACTGGGTTGTTTAGGAGAAGCTTGGAAAGAGTTAAATAAACACACTGAGTATGTAAAAGCATTACTTACTGTATTAATATTGTTTATTATTTAATAATAAAGTGTTTACTGAGTAAATTAAAGCTTCCACCTGAGGCTGTTGATCTCTAGAACTACAGATCCTACAGTATAATTTCAGAACTCCTTGATTGTTCCATCTGAAGGTGCAAGAAGCCCTGGTGATATTCTGGATGACCAGTAATCCTGATATCTCCTCTATAACATCTGGCGGATCTGACCCTTTCTTTCTCAGGAGGCCGCCCAGGTGCTCTTCCAGTCCCTTTTCATTCTAAGACTTAACTACTGCAACTCACATCTGGCTGGTCTTCCTTTGTGGGCCATCTGGACCTTCAAACTCATCCACTGCCTTCACTGGCTTCCTGTAGCTGACCGCGCCAGATGCCTACAAACTCAGATGCCTACAAAGAACTGCCCAGCTATTCCTGACTTACAGCAGTGGTCAGAAGTCTATTTATACCTTGAGCACTTTGAGCTTCAAGCACAGCTCTGCTTGACCTGCCATCCTTTACGATGCATGGACAACAAGCATCAAGACTCTTTGCAGTCCTGGAGCCCAGATGGTGGGATGAACTTCCACTGGCTCTTTGTTTTTCTTCATAGTTCTCAGCTCTGGCTCTTGTTTCCGGCAGTGTTTGAGCTTAAGGGTAGGTTGGACTCTAACCTGTTTATAATGGCCAGGATTTATACTCCGTCTGTACACAGAGCACTTTTGTAGGTCACCCTGGATCACAGCATCTGCTAAACGCAGCAAACATAGGTAGTGATGCAATTTGGCTCCATTTCAGGAGGTAAAATATTATGATCTGACTCACTTCCAGCTCAGAACTCCACCAGACAGCTGCTCCATCACCTCTGTTATCGTTGTGTCAATGCCAGAGATGGCCATAATTCATCAGTCGAGTTTGTGTCGCCTGTGAAGGTTCTAATAAGTGCAAACTCTCTGAAGAACCGCATTTGGGGTCTGAGATATAAAGCAGTAGAGGCCATTCAGCTGGAAATATCTGACCACAGAATCATTCTGTTTGATGACGATCCTTAAAGAAATGATTCAGTGCATCATGAAAGCTTGGATTTCACCAATGTTCACTCAGACTGTTCTAAACATACATAAACAAATACATACATACGTACAGAAAAACACAACTGTGTTAAATAGAGATGGAAAGATAGATCGGCTATGTATCGGTATCGGACGATTTTTAATCAAAATATGTGATCGGACGATATTTCTCTGATTTAGCCGATCCCGAGAGCCGATCGATGGCGTTAAACAAATGAGCCTAATTTCTGTATTTCCAGCTAGTGCTTCATCCAGGAAGAGGAGCCCTCCGGCCAGCTCCCTGCAATTCCTATCTGAACCACTAGGTGGAAATACACACCCTTTCATTTTCATCAGACTGACTAAAGCAGCGGCCTCACAAGATCAGTTTACCTCGTTCATAGAAAACATGTCGTCCGTCTGGCAGTGTTTACCGTATGTGACGCAGACTCATCCAGGACGTTTTTAAAATTAGTAAGATCAGTGTGTCTCGTGGAACCAAGACAAAGACATTAAAACTCTACTAATCTGATACAGCACTGCACACAGCTGAATACAGTGACAACAAACAACCCAGAACACCTACAGACCAGATCTGACCGGTACTAACAGAACAGCAGCTACAATTCAATATTCTACATTTAATGATTACAGATTTAGTTTAAAATAACAGAGTCTGAGTTTAATGACTGTATTTATTTAACCCTTTGGGGTCTAAGGGCATTACCTCGATTTTTGAATATTTTCTTAACTTTGCCTTTAAAGGCACTTGCATGTAACATAATACAAAACACAAATGAGAGACACAGGAATTCACCAGTCAGACAACAGAGGCTGACTGGGTTGCTCATTATTTATAGGCTCATAACTTCGGACGTGAGTGACATACAGACTCAGGATTGGGTGTAACGCAAGGACGGGCTCTGTTGGTTCAGGAAATGTTTGAACTGTATTTCTGCACCACGTTATCGCAAAAATACTAACAAAAACGCAGAGAAACACTGCGTTTGAAGCGCCCCTCGCTTTTGTCGTTTTAAATTAAGGGTCTAAATTTAATGATTAAAGTACTGGTCATATTTGTTTGCTTTACTTTGTTTATTTACTGCTAATTTTGTTAAAAATGATAACAAACCAGTTTCCACCTTGTTTCATGACTTGCTTGCGCTAATAACCACATGTAGCCCTGCTTTGGCATATAGCCCCGCCCTCTACTGGTGTCGGCTATCAGCCGATCGTGCTGAAAGGTGATCAGCGATCAGAATCGGCTTTAAAAACGCTGATCGGTCCATCTCTAGTGTTAAAAGGCTCACCTGTTGACTCGTTTAAATTGCGTCTCCGCCCGTCCATGTCGTCCTCCTCTCCTTCCTCCTCATCTTCCTCCAGGTCCACGATGCCTGCCCTCTCTCTCGCCCTCTCCGCCTCCTCTAGAGCCGCTCTTTCTCGCTCTCTCTCTCCGTTCCCGTGCTGAACCACAGGCTGCCCGACCCCCGCAGCCTGGTTGTAGATTGACGGGTAATTCTGAGAGTAAAGCCTCGCGCTGGGGCTTATAGACCCTGAGTCACCGATCAACGTCTGCAGGAGAGATCAAAGATTTAAACAAATCATAACAATTTCAATTATTTAACCCCAAAACTAGAACTGAGAGATTTACAGTACCTCCTCCCAATTGATCCCATCTTAAAACCAGTCCAGTATAAGCTTCATCACAATGTATTAATAATTCAATCATATATATATGTGTGTGTATATATATATATATATATATATATATATACACATATACACACACACACACACACACACATATATATAAGTGTCTCCAAAAACTTTACAGGAGAGTCCAAAAACATACTTTACTTTCAATGCAAGTCAATGGAACCAGAATTTTTTCCAAGCTATTTTGGAGCATTTCTATTGGTCCATTTATCATGAAATTTTCACGCAATGTAAACAACCATTGGTGTGTTTAAATGAAATGCACGTTTTTCATTGGACAGCGACGACATACTATATACACTTTTCATAAATATATGGGTATATAATGACCATCATACAAACACTCACTGACTTATGTATATACTCATATACAGTAAACAAGTGTTTACATCATATCACATCACATGACAGTTAATGACTGAATAATGAATGTATCATATATACAATCAATAAGTGCATATATCAAAGTAAAAAATATACCCAGGTAAATGAGTACATACAACACATATCAAATATACAGTCAATGACAAATCACATATTATCTTATAGCATTGGTGGGTTCGGCTCCTCTGTGATTGTAGCCTCTCGCTCTCATACATACAGAAACTAGGCACGCAGCTTTTGGTGGGGTATAAACTTAGCTGTGAGGCTAATGTAACTATCACATGAACTCCACCTGGAATAACATCACAGATGGGGGTGTAAGAAAATATCGAAATATTGAATATCGTGATATTATGTTTAGTGATACTGTATCGATTCTCAAAAACACAGTATCACTACACAGATTCCTGGCAAACAGTAAATCATTATGTGTTGTGTTTAGATCACTGATCACTAGATGGCAGTGTTGTAATCCATTTTCAGCTCCACTCCAACATTAACAAGCAGCACAAGGGCGCAGTGCTATTGTAAGCATCAGCAAACCTGTTCATATAGTGGTGTGTTTTAATAGTAGGATTTAAAAAAAAAGAAATCATTATTATATTTCTTCTATTATTGTATGGTATTGTATCTCCAGCTTCACGCCCTAATCACAGAGCATTAACATCTATTTCTAAGCAGTTAAAAATGCAGTAAAATTAATAAAAAAGGTATTTTAGTGCAGCAATATCACTTTCGGCACTTCCTGAGTGCAATAATATGTTATCAAATATCAATTCTGATATTTTTAAGCTAATATCGGCTTAGCCAAACTTATACTAAACCATCTAAACAACTGCAGTATATTGTTTAAATCACTGCATGAATCAATAATATTCTTATTGTTGTTAATAATAATAATAATAAGAAGAATATTATAGTAATAGTATAATCATTAGTCACAGCCTTATGCAGTAAGTAACTGACGCATTCACAGGACACTCACCGGCCTATCGGTGGGCACGTCCACAGCCAGTTTAGCCCCTCCCTCTCCGGAGCTGAGCCGGGTGTGTCTCTGAGCCGTCAGCACCGTGGTGGAGTGGAGCACGGCGATGTCGTCCATGTACCGCCGCGAGGACTCGGCCAGCGCCCCCTGCCCCCACACATGATAAGAGTAATCCCACTTTCTGCCTCCGGGGGTCAGAGTTCCGCCCCCTTCGTGCTTCTTCACGGCGTCTCCGTCCACGCTGGAGGGCAAGAACTTCTTGGCGGCGGTCAGGATGGCCAGGTCACAGCCGGACTTCTGGCTGTAGGCCTCGGCCGCCGCTAGCAGCGCCAGCCAGCTTTCTTTGTGGTTGTCTGGGATCTCGAGCTCGGCGGATTTGGTGATGGAGGCCATGCTGAAAGCGAGGACCAGGTCTTCCTGAAATGTGGGCTTCTTCTGAAACGGAGAGAGAGAGAGAGAGAGAGGCTGGATCTTCAGCTCGGGAGATGGTGACGTAGCTCGTCTCGGCAATTACTCGGATTTACGCGTCCCGCGTCATGAATACTCTTTGGTGAACGAGTGCAGCTTACTTCAGCGTGAACTGCTGGCGTGACGCTGCACGAGGCACAAGTGGGTGGCCGTGTCTGTGTGCAGGAGAGAACCGGGGGAGAGATGGGAGGACGACACTCGCTGAGGTTGCCTAGAAACAAATAAAAAGACACCACATTAGCAGGCCATTCCTGTCTTTTCCTATCAAATACAGTTGACTGCAGCTCATATCGCCTCCTTGTTTCGTCTGTAAAATGCAAACGAATGTAAATAAAAACAGAATGCAGTGATCTAGAAATCTCATAGAGCCCAATTTTATATTCACAACAAAACATAGTACATAGATGTTGGTGCTGTTGTTCCACCACTTCACGCGATCACCCAGGTTTGTTGGTGGTGGAGTGAGGGGGGGATCCCAGTTTCTCAGGGTGGTCTCATGTCTACGTTCTTCTGGTTCTCTCCTTTTAGTTTAGGCTGTTATAGTTAGATCTGCCGGAGTCGCCAGCCACACTCTAAAATTCTGAATATTCATATTCTCTACAGTCTTACTCCCGAGCCCAACTAACTCTCTCTCTTTACTCCTCCTGAGGTAAAGACTGTCCTCCTGTCCTGCTGAACGCTGTTGGAGGACTGATCATCAGGGTCTCCTCCCCACCATCACCAGCCAGCTCTCCTGTCCATCTGTGTCTACTGCTACACCCTCAGTTACATCACTGTACCATCCAGATGTTCCAGCATTGAGATAGGATGGGACTGTTTCAGCTCACGCCCACTTTACATAATGCCTCAGTCAGAGACTGCCTCAGTCAGAGACTGCCTCAGTCAGAGACTGCCTCAGTCAGAGACTGCCTCAGTCAGAGACTGCCTCTACCTGTGCAGCTTCTAAAGCTTTGCTATCCAGATTTCGAACAGAGACTCTTTTCTTTGGTGTTTAGTTTATTAAACTGTAAATACTGTTTGATCAGAGGAGGACGGGTCTCCCCTTGTGAGTCTGGTTTCTCCCAAGGTTTCTTCCTCCAGTCTGAGGGAGGTGTTCTTGCCACTGTTGCCTCTGGCTTGCTTTGGCCGGTAGCGTATCTAAAACGTTTGGCCGGTAGCGTATCTAAAACGTTTGTCTGGTAGCGTATCTAAAACGTTTGTCTGGTAGTGTATCTAAAACGTTTGACTGGTAGTGTATCTAAAACAGATAGGATATGGTGACTTGAAGAGTATATCGGACCTCATCCCAAGAATTAATGAACCAAAAGGAATGCTCCAAAATCTCTTGGAAAAACTTCTGATTCCATAGACTTACATTAAAAGTAAAGTATGTTGGGACCCTCTCTTGTAAAGTTGTAATTTTTGGAGATGTTCTGAAGAATTCTGGAGATTTGCAATGCAGTGCAAAACATGTTTTCTTTGGCTTCTGTTTGATCTTAGAACATCTTGCAAGCAGCTCTTCGCTGTGAGTGAGTTTTGAAACATGTTAGACCAAAAAAAAAAACCCCTCACAAAGCTCATCCGGCCACATATCCACAACCCTTTCACTGCGGGGTGGGAGCTTTTACAGCCATTCAACTCTTCAGATGTCTGACTCCGGTCACCACCACTGTGAACAATTATGACGCTGTAATCATCTCTAGAAGGTGTAAACAAAGTCATTCAGAGCGGTTTGGTGGCAGCGCTACGTTTTAAAGTAACCTACCAAGTCTGAATACCTCACTGTGGTGGTGAATGGAACCAGATGTCCACCTCTAACACTCTCCCTCAGAGAAAGTTATTACCGTAAACAGTTTTAAATAGACTGATCTGATGTCTGAGACCCTCTTTTGTGATAATAAGAACATTGGATCTGATTAGAACAGATGTAAATAATCATACATACAATACAAATAACATGAATAAGTTACTGTGAGAGAAGTAGATCAGATCTTGATCCAGTTTGAAGAACAAAGTTAGGTTCCAGATTTCTCCTGGACGCCCCAGACATTGTATGAATGTGTTCAGTTCCTTCAGCAGCAAATCTTGATTTAGCTTAATGAAGTACTGAGCAGTCAAAGCAGGTATTAGATGAGAACTGTAAGTAATACTGGGTTGTTTAGGAGAAGCTTGAAAGTGTTTACTGAACAAATAAAAACTTCCTGTCTGAAAAAAATAGCTTTTTAAATATAATAATGAACACAAGTGACTAAAACCTTTGCACAGTACTGTGTATGTAAGGTGTTAATGATGGCACTGAACTGGTGGTAGGAAGTGACAGTTAACACAGGAGTGTCAGGTGTAGGAATACTGGAATATAGATCATCTCGGCACGTTCTCCAGTTATTTTAAAAGGCTGGCCAGCAGTCGATGGTTGTCATACACTAATAAACTAACACTTAGCACAGGTGTGAGGTGTCCTGACCCGTACTCACTCTCGGGTTAATGATTCATCTGAAAGATCTAAATTACAGTGGCCGGATTTGTTGGTGTAGCCGTTGGAAAAAACTCAGCCAAAGAGAAACTGACCGTACAACACTCTCGTCCACGTCCAGGACCTTAAATACAGAGTCTCGTCAAATTGCTTTTGTGTGTTACTGCTGAGCCAGCGACAAACATATAAAACACAGCTCTAGGCTACAAGACGTGGGCTTCTATAAACAAGCCAAACAATAACATACGGATGATGCACTGCACCTGCACAGGTGGAGTAGTATTCATTCTTTCTCACATTGTAATGTAATACAATGCATGTCAATGCAAACCTACTTTTAAGGGCAACCACCAGAACTCTCTTGCCTCTGAGGGTGTCTTCGATGAAGGTTCTCCATAAAAACAAATGCGGGTCATTGTTTTTCAAATCTTATTCTGGCATCCGACAGCACAACAAGACATTTTTTGTTGTTATGCTGTGGATCTTCCTCTACTTGTTTACTGCTACCCCAATGCTTGGAATCTATGTAGAAATTTTAAAAATCGCTGGAATTCCCCTTAGACCAGTAGTCTCATTTTGCAGCTCTCTTCTTCAAGCACGTGGCTTTTTTTAATGCATCCATGCATGCATGTATTCCATGCATGCAAAAAACAGAGGCTTCACTCTCACACCATGTACAGAAAACAGTTTTTAAATGATTCTGTTAGGATTTTAGGGTTTTTATAAACACTTAGCCAGACCTGGAGTGCACTACTACAACGCTATGCTGGGCCCTGGGTTTCTTAGGCTCTCTGCTTCTTCTGGCAGGTTCTGCTAAAAGCTCTGGCAGAAGGCTGCAGCTGCTGGAGCCCCACAGCTCTCCACGCTGCCCCCTGACACCGTCCAGCAGGGCGGCGACACTCACAGCCCTGCAGCTCAGCGCAGTCAATGAGCCAAACAAGCTGAGGCTAGCTGAGCTAAGCTAACCGTGCTAGCCCATAACAACTTCACTCCACTTGCGGCGAACTCGCTGCGGTTTGGAGGAATGCAGCTCATTTATCGCGTTTAGACACGAAAAGTCATATACTTACACGCTCAAGATCCTCTCGCTTCTGTTAAACGCGACAAACTTTGTGTTTGTGTGTTTATTTCGTCCGTTGGCTGCTCCTCTCTTTCTCTCTCTCGCTCTCTCCCCCCTTAGTCTCCAACGTCGTGACGCACACGGCGCGTCACCTCTTCATATCTTTTATATATAAATACACATTTTATGAAATATTATAACAGATTTATTTCTGTATTGATATTGTAAGTGTTTTGAATGAAAACGTTCAACCGCGCGCTCAACGGTTTGCTAAATTTATTTTAAAAAACAATGATATAAATACTTATATAATGATATTTTTTTCTTATTTCTTTCCATCGCTATCATATGCTTCGCGTATAAATAACTAATATTGGTAACTAATATTTAAACGTGTTTTTAAAAAAATGTTTATTTATTTTTATTAGGTCGGCCGTTGAAGTAAACACGCCGTCGGCCGTCACGTGAGCGAGCGTGTGACTGGTGGGCGGGGCCTCGAGGGGCAAGACGGAAGAAGCGTTTCTGTTGTTTTGGTCGTTTTTAATTGTTTGTGAGCAACAAAAGCGCGGAATGGACACCGAGAATCGAAAGGTGGGTGAAAATGACCACACTAACGTCCACACTGCGAGCTGTGACTTGTTATGTCTGCTTGTGGTACGACGTCTTTTTCGCCAGCTTCTTGCTGGAATGTTCCGTTCCACCTTAAATGGTGCAGCAGTTACATTACATTCTGTAACTGCTGCTTCTTTTAAGGTGGAACGGAAAGTTCCGACAAGAAGCTGGGCGAAAGGGAGAACCAGCTTCAGCCTTCCGCTTCTGCTGACACACTGCTAGTCAGATTTTAGGTCGATTTTAAAGACTTTTAAGGTCTGACTCCATCTGGTTACTCACCTCCTTCTCGACAGGCCTATAACGCAGATTACAGGCTGGACCTGTTCAGATGGAGCTAAATTTAGGAGCTCTTGGTATTTGGTAGCTAAAGAACCTGTTTACCAGCTGAATAGTAGCTAGAACTTTACATTTAATACGAGGAGTAGTGTGGATCCTCACAACTGAACAAGCTTCTGTCAGACTTGTGACCAGGCTGTGAAAGCTGTGAAAACTTCTTGTATATATGTGTATGTGTATATATATATATATATATATATATATATATATATATATATATATATATATATATATATATATATATGAGAGGGAGAGAGAGATAGAGATAGATGTGTGTCTGTATAGATAGATAGATAGAGAGGTGTGTGTATGTGTATATTGTGTGTATGGATATATATATATATATATATATATATATATATATATATATATATAGATATATAGATAGATAGATAGATAGATAGACAGAGAGATAGATACAGAGATGTGTGTATGTGTATATATAGAGAGAGATGTGTGTATGTGTATATTGTGTGTATAGATAGATAGATAGATAGACAGAGAGATAGATACAGAGATGTATGTGTGTATGTGTATATATAGAGAGAGATGTGTGTATGTGTATATTGTGTGTATAGATAGATAGATAGATAGATAGACAGAGAGATAGATACAGAGATGTGTGTATGTGTTTATATAGAGAGAGATGTGTGTATGTGTATATTGTGTGTATAGATAGATAGATAGATAGACATAGAGATAGAGAGATGTGTGTATGTGTATAGAGAGAGAGAGAGATGTGTATAGATAGATAGATATAGAGAGAGAGATAGATAGAGAGATGTGTGTATGTGTATATAGAGAGAGAGAGATGTGTGTATGTGTATAGAGAGAGAGAGAGATGTGTGTATGTGTGTATACATATAGATGTGTATTTTCATTTTATATATATATATATATAAAATAACAAATAAACTTCAAACTTTAAACTATACCAGTTAACACAGTAGATTTTCTGATAGACACTGACTAACTGCCACTAAGCTTCAAGGCTCTGTCATGCTGAAGCTCAGCTGTAGTAGTACTTTCCCCTGATGTTGTCACCCACACATGTGAGCATGAGTCACAGGCTACATCACCTTGAACTGAATTTTGCTCCGGCTTTGAAGGTGACGTGCTTTGTGTGTTTAATCACAGCTGATCTTCGAGAAGGAGGGCGTTTATCTTCACACCAACGCAAAACGGAGCAACCAAGACACGACCATACCTGGATTCATCCGGATTGTAGAGCGGGTAAGGAGATCCAGACCTCCTCTTATTCATGAAGTTCAGGGTTAGCTACTTTAAGGAGCACCTGTTGCCGACACAGGAGTTCAGCTGCGCCTGTGTAGTCTCCATAGAGAAACCTGAGCAGCAGAAAGCTCCCCAGCACTGGGTTGTCTGGAGTGATCCATAACTGATCATGTCGTCTTTAATGCTTAATGCAGTCAAATCCTCACAGCCATGTTGCAGTGTGAACGTTTCCAGAAAAGTAATGGCTGATTTTGCTGCAAAGGAAGAGCAAACTCATTATTAATAGCCTTAATTTGAGAATATGTTAGACATATAGTCCCCGTAGGCCATGTTGGTTATTATTTCATGTCAAAAATAATAAATATATAAAGTTTCATATACTTTTACTGTCGGTTAGAAATTAATTCAATCTTATTCAATGATGTATGTAGTATTTTTATACTGTGCAATGCTGATGCTGGCCAAGTGATGCTCTTCCAGTAAAGAGAGTTTTCTTATATTTTCCTATAACCTTTAAAGAGATGTGTGATTAAATCCAGTTTAAATTCTAACAGGATGGCGAGCCAGCGCTGGAGTGGAGCCCAGTTCAGGATGAAGGGAAAAATCCCCCTGCTGTCTTCTATGCCAAAAAGGTTCGACATATATTACAGTATATTGAAATATAAGGTCTGTTTTAGGGCTGTCCAAGGTCATGCAGTATGACCAAGTAAGCCAAACAGTTCCACAGGAGCTAACTCCCCTTTATTCTCTGCTCCTATCTGGGCTGTTTATGCTCGGGTTCAGTATCCATATCATACACTGTTTACAGAACACACCTTGCACTTTACACTCTCTCTGCTGTTGCCAGCCATGGTCACAGCTAAATGTTTGCATTACAACATAAGATCAGCTGCAGTAGTTAACAGCCTCAGTCCTCAGGGATTAATACACTCCCTCACAGTGTGTTGTTTATTATGAAGGCTCCATGCCTACATTCCTGTACTGTGTACTGTTCTGTGGCTGCCTTGCACACCTGACTCTGTATATATGGTTCGTGCCACTATAGAGCAACAGTTTCACACATAGGACAGCGCAGTCCGCAAATGTAATCCTTCTTTTTTATGTACTGCTTCTAAATTACTTTATACAGTGAGCTAACATAAGCAAGAGGCTACCATCACAGAGAAATATACACGCTTTGACTAAATATACAATACTGTATAGACACTTAGTGACTGAATATATGATATTATACATGCAGTGATTTAATTAATGATGTATATACTTAATTATGTATATGATATATGGTATAGACACTCATTGACTATATACGATATACTCATTGACTGTATAGGTGATAAAGACACTCATTGACTATATACGATAGGCTTATTGACTGTATATATGATATGGTATAAACACTCATTGACTGTGTATATATATATATATATATATATATATATATATATATATATATATATATATATATATATATATATATATATATATATATGGTATAGAAACTCATTGACTATATACGATATACTCATTGACTGTATATATCATATGGTATAGACACTCATTGACTATATATGATAGGCTTATTGACTGTATATATGATATGGTATAGACACTTATTGACTATATGATATGGTATAGACACTCATTGACTATATACGATATACTCATTGACTATATATAGTATGGTATAGACACTTGACTGTATATATGAAATGTACACTTACTGACTGTATGTATAATATATTCATTAACTGTCTATATAATTTACATGGTACAAACACTCATTGACAATATATGATATACTCATTGACTGTATATATGGTATATGGGATAGACACTCATTGACTACATACGATATACTCATTGGTTGTATATATGAAATGTACACTTATCGACTGTATGTATGATATTTTCATTAACTGTGTATATGATTTACATGGTATAAACACTTATTGACTATATACGATATATGGTCTATACACTCACTGACTAAGATATATAGACTTGCTTGGAATAGACTTTCATTGATATATATATATGTATATATGTATATATGTATATATGTATGTATGTATGTATATATATATATATATATATATATATATATATATATATATATATATATATATATATATATATATAGTCAATGAGTATATCATATATTTTATATATAATCAAGTCTATTCCAAGCAAGTCATATATGTCACACAGTCTCACACACTGTCTCACTTCTTCTCTTTGCTTCTTCCTGTGTCACGCTGTTCTACTCTGACAGGAAGGAGAAGGAGAAGGAGGAGAGGAGGAAACAAAGTTTGACCCAGGATACGAGCCGGACTGGGCCGTTATCAGCACAGTGAAGCAAAGCAGAGAGAAAGAGCGTGCGCCCGTCAGAGACACAGGTATGCTGTATATATGCTGTATGATTGTTTTCACACTTGGCCTGAATACCAGTGTCCACACCCAGGACACGCTCTGGTCTTGTTTTAAGGGAGGGGCTCAAAATCGAAGGCCTGTTCTCTCACAGCAGAACTCTTCCTGTTTCATGGGTCACATCCACTGTTTAATAATAATAATAATAATAAAGAGATATGTTTATACAGCACCTTCTATGTAAGTACAGGATATCAGAAAGCCAGATCTTAGACATAAAGACAGGACAGACTGCCTTCTTTTCCTTTCCAGACCCAGTATACTACTACTATAAGCCAGATAGATCTTTTATTTATTCGTTTTGTTTAAATATTGGATAAACGTAAACTTATTATATAGTGAAGAGAATAAGAACAAGCTATATGGTGACTGTGTACAGCTGTGTGTCGCACTTGTGATCCTGAAATAAGCATTAAAACCTCATTATAATTAGCAGTGATAAGGGTAAGAGTGACCATTTGCTTGCCATATAATAAGCCCACATACACCTATACCAGTGGTTTCCATTCTTTTCCAGTCTGTAGCCCTCTTAGCAGACAACCTAAGCTTTCAGAGTCCAAAAGAAGACTCGACCGGCCCAACTGGTTTAGATGCAAGCACATATAACACAGTAAACTATGTATGCTATTAAGGTTTACCTGCAGTATGCACAATAAGGATCTCATAGAGTCCTAACATTTCTGTTTGCAGCTATTTATCCATGAAGGATGAGGTCCAGATGTCTTACAATGACTTGTAGTTAAAATAAGAGTGTAGCTGGCAGAGTATATTTTGCCAGACCTACCACTGAGCACCACTAAATATTTAGGCCAAAAAAAATTACTACAGTAATGTTAGTTACAAGTGAATGTATGGTGAGTGTGTACAGCTGTGTGTCGTCCTCTTAAGCCTGAAATAAGCACTAAAACCTCAGAGGCATTGATTTTTTACCACGTCTTTACGTATAAACGTCACCCGCACAGACTGAGAATGAAGGTCCTGCTCAATGTTTAGGTCTCACATCTTATAATCAACATCATACTGATGAAGATGTGATGACACGAGCAGATATGTCACATTCATCCTCAAACGGCATGACAGTCACCAAGTTTTGACTGAGTTCTCTTTGAATTTTCTTTCAATCACCAGATTCATCCACTCGAGGGAGGGTGTCAAAGCGCAACTAATGTTATTCCTTACATTAGTTGCAGTTACACGATTGTACCAGAGGGGTCTCAAATTCCCTGGAACATACATAGTACAGCTCTAAACGAGCAAAATTCAAGTAGATTTTATTGTAATTCTGTAATATAGCTCGTATACGTTGGAATGAAAGGTTGATTTTCATGGTGCAGCAACACTTTACACAGAACTACATAAGGTGCAGCTATGGAAATCTCTCTGACTGTAACATCTAATGAAATAAAAGCATGTAAATAATATTGAAATGATTAAACTTTTTACTTTAATTATAGATCAGTGACTCCTTTAACAACGATAGCTAAAATAAATTATTCAAATTGCCTTTTGGTTCCACATCTATCTATCTGTGTATTTCCATGTGGCCATGAGGGGCAGGGATGCAGCTTCACTTTCTGGTCTAAAGTGAAGGGGTGTGTCTAAAATAAGGCTCCACCCACAGAGTAAAATACTTTGGGTGCATCAGATATCTCCTCCTTCTGTGCTACTTAGTACGTGAACGGTACCCGGATGACATCATGATTCGGGAGGCATTTTAAAGTAGGCGACCGCAGCACACTGTGCTATCCCATGATTCACCTGGAGCCACAGATGAATTCAAAGTGGAGGGAAAAAAACGGAAAGTAGTACGTCGGCTACTTAGCTTAGCTAGTGCTGTTGAACTACTGCTGCAGAAGTTAGGGCTTCTTCTGACGTAGAACATCATTAGTTCCTGGTGATTTATCTTCTCCGAGTTCCAGCTCGACATCGTCTGAGTCCAGATTCAGACCAAGACACAGCTCAGTGTCACAAACAGGATCTAAATAAAGTCTGAATGGAGCCTTTAATGAGCAGCGGGACGTGTACAGTGGTGGTCCTGTGGTAAAAGATGTTGGTAAGATGGTGGACGTACTGCGTACAAGGTTGTGTGGATACTAAACCGCTTGAGCAGTACGTACTGGGTTCAGTCTAGTACCTACTGGGTCCAGTATAGTACCTACTGAGTCCAGTCTAGTACCTACTGGGTTAGTAGGCGATTTCAGGTGCACGCTTCGTTTCGGTAGTGACATGGAAACGAGAGACAGCGGATTTTGCATGCAGGAGTCTTTGTACCACTTCACTGCAAAACTACTCTTACGAGGGTTTATTAATGTTTAAAAAGTAGTTTATCTTTATTAATTAGGTCATAAACATATTTTAATATTCTGCAAACTTAAACATACACACATCAACTGAAACTGCAACGATAGTTTATCAACTGCATCAAAGGTTGAAAGTAGATACATGCGTTGATACCAGCATCATAACATCATAAACAACTGATAACTGCTATGTTTTTGAGGCTAAATGGCTCCACACATGTGAACAGATCAGCTGCTGTGCGATGTGCAGACCACAGGAAGCCCCCCCCCTTAAACAATAAGACCACAGTCTGTTTGAAGGCCCGTCTGTTTGCTATTTTAAACTAGGAGTAAGATTCCCACCAGCTGAGGAGCTCAGCCTGTGATATCCAGTACCGCTGTTCAATGAGACCACAGTTTAAAACTAGTTAAATAGTGGCCGTTATTAATTAATAGACATCAATTATTAGCAGTGATAAGGGTAATAGTGACCTGTTGCTTGCCATATATTGAGCCCACATACATCTGTACAAGGGGTTGCTGTTCTTTTCGGTGCGTAGCCCACCCAACAGACCACCAAAAGAAGGCTCAACTGGCATGTAACACAGTAAACAGTGTAGCCTATTAAAGTTTAGCTGAAGAATTCCAACATTACCCCATACCCCACCCTGCCTCATACCCTACCCTGCCTCATACCCTACCCTGCCTCATACCCTACCCTGCCTCATACCCCACCCTGCCTCATACCCCATACCCCACCCTGCCCCATACCCTACCCTGCCTCATACCCCACCCTGCCTCATACCCCACCCTGCCTCATACCCCACCCTGCCTCATACCTCACCCTGCCCCATACCCCATACCCCACCCTGCCCCATACCCCATACCCCACCCTGCCTCATACCCCACCCTACCTCATACCCCATACCCCATGCCCCACCCTGCCCCATACCCCATACCCTGCCCCATACCCCATACCCTGCCCCATCCCCCATACCCCACCCTGCCCCATACCCCATACCCCATACCCTGCCCCATACCCCCATACCCTGCCCCATACCCTGCCCCATACCCCATACCCTGCCCCATACCCCATACCCTGCCCCATAGAAATGAATGGACCAATAGAAATGCTCCAAAAATAGCTTGGAAAACATTCTGGTTACATTGCCTTACATTAAAAGTAAAGACTGTTTTGGTCCTCCCCTGTGAAGTTACAGAGACAGAATGGACACCAGCTGATCTACAGTTCACCCTCAGCCTAACACCAAGTGACCTTTCTCAGCAAAGAAAGTGGTTTCTCAACCACAAAACACAGGAACTCCAGACTTCCTCATTAGCTAACCTCACACTGAGATGCTCTGTGTACATCCAGCTCCAGACGGCTTCTCAAACAGCTTAATGCAGCTTAATTGAAGCCTGGAAGTAACGCTCAACTGCAGAAAACATTCCTCCAGAGATACTTCGGAAGACCGTTCAAATGGAAAAATTCTTTTGTGCACACAGTATTTTTAAGGATGTGGTTCAAAAATAATATGGCCAATATTTTGGTAATTTTTTTTCCATTTACAACTCGTATGATAAGCATAACGACAGTAAAGCCCCGCCTTTCTTTTTTTTTTTTCTTTTTTTTTTTTAACCTGTCATGTCTGGCAATTTTCGCAATCGGAATGGTGATCCGAATGCACTGATGTACCAAACATATTTGCTTTTACAAGAACAGCTCTATAGGTTTCTATAGCCTGCTCTTGTTAATGTTTGTATTTTTATTTCATTTATTTATTTATTCAGCCAGGCCGGACAGGCAATACAAGAGAGGAAAAAGAGGAGAGAGTGAAAAAAACTAAATAAGAAAGAAGAAGAAAAGAAAAATATATACATATAATAAAAATTACAAATTAGAAAAACTAAGAAAAAAGGATTATTTATATATATATATATATATATATATATATATATATATATATATATATATATATACACACACACACACACACACACATATATATATATATATATATATATATATATATATATATATATATATATATATATATATATATATATATATATATATATATATATAAAAAGAGGAGAGAGTGAAAAAAACTAAATAAGAAAGAAGAAGGAAAAAAAAAATATATATATATATAATAAAAATTACAAATTAGAAAAACTAAGAAAAAAGGATTATATATATATATATATATATATATATATATATATATATATATATATATATATTTATATATATATATATATATATATATATATATATATATATATATATATATTTACATATCTATACATATGCATATACATATATACACCCACACACAATTCTATTATTTGCAGCAGTGTGTATATGTGTAAATATATACCACTGGATGTTTCTATATTGCATATTCTAAAGAGGACCCCTTAAGCTTATTTTCTTAATGATCATCATTTTGTGTTTGGGGGTCTATTAGGATAACTTTATATTCTTTAGTTTTCACAAAACACAATATTTTTTCCTGTACTGTACATCTATATTCACTCTGTCACGGTCTGGTAGAGCTCCTCTGTCTTTAAGCCCCACTTCCTGATGAGTCCAGTGGGCCCTGATTGGTCAGCACGCTGATGTGGCTTACAGTGGTGTGGGTTCTGCTGTATCAGTTGGAGCCAGAGTCTGATCCTGAAAGTCAGGCAGGACAAGTTGGTACACTTGATTTAACTCTGAAGTATAGACTGGAGTGTTAAGCTTGTTGTGTGAGGATGTGGCAAGCTTATAATAATTAAGTTTTAGGAGGACGTCCCCTTGTAGAAGATTCCAACAGTGTGTTTCAGGCAGCTGAGTTTTTCTTCTGGCGAATAATTTAAGACTGTTTACATGCAGAACAAACTCCATGCTGAAGCAAAACTAAGAAAATAAAAATGCTTAGTTTTATTTTCTTTAATGAAAATTAAAAGGAAAAAAGTGTTGTGGAGGACTAGTTTGCCTTAGAACACCATATATATATATATATATATATATATATATATATATATATATATATATATATATATATATATATATATATATATATATATATGAAGCAAAACTCCAGAGAGCTTCTCAAACAGCTTAATGCAGGAGCTGGAGATTCACAGTCCTTCAGTAGTGTATTAGTTCCAACTAGCCAGTGTCGTACCTGCCCCTCATAATTAACCGCTGCAGAAGTCCTGATTGGCTGTGTTCAGTGAGGAGGGGTGGGGTTGTGAGAGAAGCAGGTTGGATCCAAATTCTGCAGGAAAGTAGATCTCCAGGTGGAGGGACGGTGACCACTGGCTTAATAGATACTCTTGTTTTTAAATGTTTGCTTGCTTCTGACTGGTGCAAGGTGATCTTAATAAAGGGGCCCTGTTGCTGGGAAACAGATATGATCCCACCAGCTCACATGCATAAATTCAATAAGTCAATATGACATTGATTAAAATATGTGTGTTAACTTAAGAACTAAAGCACTCTAATGATCTATAGTGTATACATAAGTCATGTGACTGGCTGCAGTACTCTACAAGAAGCATAGGGGGCGTAAAAAAAGAAAACACTAGGAGCAAAGAAGACAAACTACTTGTTGAGGGCAGAAGCTGCTTGTTTGCTGACGAGGTGTTTCTGTTCTCAGGTCACTGGGGGTCGTTCTCTCTGCCCCTGTCCGAGCTCTACTCGCTGCGCCGCGCCCGCTTCTCTCTGGGCAGGAACTTCATGGTGTTGACCAGCAGGGGGGGTGACCCCCTCCCTCCACTGCACTTCCACAGGGGCGGCACCAGAGAGCTGCTCAGAGCCATGCAGAGATACATCAGACTCGCCCCGTCAGTATCTTCCCTCTCTCTCTCGCTCTCTCTCTCGCTCTCTCTCACTCTCTCTCACTTGCTTTGTCTCTCATTCTGTCTCTCTCTTTCTTATTCTCTCTCTCTCTCACTGTCTGTCTCTTTCACTTTCTCTCTCACCCTCTCTCACTCTCTCACTCTTTTCTTTCACTCTCTCTCTTGCTTTGTCTCTCATTATCTCTCTCACTGTCTCTCTCACTCTCTGTCTCTCTCTTGCACTCTCTCTCGCTCTTTTACTCTCTTACTCTTTATTTGACTCTCACTCTCTCTCTTTTGCCCTCTGTCACTCTCGCTTTCATCCACTCTCTCTCGCTCTCTCTCTCGCTCTCTCTCTCGCTCTCTCTCTCGCTCTCTCTCACTTGCTTTGTCTCTCATTCTGTCTCTCTCTTTCTTATTCTCTCTCTCTCTCACTGTCTGTCTCTTTCACTTTCTCTCTCACCCTCTCTCACTCTTTTCTTTCACTCTCTCTCTTGCTTTGTCTCTCATTCTCTCTCTCACTATCTCTCTCACTCTCTGTCTCTCTCTTGCACTCTCTCTCGCTCTTTTACTTTCTTACTTTTTATTTTACTCTCACTCTCTCTCTTTTGCCCTCTGTCACTCTCGCTTTCACCCACTCTCTCTTTCTCTTTCTCTCTCTCTCTCTCTCTCTCTCTCTCTCTCTCTCTCTCTCTCTCTCTCGCTATCTCACTTTCTCTCACACTCTTTCTCTCTCTTTCCCTCTCTCTTCTTTCACTTTCTCTCTCTCTCTCGCTCTCTCACTCTCTGTCTCGCTCTTTCACCTTTTCTCTCACTCTTTCACACTTTCATTCACTCTTACTGTCTCACTCTCTCTTTCCCTCTCTCTTCTTTCCATTTCTCTCTCTCTTTCACTCTTTCACACTTTCATTCACTCTTACTGTCTCACTCTCTCTTTCCCTCTCTCTTCTTTCCATTTCTCCCTCTCTCTCTCTCTCTCTCTCTCTCTCTCTTTCACTGTCTCACTCTCTTTCTCACTCGTTCTCTTTGTCTCTCTCTTTCTAACACTCTTTCTTTCACTCTCTCACTTTCTTTTTCACTCTCTCTCTCTCTCTCTCTCTCGCTCTAATTAGTTAGTGTTAGTGATTATAAGGTAATATCAGTATTTGGTTTGTTTCAGTTCAGTGAGTAATAAATGTAAACAATAATAACCATATATTTGCAATTAATTTGCTATTTATATAATTAATTATTAATTACTAGTGATCACAGTTTTACTGTATAAAATAAGAAGTTAATTCATATTATCATAACATTCATATTATCAAAGCACAGCAGCAGTTCTCTATTATCTCTATAGATATTATTAAACACATTAATAGTAATAAGTGTTCCAGAGTATATCACACTCATACACACACCTGGTAGTGGACGCTGATGACCCCAATTTTAGTATAACCACTCATTTTTCATCATTCTCTCTCTCTTTCTCTCGCTCTGTCAGGTCTCCAGTGGACGGACGCCTGTTTCTGGCCTATCCTCATGACTCTGGCGCCCTCTCTCAGTCGTTTGATGAGCTGCAGTTGTTTGATGACGCCAGCTCAGACCTGGTCTCTGTACGTAGACGACCCCTGACATGGTCCTTCTTAACGTACTGAACGTGCAGCTTGTTTTGAGTCTAAAGTCTTTCTGTTTTTTCACGTGTAGAGATTCATCCAGGACCCCTACGCCACCACATTCGGGGGATTCTCAAAGGTTACAAATTTCTTCAGAGGGGCTCTGAGACCCCCAGAGTCACCTTTACACTCCCGCACCCCGTTGGACCCCCACGCACCCCACCCAGCTGATGATGAGCCTGGCTTTGAGCTCATAACCTGCGTAAGAAAATTTAAGAATATTTATGTTATCTGCCAGATCAGCTTGTGTTAAATACAAGGCATTATGAATGTTATCTGTCTGTCTGTCTGTCTGTCTGTCTGTCTGTCTGTCTGTCATTGTTGGAACGTATTTGATATTATGCTTTCCTTAAATTAAATGCACTGCTCAGCGAGAAGATGGAAAAATGTTCCACTGATGAATACTTAAGAAGATTGGACTTGTTTGGTCTGCCAGTTAAAAGATGTTCTCATATGTGCCAGCAGGGGGCAGAGTTGGGTCCCCGGCCAGCGGTGACCAGGGGCCAGCCTCTGGATAACTGGGAGCAGTTTGTGGACCCGGAGGGGCGCGTCACAGATCCACAGAAAGTTAAAGAGCTGGTGTTCAGAGGGGTGAGCCAATATTGTCACTATGATTACTTAATATTATTGTTTCTTAATAATCATTTTAACAATTACTGGACAAAGTTAATTAGTAGTCAGCAACATTGGTTATGTAAGAAATTGCTGGTAATAGACTACTGAAAGTGTAGGGGCGATATGGCTTCTATAGTATCATTTAAATAGCCTCTATAATGTTTATATGATCCACACAGTCATTCTGACAGATTGTAATACACTACAGGAAGTGTAGGGGGCGATATGGCGTCTATAGTATTATTTAAATAGCCTCTATAATGTTTATATGATGTACACAGTCATTCTGACAGATTGTAATACACTACAGGAAGCGTAGGGGGCGATATGGCTTCTATTGTTTTATTTAAATAGCGCTCTATAATGTTTATATGATCCACACAGTCATTCTAACAGATTGTAATACACTACAGGAAGTGTAGGGGGCGATATGGCGTCTATAGTATTATTTAAATAGCGCTCTATAATGTTTATATGATCCACACAGTCATTCTAACAGATTGTAATACACTACAGGAAGTGTAGGGGGCGATATGGCGTCTATAGTATTATTTAAATAGCGCTCTGTAATGTTTATATGATGTACACAGTCATTCTGACAGATTGTAATACACTACAGGAAGTGTAGGGGGCGATATGGCGTCTATAGTATTATTTAAATAGTGCTCTATAGTGTTTATATGATGTACACAGTCATTCTAACCGACTGTAATACACTACAGGAAGTGTAGGGGGCGATATGGCGTCTATAGTATTATTTAAATAGCGCTCTGTAATGTTTATATGATGTACACAGTCATTCTGACAGATTGTAATACACTACAGGAAGTGTAGGGGGCGATATGGCTTCTATAGTATCATTTAAATAGCCTCTATAATGTTTATATGATCCACACAGTCATTCTGACAGATTGTAATACACTACAGGAAGTGTAGGGGGCGATATGGCGTCTATAGTATTATTTAAATAGCCTCTATAATGTTTATATGATGTACAGAGTCATTCTGACAGATTGTAATACACTACAGGAAGTGTAGGGGGCGATATGGCTTTTATTGTTTTATTTAAATAGCCTCTATAATGTTTATATGATGTACACAGTCATTCTGACAGATTGTAATACACTACAGGAAGTGTAGGGGGCGATATGATTTCTATTGTGAATGCAAAATGCAAAATAGTCCAATAGTCTAACAACTGATTATAGAAACAACAACTCCTTGTTATGAACTTGGAGTGGATTCAGTACATTTTAGTTCTATTCTGAAATTGAATTGAACAAAGTGGGTTGTTTTGTTTGTGTAATTGTTTGTGTCTGTCTTCCAGGGCATCATTCCTTCTCTGCGGAAGGAGGTGTGGAAATTTCTTCTGGGATTTTATCCCTGGAACAGCACCGCCAAAGAGAGGGAGGATATTATTAGAGTCAAAACGTAAGAGGGTCTGCAGTTACAGCATTTCAAACATACAGTGTGGTGCGAGTAAAGCTGCTAGAGTTCTGAATGCACTTCCTCCCTGTCTTCCCTGCAGAGACGAGTACTTCAGGATGAAGGTTCAGTGGAAATCAGTCAGTGAAGAGCAAGAGATGAGAAACTCCCTCTTGAGAGGATACCGCAGCCTGATTGGTCAGTTCAGCAGCCAAGTCATCATGTTCACCAGTTCCAGTTTCTCAAAATATCATTGCTTGTCAATGTTTTGGTCTAATCTGTAAATGTTCAGCCATTAAAGATATAGTTCAGCAAATAGTTGATGAGACAAGCAGGGCTGGGAGGTATTACAGTCATCATATGACATCACTAGATGTTGTTCCACATTTACACAGTCGAATCACATTATTATGACCAGTTCCTACTTTGGACGGCAGCAGTGCGTAGGTGGCAGCGTTCTTGCCTGGGGAATGTAGTTTTCCTGACATTCTCTGGACCCACTTTTCCATGTGGAAGACACTCTCAAATGATTGGGGTCTGAATCCATCCTTGCAGATCACATACACCATACATGCTGATTGTGTTCTCTGAGGCGGATGGGATCTTCCAGCAAGACAGTGTGAGACGTCCCACATTAGTTGTAAGAGCTGAACAAGACTTCCAAATACTCCCCTGGACCCCTAAGTCCCTAGACTTGAACCCAATCGAGCATCTGTAGGACCACCTGGATGGTGGTGTTGGCTCTATGGATCCTTCTCCACGCTCCCTCCGGCAGCTGTGGGATGCACTGCAGTCAGCATGGCTCTAGATACCTGTGACCACCTACCAGGACCTTACTGAGTCTCCCAGTCTGTCTAATAGCTCTCATCTCTAGATATTAGCTCATTATAATGTGACTCGACTGTGTATATTGCACGTCTGAATAGCTACATAAAGGCATTCCATTTATAATTTTGAGCGGTCACTGTCTGATGGTGTGGGGGGCTCACTGATAGAAATGGGGCAATGCTGATAGAAAGATGGGGGGCAAAACAGAGAAACATCAGTAAAATTAAACATGTTAGCGGGTCAGTTACATCTAAGAGCTCCACAGGCCACAGAACACAATCAGCTTTCATTCCAACACCAGCCACTCGACCCAGCCCCCTCAGATATCCTCTAAATGAGGGTCATTGAGTCTGTGCTGTGTTAAATGGCACATTTGGCCTGCTAGCTTAGCTCTTGTTAGCTTAGCTAAAATGCTACAACACCACAGAAAAGATTCAGCTTTCACTCCGACACCGGCCACTCGAGCCAACATCCTTTATTTTAGCTTCAGATAACTGGAGCAGAGTCTGTGCTATGCTACACAGCACATCTGGCCTACTAACTAAGCTCTTGTTAGCTTAGCTAAAATGCTACAACCCCACAGAACAGGTTCGATTTCAGATTCCTGTCAATCTAACACCAGCCACATGACTTTTGCTTTCATAGACATCACTTTTTAATCATCTAGGCTTTTCCAAAATGAGTTTTTAGCATATAAACATAAAACAATAGTTTTAGCATCTAAACAGTTTAAACTGTAACGGTGAGTCATGCAGTGTCAGAAACAGCATAATCAAGTCTGATATAGATATTGAACATCTCCACATAGTTTGAGACGAGTGTGTGAGGATTTAGGCATGAAGTTAGCACAATGCTAACATACGTTGTTTTTTTTTATTTTTTTTTAGCATTAGCCACATTAGCAGACTTTAGACACCACGATCTGGCTAATCAGCTCTATTTGGGGAAAGTGTGAAAACTGAAAAGTATAAATCTGAACGTTGGCCTTTAAGTAGCCAGTTGCTTAAAAACCTGCAGGAGAACAAACACATTTGTGTTTATTTGTGATCGCTTCTTTATGTTGTGGTGTTTAACATATTCCTTTGTTCTGATTGGACAGAGCGGGACGTGAACCGAACAGACAGACACAATCCCTTCTTCTCCGGAAATGAAAACCCGGGTCTGAAGCTGCTCAACGACGTGTTGATGACCTACTGCATGTACAACTTTGACCTGGGTAGGCTTGTTCTCCATGCACTGCAGTTACAGTTCTCAGCCACTCGGTGGCACTGTTTCAGCATTTATCCTCTGTGTCCCTCTGCATAGGTTATGTCCAGGGAATGAGTGACCTCCTGGCACCGCTTCTCTTCGTCACCCAGAATGAAGTGGAGTCCTTCTGGTGTTTGACTGGCTTTATGGAGCTGGTGGTCAGTCAAAATCGTTTCTACACATATTAAGTTATATATCAAGCTTCAACTGTATAATAGGATTTGCATTGAACAGTTTATTAGCACTCCACACCATTATCAATGGTCAGTTTCTGACCACTAGATATTATTTTGGATTCCACCACTGACCACTGATAAGGAACTAAATGATAGCTAACAGAAACCAGTACAGTAAAGTAACGAGTATTGTAAGTATGCCTGTATGGACAGTGCAACTCCATGTATGTGCATCGCTAAAGTCTTCTATTGAGCTGACATAGTTATGGGTTTCTCTTTGTATCTCTCTGTTCAGCACCAGAACTTTGAGGAGTCACAGGAGGCCATGAAGCAGCAGCTGCTCCAGCTTAGCCTCTTACTGAGGGCACTCGATCCAGAACTCTGTGATTATCTAGGTAAAACATACTCATGGTAACTCAGCGTCCACTGTAGCTACCTTCACATCGCATTCACATCATATGAAACCCTACATATATATATATATATATATATATATATATATATATATATATATATATATATACATACAGGAGAGACCAAAAACATACACACATATATATATATATACATACATTATTTATATATATATACGAAACAACGTATATATATATATATATATATATATATATATATATATATATATATATATATATATATATACTACTACAATATATATATATATATATATATATATATATATATATATATATATATACACTACCGCTCAAAAGTTTAGGATCACTTCAGAATTTCATTTCATGCAATTTTTATGGAATTCACAAACAATACTGTCCATTTCACAATTAATGTAAGTGTTTTAAAGAATATAAATGTTTGTATTAAAGTCTATTTTTGTATAGAGGCTTATTTTACATATAGTCCTATTATCAGTAATTCTCAGTCCTCTGTCTAAATCTCCTGGTACGACCACCAATCCAAGTTAAGGATGTTATTGGACCAATTGGTTGTTAGGACACTCTTGCTCAATTGTGATGCACAGCTGAAAAACATTATAACATGGATGCTCCTAATTTTGAGTAGTGCTTAGCTAAGCGTCCCCTCACCAGGCAAAAGGCCAATGTGGTTTGTCCCACTTACACAGCTTTCACAAAACTGTGGTCAGCCTGCGGTCCCTCTGGGTTCGAAAGGCTAAACATAGAGAGAAACTAGCCACCAAGTAAAAGCGAACCTAGCAAGCATAATGGAGGTATCGAGCTAGAGCATCTGTAAACGTGTTTGTCCAATTGTCCATCCAATTTGCTTAGTCATAACCAGTTGTAATGTAATGTCATTGGGCAGCTCAGCATGCTTGGTGAGGAGCTCAAGCTGGCAATTCTCTGGTTAGTTTTGGTCTCCTGACCATGGATGGCTGTAGCATCACTGGGAGTATATCCATGCACTTGTTGGCTTGTTTATTTGTTTGGTCATACCAGCATTCCTGGACATCCAGCAGTGAAGCGAATAAGAACCTTCTTTAAGGTGCCTAATGAAAAGGTTGGTGTAAGTGCAACCGCATCAGGGTCTGCGGCACCACCTGTAAGGATTAGTCTGAGGTGCACTCATCAGCATATCAGGCCACGCCCTGAGAATTATCAGATGGATCAGATTAGCTGATTATATTTCTATGCTGTTTTTTATGCTTTGCTGTTGTGGGAACTGAATTGTACTGGATTTGAACCTGTGTATCCTGGACGTGTTGGTGTAAACCGCTCACCGCTGTCTTGTCTGTGTGGCAGATTCTCAGGACAGCGGCTCTCTGTGTTTCTGCTTCCGCTGGCTGCTCATCTGGTATAAGAGAGAGTTCTCCTTCGAGGACATCCTAAGCCTCTGGGAGGTAGGACACACGCTGGGACCACACAGTACCTCTCCATACAGGCGCAGGAGTTTGTGTTGTGTTGAATGTACTTGATGAAGCCGGGTGGCATAAGAGAACTAAATCTCTGACCTCAAAGCAGGTGGACATCTGATCTGATTCTGATGATTCTATTTAACACATGATCAAATCTCACGTTCCACCAAAGCACACTCGTGTATTTATTATTTATTTATTTCTGGAATATAGACAATAAAAACAACACACCAGCTGCTGGAAATAATTGTTGTGAGCACACACACTTTATAATATTATGCTGTCCAAAATAGTAACTTCACAGTAGAGGCCAAACACGTTCCTAACTTCAAGTGCAAGTTAATGTAAAGAGGTTTTATTTTTAGTGATTTTAGAGTATCGCTATTGGTCCATTCTTCGTGAAACTTTCTCAACTGTCCTAAGATGTATTTTTAAAGGCTAGTCATGGTGGAGGGGTACATACAGGGGAAGAATTTTAGCCAGGAATGATACAACTAGGAGCTCCACTGACCCCAGAACTTGCTCAACTTTCACCCTACACAGTGGTCACTTCTGAGATTTCCTCTAAACAGGGGTCAATTTAGCTTCAGTTAACTGGAACTAATTGTTAACTGGAGATAAATGATGTGAGCACACACTTTATATCATTATGCTGTCCAAAGAAAATTGTAACTTCATAGTAGAGGCCAAAGACGTTCTTAACTTTTTTTCTTGATGAATTGGTCCATTCATCATGAAACTTTCTCAGCTGTTGCGTTTAAATTATAAAAAAATAAAAAGAAAATCGTCAAAAATGGAGATGGAGATGTTTTTCTCTGGACAACAACGATATGCTGCAGGTATTCGAATGTGATGATTACTTTAGATATGTATTTTACATTCTTACATGAGAATAGATTTTAGAAAGTTTGGCCTAAGATGTATTTTTAAAGGCTAGTCATGGTGGAGGGGTACATACAGGGCAGGAATTCTAGCCAGGAATTATACAACTAGGAGCTCCACTGACCCCAGAACTTGCTCAACTTTCACCCAACACAGTGGTCACTTCTCAGATTTCCTCTAAACAGGGGTCAATTTAGCTTCCGTTAACTGGAACTAATTGTTAACTGCAGATAATTGATGTAAGCACACACACTTTATATCATTATGCTGTCCAAAGACAATCATGCATGTCCAAAATTGTAACGTCACACTTGAGGCCAAAAACGTTCTTAACTTTCTTTCGTGATGAATTGGTCCATTCATCATGAAACTTTCTCAGCTGTTGCGTTTAAATTATTTAAAAAAAAAGAAAATCGTCAAAAATGGAGATGTTTTTCTCTGGACAACAACAATTTGCTGCAGGTATTCAAATGTAATAATTACTTTACATATGTATTTTACATTCCTACATGAGAATAGATTTTAGAAAGTTTTGTCCTAAGCTGTATTTTAAAGGTTGGTCACTGTGGAGGGGTACATGCAGGGGTAGAATTCTAGCCTGGAATGATACAACTAGGAGCTCCACTGACCCCAGAACTTGCTCAAATTTCACCCAACACAGTGGTCTCTTCTCAGATTTCCTCTAAACAGGGGTCAATTTAGCTTCAGTTAACTGGAACTAATTGTTAACTGCAGATAATTGATGTAAGCACACACACTTTATATCATTATGCTGTCCAAAGACAATCATGCATGTCCAAAATTGTAACGTCACACTTGAGGCCAAAAACGTTCTTAACTTTCTTTCGTGATGAATTGGTCCATTCATCATGAAACTTTCTCAGCTGTTTCGTTTAAATTATTTAAAAAAAAGAAAATCGTCAAAAATGGAGATGTTTTTCTCTGGACAACAACAATTTGCTGCAGGTATTCAAATGTAATAATTACTTTACATATGTATTTTACATTCCTACATGAGAATAGATTTTAGAAAGTTTTGTCCTAAGCTGTATTTTAAAGGTTGGTCACTGTGGAGGGGTACATGCAGGGGTAGAATTCTAGCCTGGAATGATACAACTAGGAGCTCCACTGACCCCAGAACTTGCTCAAATTTCACCAAACACAGTGGTCTCTTCTCAGATTTCCTCTAAACAGGGGTCAATTTAGCTTCAGTTAACTGGAACTGTGCTTGTGCTGTGCTATGTGGTATGTTTGGCTTGCTAACTAAGCTCTACTAAATTCCCAGACACCACAGAACAAGTTCAGTTTCAGCTTTCCGTCACTCCAACACCAGATACTCGACTTTTACTCTCTCAAACATCAGCTCTATCGTCTAAACTGTCAGCAGTTAGTCAGAATCAAACCTGCTGGCTAGGCTAACGTTAAGCTACAGCTCCAAGCACCACAGAACAGGTTTAGCTTCATCTTTCTGTCTCTTTAGATAAAGTTGCTCCACTTCAGTCCCTCAAATGTGAATCTTTATCATGTAAACGTGTGTGGGTGCTTAAGTTTAGCTAGAATCCAGAATGTTCTGTGGTGGATGGAGCAGTTATCATGCTAGCTAAGCTAATGCTAACCAGATCCATTCCAGCAGTTAGCAGAACTGCTTAACATTGTTCTACAGGGTTTGACTTTTGTTGAATGGTGGCTTAAAAATAATACATTTCTATGTGATCTGGACATTCAGCGGTCAAGGAAAAGCAATAGAACCTCCTATTTTAGTGTACTAGTGAAAACGGGGAGAAATTTCTAGAGACTCCCTGCAATCACACGCCAACTGCTGCCGCTGGTCAAGGTGCGTTTTAACAGGACCTTGACCCCTAAACTGGCCCTGTAAACTTTAGCACTACATCTTTTTTGGTTTGTCAGTTTTTTGGGGTTCTTTTTGGCGCTTGAGTATCAGTAATAATGTTGTTTCTGCTGTAAAGTCATTTTGCTTAGGAGAACATTTTAATGTAAATTTCTATTATTGTTAATACTAGTATTAATATTAGTAGTATGCCAATGATTTAATGCCAAGCTTTAATTTTACCACCAATATTGTCCCATTTGAAGTTAAACTTGCCCCCCTGTATCTCTGCAGGTTCTGTGGACTCGCCTGCCATGTGCAAACTTCCACCTGCTGATGGCCTGCGCCATTCTGGAGTCTCAGAGGGGCGAGCTGATTGGATCAAACCACGATTTTAACACAATACTGAAGGTAAGAAGGGGTTTGAGTGTGAAGAAATATAACGTAAAGCTGACTTAATCCAACAGTTTTGCTCCTAAAACTGAAATTGAATGAAAAACACCATGTGTGGCACATACAGGTATAATATGGACAAACTTAGTTCCAGTGATGTTAAGGCAGTATGTGGAATGCAAAAAAAGCAATATTCAGTGTTATACGTACACCAATCTTTTTTAATCCCTGTAAGCGCTTCTGGGTGTTGTGGATATAAAGCCTTTTGCCATATATAGTACATCTTAGTGTGTACTTACAGAAACATAGCCAAGCTAATGCTATCCAGCTCCTTTCCACCAGCACTGCTTAACATATTTAGACAGCTGTTGAATGAGGGCTTGAACATCGTGCCCTGTGTTTACTTATTTGGTGAGCACATAAAAGTAAGTACGATGTTTAAAATAAAACCGAATGAGGCGTCACAGAAACATCATAAATGCTATTATGTCACTTGTGTGTGTGTGTGTGTGTTTATTCGTGTGTGTGTGTGTTTATTCGTGTGTGTGTGTGTTTATTCGTGTGTGTGTGTGTTTATTTATGTGTGTGTGTGTGTTTATTTATGTATGTGTGTGTGTTTTTGTGTGTGTGTGTGTGTTTATTTATGTGTGTGTTTGTGTGTTTATTTATGTGTGTTTGTTTATGTGTGTTTATTTGTGTGTGTGTGTATGTGTGTGTGTTTATTTATGTGTGTGTGTTTATTTGTGTGTGTGTGTTGTGTTTTTATTTATGTGTGTGTGTGTTTATTTATGTGTGTGTGTGTTTGTTTATGTGTGTTTGTTTATGTGTGTTTATTTGTGTGTGTGTGTGTTTATTTGTGTGTGTGTGTGTTTATTTATGTGTGTGTATGTGTGCGTGTGTGTTTATTTATGTGTGTGTGTGTTAATTATTGTGTGTGTGTGTGTGTGTGTGTGTTGTGTGTTTATTTATGTGTGTGTGTGTGTGTGTTTATGTGTGTGTGTGTGTGTTTATTTATGTGTGTGTGTTTATTTATTTATGTGTGTGTGTGTTTGTTTGTGTGTTTGTTTATGTGTGTTTATTTATGTGTGTGTGTGTGTTTATTTGTGTGTGTGTGTGTGTTGTGTTTTTATTTATGTGTGTGTGTGTTTATTTATGTGTGTGTATGTGTGCGTGTGTGTTTATTTATGTGTGTGTGTGTTTATTTATGTGTGTGTGTGTGTGTGTGTGTTTATGTATGTGTGTGTGTGTGTGTTGTGTGTTTATTTATATATGTGTGTGTGTGTGTGTGTGTGT